>HG738140.1:1877075-2207586 GCA_000499405.2 Onchocerca volvulus
AAAAAAAAGAAAAATCATTTTTGTTATTATCAAAGAAATTATTTGAATTCGGAAATGAAAAAAAAAAAAGGATAATTTCAAGTTTCAAATTTCGCATTTATTTTGCTAATAAATTAAAATTTTTCGCTTGCTAAGATTTTTGAATTTTTTTTTTTTTAAATTTTCTTAAAAATTTTATTGATTTTTGTTGTTTTTTCTTGTTTTTTTTGAAAACATATTTTACAAAAATATTGAAAGTGAATGATCAACTTTATGTATCGAAAAAATCAATTGCATTTGTTTTTGTCTTATCTATTTACTTAATTAATAATTCATACATTCATGTCACTTATTAGTTATCATATCATTATAATCATATCATTTCGTAATCATATCAAATTATCATTATTATTTTTAATAATCATATCATAATAATCATATTGTCATATCATTCTTAATAATCATATCATATCATATCATTACCACTTACTCATAGCATTCTGATAAACAGGTCAGAAACAAACAAATGAAGTGATACTCTTATCAGCCCATATTGATAGCTGGGATGTTGGCCAAGGAGCACTGGATAATGGTGGTGGTTGTGCTGCTATTTGGAGTGCATTACATTCCTTGAAACAATTGGCCAAGATAAATCCTGCTTTCAAGCCAAAACGGTTTATCAATTAAAAATATTAATTACTATTAGTAATAATTAGTCAGATGATTATTTTAACTTGATTTAAATTGAAAAATTGAAAATTAACATAATTAAAAATTGAAATATATTTTCAATATTCGAATTGATTTTAATTTTTTAGTAATTTTTTTTTTCCCGCAGTTCTTCATTTAACTGTTTACTTTTTCGTTTAGTTAAATTATTTTCTTCATATTCCTATGGTTTTTTTTTTTTTTTTTGTTTTTTCTCATTAAATAAAAAAATCAAATCGTTCAAAAATTTTTTCAATTGGTTAATTTTTTGATTTGAAATTATTTTTATCAATTAATCTTTTTGATTTGGAACAAATTTTTAATAACTAATTTTTTTTTTTTTAATTCAGAATTACATTTATTAGTTTATTTTTAATTTAGAATTGATTTCTATCAATTAATTTTCGATTCAGGCTTTTTTTTTTTCGTTAATTGATTATAAAATTTAGAACAATTCGAGCTATATTTTGGACTGCGGAAGAGCAAGGAATGTTAGGTGCAATGCATTATTACAATACGCACAAAAATACTCCAAATGAAAGATTCTATTTTGTATCTGAAACTAATAAAGGAGCATTTAAACCAACAAATTGGCTTTCACATCTTGCTTTTAGTGGTAATGAAGAACAGGTAAAATTGAAATTGAACGTATCAATCAATTTATCTTGAAAAATTTTTTTGAAAATTCTAAAAATTTCTTAATTTACATGAATAAAAAAATGTAAATGTTCTTCCATGTTACTTTCTCACATAAATTTTTGCAAAGTTTTTCATCGATTAATTTCAAATTTTAATCCAATGTTACATTCGAATAGGCGCATATTTTTATACAGATATACTAAATTCTTTTTTTTTTTTTTTTTTTTTTTTTTTTTTACCTGTTATATTTGTGATAGATAAGAAAATTAGTAAGCGAACTGAAATTTTTGATCATGTTTACACTACGCCTATTTTCTGCATTTAACAGGAGTCGATCACGTGAAACGTGGCCGTCTCCAATTAGTTTGGATCATAATTTTAGTAAGTTATTTCTTATCTTCAAATAATCTTTATCTTTCAATATTTCAGTTTATTTGAATTTGATGCTTTCTTCATTTTTGGAAAGAAAAAAAAATTTATTTTTTTTCAAGATGAAACGATTGAATGAAATTGTACACTTGTTAAATAGACATGGTATACCGCTCGGAGTGAAGAATAGTTCCAGTCAGGTAAAAAAAAAAAAACTTATTCTTTAATTTCAGAAAATTCTAAAAATTATACGCACACAATTATTTATTAGTACTACATTTCGTAAAAAAACAAAAAAACAAATTTAGTTTTAACATTTTAATTCTATTATTCATAAACTATGATAAAAACTTCTACTGATTTGCAATATCAAAAAATAGAAAACAAACAAAAAAATTTAAAATACCAAAAGACATTAAAAAAATAGAAAAAAAAAAGGATGGAAGTTGTAACATTCTTCCAAATTTGTAAAACTAGAACAAAAAAGAGTGTTACATTTTTTTTCATCTTTTTTTTTCTATTTTGATGAATCAAATAGTAGTTTTAACTTATTTGGGGAAAAAATTCAAAGATTTGAGTATAATTTTTAACGATTTTTTAATTTAATTTTTAACTGTTAATATAGTATATGGGTCGGGAAATTGGATAAAAATGAAAATCATTAGGATTTGTATAGTTCAAAGATGAACTAATCTAGCTCTAGAATGTAGAATTATGATAATTTGGAAACTATGATAAGTTTTAAAATTTCAGTAGAAATAATTTTAGTCCAAATAATTTCAACAATTAAAATTTCAGGGTTCTATAAGTTTATGGGCTAAAGATGGTATACCATCAGTTAATTATCTACCTGACAAAGCTCTCGATTATTATTACTATTTCCATCATACTGAGGGTGATTATATAACGATATTCAAGGACGAAGATCTGGAATATACGGCAGCAATTTTTGCTGTTTTAGGCCATGTAATCGCCAATATGGATAATTGGGGATATAATCAATTTATGTGATATTTTTCTGCTGAGAGAAACTTTTATGCATAAAATTACCAATCATATATATACATATAAAATGGAAAATTTTCGGAAGGATTTCCGAAAATTTTCCATTTTTTAAATTTATGCATTCAAAATTTAAATTCGATTATTAAAATAGTACTTAATGATACTTATTTATTCTGATATTATTAACTATGATATTAAGTATTTTCAAATAATCAATTCATCGCAAAATTAATACAAAATAAGATTAAAAATTATTAATTAAAACTAAAGTGAATATACAGGTTAGCATATCAAATCTGTTTGTATTGTTCATTTGTTATAAATCAATTAATTGTCTAAAGTTTCACAATTAACCAAAAAGATAATTAAAGGAATGATTTCTTTCTAGTAGTGATTGATATATTCAAATCAGCCCGTATATTAATGCAATTCTGCAAACCTATATATTTCGCTGCAATTGAAATGAGAAAATAATACAAGAGATTTGTACTGAATGAATCATTAATTTTAATTAATAAATATACATTAAGATAATGAATATGTCAAAGCTACATATAATTACGCTTTGGCTTTAATATTGGATTCAAAATATAGAGCCATTGCTTCAGAGGTATTTCAATGCTACGATCGTGTACAATTAAATCGGATCCCAGAATACTGTTACCTTGTACATTGACCAATCGTAGATTTCCACTTGACCAATCTAAGCCTAAATTAATCTATGTAAATAAAAATGTGAATGTTCGTTGTCGTTTTTGATCGCAACATTGTAAGTTCTTATCGATTGCTTTGAAATTTTGATACAACGTTGCATTCGAATGGGCCAAGTTTCTTTATAGATATATCTACCCTTTTTTTATCTCTCTGCAAGGATAAACATGTTTCCCGCCAAAATGCTCCGATTAGAAGAAAGCAAAGTGAGATCAACCAATCATTGATTCACTGTTCGATAATAGTCGGCAAATAATTTATATAAATAAAAATATAAATGTTCGTTGTAGATTTTGACAGAACGTTTCAAGTTCTTCATGGATTGATTTGAAATTTTTTTTTTCTTTTTTAGCAGAACGAGTCAGTGTAGCATGGCCAGATACAGTTGATATTATACATAAAAAATATTATCAACTGGAATCTACGGAAGTAATTAAATTTTCAGAAAGTATTTGAAATATAATATATATTACATAAATTGTTCATATGTATTCAAATAAACAAAAGCCCATTGAAAAATATGGAAACATAATAAGGAAATAAAGTTTTTATAAAGAATAATTGATTTAATTTTTTATCTTTTCTTAACTTTGTCTTTATTAAATTTTTACAATTTGACTATGACATATTTACTTGCGGATTTGATGTTTTGTACCATCTCAAAATTTAAAATTTAAAATATATTTTTTAATATATCTTATATAAGTAAATAGATTTAAGGATGAAAGATAAAGTAGAATTTCATTATTTGACAAGATTTTAAAAAATTAATAATAATGAAAAGTTCACCTCGTTTACTAAATTTGCCAATAATCCAATCTAATATTGGATTATCATTTTTTCTTTCTGATATTATAAAACGATCAAAATTACTTCCACCAGTATCCAAATGAGCCAAAGGTTGGCTCTTTTGACTAAAATCATTCATTGCATTGATTGGTTTAATGTGTCGTTTCAAATTCCAATTCAGTTTTTCGAAAGCCTGAGAAATTTATCTTTTCTTAATTATTTTAAAATGTAACATTATGAGGAAAGATTTAAGATTTCTGTCAGAAATTTAGTTTTAATTTATAATCTAAATTAAAGTTGAATGAAAAAGTAAAATCTAAATTAAGATCCAAATAGAGTTTAAATTTAATGGATGCTTAATGAAAAGTCATACATTAGAAACAAATTTGAAGGAAAAAATTTAGAAATAACAAACAGTTAATGCTATTCTATTACTGCAAATATTTGGAAATATATGCTGACCTGTCCCGTATTCTGACTGGATGATGGCGAATTCGATCGATTTGTGTTCAAAATTTGCATAATATCATCAAGCAAATTAATTATGACCGCTGCGCTGAATCTCGAATAATCATTAAGTCCATGAAAATTTGTTTCAAACAAGTTCCAGTTTTCCATTAATGATCCATTTGTTAAGTTCCTTACCACTATTTGATTAGAAAAACAAAATTTCCCCGAATTTTGCTTACATTTTTCAAATTATAATTAATATTGATTGATAAAGACAATGAATGAAATTACTTATCACTAGTTTGAGGATAAATTTTGGTAAATTTTCCAAAATTTTTGAAGTAAAGTCAATTTTCTTGAACTCTAAAATCTTCAAAGTAAAGTTTAAGGGTTAGAAGACCTGCCAGAAGGTTGACGTTTCGAAATGATTGCATTTTGATCATTTTTTTGAACAATCCATCGACTGCTATCAGCAATAAGCTGCTTTATTGTTTTCTCCAGTGAATTGGTGGTATCTAAGCTAATAAAGTTTACTACGTAATTTGAAATAATAAATTTTCTAAAGTTTGTTAAAAAATAATTGAGCAATTAATTTCAAAATTTAGCAATAAAGCATTTATAAATTCAACCAAAATCCTGAGAATAAAATTTTCTCAATTCAATAAAACTTTTAAATAATTCAAGAATTTACCGGTTAAAAGGAAGCAAATAGCAAGAATTTTTAGTGACCGCATCCAGTGACTAATAAATATGTCAAATTCATATGACGGATTTCGTTAAAGTGATTTTTTGAGGTTTGCTTGAACATGACAAGAATCCGGAAGTCACAATGAATCACTTACTCCTATTATCAATTCATATAAACGAGAGGGGAAGCATTGATGAAAAATGATGCAAAATTAAATTCAATGCCATTTCTATTCTCTCATCTGGTCATTTTTATTCAGAAATAGCAATCGATTGACCTATTTCAACAGCCAAAATTTTCCCTCATTTTCAATAATTTGTTGTCGGAATGAAAAGAAAATTGACAACGATGGATCGATGCCTTTTCAAATTTCTTTTTTTTTCAGATTTTTTTTTTTTTAAATCCACAATCCAATATATTTTAGAATTCAACAATCATCAGAGAAAATTGGAAAATTAATGGCCATCCGTCATCCTTCCCTATCATATTCTCTAAAAATTCGGTATACAATAACAAATATCATATTCTCTGCAATTATAGTTGCAAATAATGGATTTAAACCCTTGACTAAGTAACTGGAAAAAACTTATTCTTCAACTTTGGTTAGAACGCTGTTTCACCAACGATGCTGGCAATCATTTGATATTTCCAGTTTGCTTATTTCATGTTTCAGCATTTTCAAGAGTACCAAAAAACTTTCTATTTCTGACATAATACTTTTAATGAAAAATCACCATCAGAAAAGTCAAATTTTTTATTAATTATTCAATAAACTCATCTCTTTCATTTAAAAGTAAAGCTTTTCATTCCTATCCGAATGTGTCTTAAAAAGTTTGCGGCAACATAACATCTATGACATGCGCTTTATGAATAAAATTTACTATTTATATAGGAAACAGTTCTCCAGATCTAGAATTGTTTTTCAAAAAAGCTTCTTCAATAATTTTGAGATCATGGAGAACCATACAACTATCATACAAAGCAAAACAGAAAACACGTTCTGCAATAATTTCGTCGTGATTTAGAGAATCTTTTTTTCAACTAAAAATATATAACTTTAACAGTTAACCTAAACAATATACAGAACTGAAATCTAAATGGAAATAAAACTGATTCTAATGATGTTCTTTTCCCCAGTGTGTATGTCCATATTTCCAGTACATGTACGATTCTTCTATAGCAATTACTGTAGCCGCAACACCACATCCTAATTTCCAACCAGCACGAATCATATATTTAACGCTACCCCATGGATCGCCAGCAAACCGTCCCATAAACAAATATGAATAATTCCTGAAAACAAGAAGCACTAATTAGAATTGATTTTTCCTTTAAATCAATTTTGGAAATATCGGAAAAAACTTTTGTTAGTTTGTGAGGAAACAAAAATATTAAAATATATTGTAAACTTTTAAAGAAAATTGTGCTTGAAATAGTTTGAATTTCAGCTCCCTTTCAACTTTATGAAATCACTAAAAGGAACATGCAGTATTAAACAGATGAAAGACGAAAGAAAATTTGTCAATTACGCATAATTTGATCTAACAATTCTCCATAAAAAATTATTTGCATTTTCATTATTTTATTTTGGTCAAACAAAAAAAAGTAAAAAAGTAGAACACTTCCTTGAGCCTGCAACTTCAGAAATAGATGGCAATTCAGTAGCAGAATAAAAAAGATGTAGTTCATATGGCAAAACTTAAATTACATAATAGGTATGAATAATACAGAATTACTATCTTTTCGAAGAGAACTAGCTATTCTCAATAAGACTGACAACAAATTAGATCATTCTTAATAAAAACATATACCGTATCCAGGGATCTTTTAGACCGATCCGTGCCAATCTTTCTTCATGTGTTCGAAGTTTCGGTATCTCGCGATAATTGTCATATATTGTATATGATGGTATTTTCGGTCCGTGGTCATGTCCCATCGTAGCAAATTAAATCTGAAAACTAACAAATACCAAATGCCAAATTGATTATTCTTTAAATGTCACTTTTGAACCAAATTTACAAACTTGTTAATTTAAAATGAAAACTGCAGAAGACAAAAAGAAAAGTTATAAAATAATAAGTTTCATTTCCAATTCAAAGAAAATGAAGAAATTGATGATAATTGAAAAATAATTTAATATTCTTTTATTCATTTTAATGATTAATTCAGATTAGCTTTAGGTTAATATTTGGCGAAAAAACTGAAATATTTTTTGTATTATAGATATATCATTGTCTATGCAAATTTTTGACCATAACGCTATAATTAACATACTGTAATTGTGTGTTACTATGACGAAATGAAGTAATAACTTTCATTATAAAAACGGTTCTTATCTGAAAGAATTCATTCATTGATTCAGTCCTTTGCTCTGACCGGTCAGGGCATTCAATCCTTTAATCTGACCGGTCAAAGTCTTCAGACCTTTGCCTTGATCGATATTCGACGAGCAGTGCTTCCCAAACCTCACCAAACTCTATTAATTCCCAATACTTTTAATCGGCAAATAATTTCCTTACTATCAAAGGGAAGTTCAAACCATCGATTATACAACGATATTCTCAATTTACTGTGTAATATAATTGTGGCAAATAAAACTCATCATATTAGGGACTTCTTTACACAAAAAAATCATTTACATCAAGTTCCAATTTTCTCCAGATTTTACTTTTCCGACAATTTGGTGCCACGAACCGGGACAACATCTACCAACTTAATGATAAATCTGAACTGGCAAGGGAAAAGTTGGAACAACTTATCAAGGAGCAGTCCTTTGATCAAAGGAACAATCAGACAGAAAAGAACTTTCAAAGAAGATTCAAGGAGCAGTCCTTCAATCAGAATCAACGTTCAGTGCGGAAGTAATTAGATCGAACAAAACTTTCAAGAATTCCTCAAAGAAGATCCGAAAAGCAATTCTTTGATCAAAACGAACATTCAATGTAAAAAGAAATAATTTGGAAACAACTACATTCAAAATTAATTGAAGAAGTTTACTCAGAAATGGATTCAGAAGAAGTAATAACAAAACAATTCGGGATCAACTATTTCATAACTAAGTGAAGAAATTTACCCGGAAGTGGATTCAGGAGAAGTTAATGAATAATTCAAGCAAGTTAATTTTGCTATAACACCCAAATTTTTTCCTCTGAAAGGATTCATTTTCTTCAATTGGGAATGTCGGGAAAATCCAAATATTTTTTGGAATGTAGATGTTCTCAAATAATCAGAAATCTTTGTAGTTTAGAAATATCTTTGTACATTCAAACTTTGATTTTTACGATATAATTAACATATTGTAATTTGTATTGTGCTATGATGATATACTGTAAATTATCTCTCTTTGCATTATAAGTTGATATGCTGTAAATTGTACTAGAGTTCACATGTAGTAAATAACTTCGTTACAAAAAAGGATTTTAATCTGCACGGGCTATACATTTTTATTAAATCCTTTGCTCTGATCGATTAGAACATCCAATTCTTTGCTCTAGCCGATATTCGAGAGCAAAATTGCTTTCTAAACCTCATCAAATTCTATCAGTTTCCAATAAACCCAAGATATCTCCCTATTATCTACAAATTATCGGTTGCATTATTGAACTCATTAATTCATTGTTTATCATAGTTGCGGCAAATAAAAATCATCATATCAAGGATTTCATTATAAAACAAATCATTTATATCAAATTCTAACGATTCCTCCAAATTTTATTTTCTCGACAATATTTTCTTTATTCAAACTTGTTGCAAGCAATAATTAGTTCGAAATAATAATTACATTAACCTACTGGCGCCATAGAAATAAGGAAATTTCCTCAGAAATCATCAAATCTAAGTTTATAAGATGTTGAAAAGAAAGTAGGCATAAAAAAATCTCGAAAAACTCCCGAGTGATCCTTTCAAACATCAAATAATTCCTTCCGAAACACAATACACCACATGGTTTTATTACGGTCTGTGAAAAAATGAAACTTTCGAAATTTTTTTTTAATTTTCGTTATTTACACGTGGAAGTTGTCGTGAAGTCGCATGGAAGTTGCGTAAAGTCGTAAAGTGGAGGATGTTGAATGTTGTGGTGGAATTGTTGAGGTTTGCGTATACATTCTTGGAAGTAATCCTGAATTATATCTCTAAACCATCACTTATTATTAAAAGCCTTCTGTGTAGCACCACCGACAACAATTTGCAATCTCATCAAATTCCCAATCATCTCGCTGTCTTATACACCGATAAGTATGCTATTTCACTTGTAGGTTTTTTAATTTAAGTTCTAGTTTAAATTTCAGAAAAGTTTTGTTGGAATTTCGTAGTTTTTCCAATGATTTGGGATTTAAAAGACTAATGCGTAATTCGTTTCTAATTTTCAATGAAAATCAATTTTGTTCCAAAATTTTACTACTTCTCATTGAAATTTCGAAATTTGTTAAATGAGAACTATTAAATTTTACATTTCTTTTTTTTTTTATCCTTTCTAAAATACGAAACTTCTAATCATTAATCTAAGCCAAGATTTCAGTGGAAACACCATTAATTTCTAAACATAAACTCTCTAAGTTTAATTTTCCATAAGATCCTAAAAGGCTTATATGTCTCTCTTCGAGGTATTAATCTGCGATGATGTTCATGTCATATTTTCAATTTGAAGTAACATTTTGCAGGAAGCTCTGAGTAAATTAATTGTTCATAGTGCGCATGCTGGTATCACGAAAATTACATTATATGATCCATGGTCATATATTTTTTCAAATCGAGAAATTCTGCGGGAACTAACGAATGAATTTATGCATACGAAGCGTCCAAAGGAGGTTATTGATATTGAATTTTTCGATTCCGATCATCCTATCATCCATCCGAATTTCATTCATACTGCTGTCAAAATACTTGGTGCACAAGATGGTAGACAGTCCATTGTTCGAGCTTGCCAGAAAGTAATGTCTTTTGCAAATTCATTAAGAGTTTAAATTCACGTCAGAAATTTGCATTACCCCATCTTTTATGCAATATCATAAATTATGTAAATGAATCAAATTAGGTTGAGTCAAGTTTCAGTTACGGATGGAATGAAAATAAATTAGAAATTAAAATTAATTGCTAAATTTTTTCTTCAATCTCTTTATTGTGATCAAAATGAAAAAAATTTTCATTTTTCTTTTTTTTTTTCATTTCGATCATGGTGAAGATTACCGCCTCCTCGTTTTAATTACCAAATTACATTATGGTAAAGGCATTAATGCATCGTAAGAATTTCATAATAACTTTTTTAAATTAGTTTTTATAAACTTATTAAGCTCATATATCGAAAGAATCACTTTCAGCTTTGCGTAGAATGTGAACCAGCAAATATAACAGTCGAGCAAATATCAGAGTGTCTTGCTAAAGAACACATTTGCGAACCGGATTTTCTGCTTCAAATAGGTAATTTGAAAACAATGGCGGGTTATTCTCCATGGGTATTAAGAATAACGGAAATATTACAGTTAAAAAGCCTTCCCAGTAACTTTTCGCATCATCAATTTCTTTCCTATCTTCATGAATATTCATCAAGAGATCGTCGAATTGGAAGGTGAATCTCAACCAACATTCCATTTAGGCTTTATTTTTTATTCACATAAAATGCTTTCTACGGGGAATTGGAAGGTGAATCTCAAACAACATTCGATTTAGGCTTTATTTTTTATTCACATAAAATGCTTTCTACGGGGCAACGTAACTTAAGGCTGTGTATTTATTGTTTAGTTTTAATCGATTCTTCATAAATTATAAAGTCAAGATGTTGTTAACAGAATTTTTTATTCGGTTATGTTGATATTTTCTTCCGGTCAGTTTCAAGATAATAAAGCAGCTAAATTACCGCAAAATCTTCTGTTTTTTGCATGCAAATAATTCGTTATTTATACAATATTCCCATTCAAAATATATACAAAAACATATACAGTTTCTCTGGAAATAAACCAAATGAAGGCATCTTAAATTTGAAAGCAAGTTTCTTTTTTAAAGCTGTCCCTTAGATAAATTCCCTTCCTGTCGTTGTGATTTAAAAAAAAAAAAAAAAAAAATTTTTTTTTTTAAAAAAAAAAAAAAAAAAAAAAAAAAAGAAAAAAGAAAAAAGAAAAAAAACACTATAAAAAAGAGATCCCTTACTGAGAAACAGAGTTTAAAAGACCTTCAAGTCGTATTATTTTACCATCAAATGTGCTATTCATTTGTACATTATGAAATAACCTGAAGGTGGATAGAATTTTTCAAAAAACTATTCATAAATGTTTCACAGAATGAAAAAACCAATTAGTTTTAGTTGACCATGCACCGCTAAAAGCTTCTTCAAAAATTTTGTTAAATGATGCAGCCGCATGATTGGAATCCATATCAGAGCATAACGTTCCTTTCAAGAAATCAATATCTTCTGCCTGAAATAAACATTTTATTCATCATTTTGGAGCGCAATCTGTAAATTCAAAAAAAAGAAAGAAAAGAGAGAAAAAGCCAGAATACAAAATTTGCACAAGCTACCTTTTGCAGTTCAGGAAGCCCCATACATAACAGCATCGAAAAGAGCGAAATAAATAATTTGGATCGTTGATGCAATATAATATATGCATCTGTACATAACTTCTTGAACCTTAAATAATTTATATTTTATTTTTTCCCAACAAATAAGGAAGCTGGTAAAAATATGCATAAGAAAAGCATAATCACTTACTTTTTATATTCATGGCTATCACGGAAATTGCTTTTGCCCTTGGCTATAACACAGAGAAAATGGTCAGTTAAAACAAATGGCACTCGATCGCGATTTATGCCTAATTTCTTTTTATAGTGCCCCAAAAAATGTCCAAAATCGATATGAAACAGCTACAAAAAAGTTTTTGTAAGTAAAACTTGGCAATTAATTTGGAATTTAAGTTACAAAATTCATTGTCAAAAAAATTAACTATTCAATAAGATACCCTTCCATCTTTGGCTAGCATGATATTATCTTGGTGTCTGTCCTTAATTCCCAATACATAAGTTGCAACACAATACCCAGCACATGAAGCAGTAAAACGATCAACTCCTTCCAAATATCTGCAAAAAAATTTTTTATTACACTTCCATGAACTATGTCCAGAAAATATTTGTCTTAGTACCATTTTCTCGCTAACATTTAATCATAATATAACAGAATAATTTTAAGAGGACAGAGCAAGAGAAAAAATGACATTATAGCTTCAAATTTAAAATATTTTGATAGATTCATCTCTAAGTGAACTAATTTTATTTAAAATTGGAAAAATAATTCGATCTCTTCTGAAAGCTCTATATTCTACGTTACAGCTTTTTTTTTCTTTCTTTTGGGAACTATAAACATACACTTTCGAATTCTCCGAATGATTTCGTATGTATTTATTAATAAGACCGCTTTCCATACTAAATGTTGAGCCAAGTTGTTTTGCAGCACATTGAATTTCGAAAAGTGTACTACAGTTCTGAACTACACAAATCATTCCAACCTGCAAATTTGTTTTTTTTATTTCTGCATTGCAAAATGAACCTAGATCTTTTAGTTTCATCTTAATAAAAAACATTTCTTCAAAAGTCATTCTAAATAATCTACATTTCTTCCCATTGGCAGTACTTCATAAATGCTTAAGCAGAGATCATAATCTTGACTTTTCCACAATGCATCCATAATACGCATAACTTGCAAAGTAAGCATATCTTGTCGTAGATCTGAAATTTAACAAAGTTCAATAAATCTAAAGCATATATAATATCAGCGTACAATGGAAACTAAGTGAAACTGAGCTTGTCGCAATAGTAGCTCAAGCAATCTTAGTGGAAAAATCATGGGCATAATTATATGATTTCAATCAGGAACATCTCAAGAACTCTCTGAGCTTTTCAAAAAAGAACTGACATCATAATGAGAATAATAATAATTACACTGATAAAATTTCTAAACGGTAAAAATAATCATTATTCAAGGGTACTTACCATCACCATTTTTGAAGATAATTTGATGCGTCTCATTATGCAGTCGAGCAAGAGGTTCCGGATTAGTCCATGCTAGCCGGAGTGGTTGCTTCGCACTTCCTATCACCTTACACATTTCAATGCTAAAAAAAGTCACTTATGTTTTTTTGTTCTATATTCCATACGATTTTCTTCTAAACATATCTATATGAATTTCCGCAAAGTTAAGAATAGAAAAAAAAAAAAATAAAACACTCACTTTAATGTGCCTAAACTATTGGAAATATCTAATGGTGAGATCATGTCTTGCATTATTCCCACATATGACGCTAATTCTTTTTGCAAATGCTGAAAAAAAAAAAACATTAAATTTATGCGCATGAAAATTTATTCCTAAATGCTTCCATATTACATGAAAACATCATTCGAGAACATAAATAGTGAAAACAACTTGTCCTTAATTGTACCAACAATAGAGAACTTGGAATGTCTAGCATTGTCAATATCACTAAAACATTACACAAAAGACTAAGTGAAATAAACACGACATCAATTACAATGAAAGAAAATGATTTAAATTTAAGTAATGAATGATTATAAAATTAACAAATTATAACACAAAAAGTTAAAACGTCTTCATAATTGTTACCTTAGTAGCGCATTCATTATCCTTCATAGTTTTGATAATTTTACTAAGATTTGTCAATCTTACAACCATATCCACTTGCCGTAACATGGAATTAAGATGAGTATAATTAGCTCGACAATAGGCCTCAACCATTAATGCAAAACGTTTGTAATTTCTCGTTAAGTCTTGACCCACTTCACCTGAACGACCAGTAATAAATATCGTTAGTTAAATGAATTTCTGAAAAAAGGGAAAAGTTGATTCTACAGAATTATATTTCTTTTATAAAGAAATGATTACTTAATTGTCCAAGTTCAGCTCGTAGTAACCAAAACAATATGTGACCAATACGATTATTACACAACGCTCTTTTCAGAAGCATCCTACTCAAAGCACACGATCCATACGGCTCAAACTTCAGCACCTACAACAAAAGCAGTCAATTTTATCATGATAACAATAGCTAAACGAAGAATGATTTAGTCTGATGTAAGCTTCGCATTGTAATGTAGCACATTATAATGTACGCTTCAGTTTTTACCCAATATACCCAGTTTTTTTCTTTTCTTTTTCTTTGTTGTTGCACTTTAGTAAATAGGGTAGTCAGCAAAGAAGTTACCATCGAAAAAGTGCAATCTGCATAAAGTCAAAGTTCAAAAATTGTAGGATCTTTAAATGTATTGCTCAATATTTATAAAGAACAATCCTACCTGAATAAGAGGCAAAATATAAAGCTGTAATCTGTCATTGTCCAAAACATTATCAAGCGAATCTACTGCAAATTCCCGGATTTTTATATCAGGATATTTGATGCCCAGAAGTACCAAAGCTGTCTCCGGTTGAATATTGCCCCATCGTTTTAGCAATTCGTATAGCCGTGAAAATTCGTCTCTTCTCGTCCAAATTAAGGGACAATGTGCAATTAATGGCAACAAGTCAGGCTTATATTGCGCAATTAACTCTCTGAAATATTATACAATTAACTTTCTGAACAATTGATTGGCAAGATAAGATAAAAAACAGCTAATCCGGTTCTGATTAAAATTACCTTGCTTCCCACAAACGTTCCATTTGCTTGTCGGTTAAATATTCAGCATCCACAAAATGTAAAGAGTCAAGAAATTGCTTTGTCGAATTGACCGGCTATAAAAACCTCATTGCATACTTGTAAAAGTCATACAGATCCCTTATTAACAAATTAATATAAATTAATTATGTACTGAAGATAAAGCTGGTAAAGGCAATTTTGCATTGCGAGCATCCAACTTTTCGACATATTCGCACACTGAATCCATATCTGGAAATCTAATATATCCATAATCTTCAAATTCCACTTCAATACGAACTGTGTCGCGATTATCGTTTGACCCTACCTAAAAACATTGCAAATTTTATTAATAAAGTCAGATCATATTTACATTTTATTAATTATAAAAATATTTTAAAAAAAGGTCCTAATAAAATATATTGTAGTTGCATCAGCATCGTTGCTAACAAATATGCAAATCAAACTGATAATATAACTTTGACAAAGAAAATATGTTTTCATGTTCACTGTCTACACCACTATAGCCTAAAAAACTAGCAAGCAATTAGTATGTGTGAATTGAAAAAAATGATTTAAAAACTGTACTGCAAAATTCTTTCGAAATGAAGACGTTGAAGAGTATCTGATTTGCGTTTTTCCAACTACTAGGAATCATGAATCAAAAAATCCTATAATTCTCAGCTGCAATTTTCCAATTTGTATATAAAAGGTTACTTGTCCAGATGGATAAAGTAGATCAGTGCAGTACTTCGGAAAAGGCCATAAATAAAGCATATATTTGCCCTGAACGAGTTTTCCATCGCAATCGAACAGACGTATGTTCACCCAACCAATTCCACTGTATTCCTGAAAATAAAAACAAACCATATATCTGAAACAAAGACTATGCATATCTGAAAATAAAAATTAGTGAGAATCAAGTTAAAATTAACCTCTTTCTTTTTTTGTTTTACAGCAACTAGAGAAAGGCAAAGTTGAACACAGGGAGCCAAGTCTTTCAAATATACATCAAAATCAATCCAGCCCTAAAAATCAAATAATATATTACAACTAAATTATCATGAAATTTAAAAAAAAAAAAAAAAAAAAAGGAATGCTACTTACATCACTCCAACGTGGATTTGAAGGAGAAACATAGGCTGATTCTTTGTTCGCAATAAGATCTGTTCCGTGATATAAAGATGCTTTCACATATATCTTATCGAAATCTAATATGCTTAAATGAGATGCGCTATGTATTCGTAATTTCAGATTATCATCCACTTCCCATAAAGAACATCCCTAAATTGAATTAAATTTATATTGATTTTTCAAATTTAAGTTAAAACTTTTAATTACCCTATCAGAGTTAAGTTGAAATTTTCGAAGATACATTGATAAGCAAAAACAAACATTCCCAATTAGAAACACAAACTTTCAAAGCAATTTCATCAGCTCGATCGAATCGACTTTCATATGCTCGTACCCAACTCGGCTAAAATAATAGAAAAATTTATAATCAATAAGAGTAAAGAAAAAAAACTCTAATAATTTAAAAAGTCATTGCAAGGAATTTATTTTTGAGCTATTATAGTTATTAGAGATAAAAAACTTTGCCAATATTCGGAATATACTGAAATATTAGAACTATTAAACAATTCAGTTTTTTAAAAACTACCTGTTTTTCGATATTTGATTCGCTACAATATTTACTGAATATGATTCCAAATCTTAACTAATACATGTAGGAAAAAATAAAATGCTCACTTTGGATATCGGTGGAGGTTCTGTAAAGTCTTTCATCACGATGTCCTTCCTCCGCAATATGAATTTCGGTATGCGATAGTTCTCGAAAGATGATCTGACATACTATACAGAAATCAAAGCTTATGTTTTACTGATAATATTCAAATAATAAAATAATGCCCAATAAAACTATACGAAAGAAGGAAAATTACCGCAAAACTGGTCAATTTGATGTCCTTAGTTAAAAAACAACGGCGTCCCGCTATTTGCAACAAGAAATCAGAAGCAGCTTCTTTAATCTGGAATGATTATCTGTTCAAAAACCTAGAATCGGATAAATATAAAAAAAAAAAAATTTATAAAGAGTATGTAATTTCTCTATTCTTTTCCCTTCCGGCATTTTTGCTAATCGCAAAAATTTTCCGTCGTGAAGGCGATATATTTAAAACAGGAAAAAAAATTCTCAAATAATCAAACTTAATACAAATAATTTATGTTGTTGCTTGAGCTCCTTTATCGCATTTGCTATGGCATCCGAAGCATGAACACCAATAACTTTACGAATTTTGACACAAACGCAATTCGTGTCGATATTTGCCAGTTCATCTTCTCTACTGCGATACCATAACTCAATATACAAATCTGCCACTAAAATTCAATTTTATTAAAGTAATCAAACCCAATTTTGGACTTCACACATGCAAATTAGTAAACTGACTGACTTAAAAAGACTTAATTCATAGTAATGAATGTTCTGGTACTTTTTTTACCTGCTACTTTAATTATGAAACAAATTTTTCAGTGATATGAGATAAATTATTGTCTCTATTCAATAATGTTCAGCACTAATAACAAAAATTTATATCATAAATTAGCAAAATTGATAAAAAATATTGTTCTGTTAAACAAGAATTTTTTCAAACACTCAACTAAATTCCCTATTTCTTCGGAATGAATTATCAATCCCAACACCAGAGTATAAAAAAAGTTCTGACAAAATTTCAAAAAAAAAAAAAATAATAATAATAATAATGAAAAAATTGCTTTGGATCTTTGATTTGACTTGCGGTGGAATATCAGCATCTAATTCGCTTGAAACTTCTTCAGGAAATGCATAATGAGAATAGCCGATAATCTCGCGATTAGAAACAGCTTGCTCGGACACTTTATATAAATCCATACGATATAACATTTCTTCGGGAGATAATTTTGCTTCAATTTCTGTCAATGGACGTCCAATAACGAGACCTGAAGATTCAAAAGACTAAAATTTTTAATTTTGATATTTAGAACGATTTGTTTTTTGAACCAGTTAAAATTATAATAAAAATTAAATAAAATGAAATAATTCAAATCGCCAAGATAATCTAAATCGGGGAGAGTCGAAATTACTAAACAATGTCTTGAATAACAAATGATTTCAAGAAATTTTTACACAGAAGCTAAAATCTATTCATGAATGCCATTTACAGTATGCACTGTCAGTTGAAAGGCAAAAAATTACCGATATCATGTGTTAGTTCTTTTTCTTCCCGATTGCCCTCAGGCTCAATTAAACAAAGTAGCGGCACGAAAAGTCGTAATGAAAATATGGAACGCGATTCATCGTACAATTCTTCACGTTCACCGTCTGTTCTAATCGTAAAAAATATGTAATCCGATGGTGTCAACAAAAGATTGAACAACGGTAATCTAAACATGCAAATTTCTTGAATGATTTTCAAAAAAAGTTGCTTATATCAATAACTCAAAAAAAAAAAAATCCCCTTGAATTTGAATGAATTTAATTTTGTTTATCTATGATGAAATGAAATTCTGTGAAGTTTATCGCATGTTATCAGAAGGAAATTCTAAGCCAAGTCCAACGAAGCTCCACATTAAACTATTATCTAATCTTAATTAACTATTATCTAATTTTGATGCATCATTTATATGTCAATTTTCTACAAACCAAAATATTTAAATATAAGGTGAAAGTATAACTATGTCTGGAACATATGAATGCTTTGTTTTATCCGTAATATTCTAGGTTTAAGTACCATCTTATGTAATATCTAGATTCCAGGTTGCGCCTTCCAAAACTATTAGAAAAAGATCATTTGCAAAGGATCATGATCTTAATTTCTGTGCACAATGAAATCGCAAAATTAAAAGCACTAAAATTAAGATTGCTAAAGTTGAAAAAGCGAGATAGACCGCAGTTCATCCTTCTGATAGTAATATTTGCTATCAAATAATAGCAAACATGAAAAAAAAAAATACTTTTTTGCTTGTATGAATAATTCTTGTTTAAGCATTGCAAGAGTGAAATCCATGGAACAGCGAACATTGACGAGAAAGCCATTTGGTAGTAATAAGTCGAGATCCGTACTACCCTCTACCTCCAATTGTCCACATTCTATAACTGACCACACATCGGGTGAATCTTGTGGACAAACCACCCCGTGCATTTCTTTTTCAATTCAATTTAATTCCACTGTAACATTCTGAAACAAATTAGAAACCAAAATCTTAGTTAAGCAATAAAAAAATCAATCGAAATCAAAACAAAAATAAAAAAATTAATCGAAATCAAAACAAAAGTAAAAAAATCAATCGAACTCAAAAATCAAAACGAACCTCATACCATGTCAAAGAGTATGACATTCTTGAAAAATAAATCTGTATGAATAATTCTTTTTTAAGCGCTGTTAAAATTTTCATCGAAATTTCCCTTTAAAAGATGAGTCTTCATGTCTGTAAAATATAAAAATGAAATGGTACATATGATTCATTGTTTTATTTCGAAAGTAACTTCCTCCGAACATTTCCGATCACTTTTACAACTAACAAGCAATCATTATTTAATTTTTTTTCTTTTTTTTTTCAATCTATTACAATAAATTATTTCTCTCTCCTTTTGTTTTCGACTCTTAACATTTCTTCAGTTATCGGAATTTTTTTTTTTATTTCTCATTTCTAATTAATTCAATCAATTTCTTCATTTCTAATTAAACTATTCTGGTTATGCAGATAATTATTTCAAATTTTCTCAATCTTTTCCTAGATTTTCGTTTTTATTCCATCGGAACAAGCAAACCATTATAAACATCTGTGAACTTTGCCTCCGAAATTTCCAATTATTTGTTAGAAGTAATACCATCTGGAAGTTGAATGTTGCACTGCCATCGCATACTACAAAATCGTGAAACAGGATGGTTCACGTGAAAGCGTGGGAGATGGCTTTATTATCAAACGGGAAAAGTTTATGCGAGAATGGTTTTGTCGAGAAACGGAATGGTTTACGTAAAAGATCACTTCATCGTGAAACGAGATTGGAAAAATGTGAGAAGGCCTTCGTCGTGAAACGTGACGGTTCACGTGAGAAGGCCTTCGTCGTGAAACGTAACGGTTCACGTGAGAGTGGTTTTGTCGTGTAACAGAATAGTTCACGTGAAAGACGACTTTGTCGTAAAAGGAACAATTCACGTGAGAGATGGCTTCGAGATATTTATCTAGGAGATACGGGTTAATCTGGTGGAAATTCCGGAAAAAATAGAATAGAAAGATGGATAGAAGTTTACAGTAATTTGTGAATGATAGTTTTACTTCATTGTTTTTTGAGGATAAATGATAAGATTTGATTCAAACGAAATTAAATTACGACCTAAATTGCCTTCCTATAGTTCATTAAATTTCATTTAATTTTTCGATCTATACATCGACACCCATTTGAATCACTCATTTTGGAAATGAAAATTGAAATATCTTTGAAAAATTAAAACTAGAAATTGGAATATCTTTAAAAAATTGAAATTAGAATTTTCAATTCAATTTTTATTCATGAGAATTTTTGAAAATATTATCTGGACATTTTGCATTTCTTCAGCTTATAATTGAACAGTGTGAAATTTGTGAGGAATAGAAATTTGAATGATAATTGTATAATGCTAATATGAAATTTTTACTTAAATAATTAGCAAATTATTACTTAAATGTCTTCTTTTTTTTAGATCTTTCAAATTTTTTATCGAATTTAAAATTTTTAAAAATAATCCATGCGACGAATTCCGAAAAAACTGGATTCACAAGACCTTTTGGAAAAAAAAAACATTTCTAGAAGACAGGGAAAAGAAAGAGAGAGAGAGAAAGAGAAAGAGAAAGAGAAAGAGAAAAATGTGTAAAATATTGCATTATTTCAAATTTCTTGTCCGAAGTATTCGTGTGGTTTTCTTCATAGCAATAAATGTTTTCGATTAAATAAAAGAAAAAAAAAAGTTGTTGATAAATTATTTTCGAATTTATTTTAAGTTGAGGTTAAAGTTCATAATAAGCAGATCATTTATTTGGCTAGATTTTGATCGGTATAATTCAATTATAAATTTGTATGTTTAAGAATTATGTGCGTAAAATTTTAGCAGTTTGATGAATTCGAAGATTTCAAATAGCAAAAATTTGATAATCAATTCATTATTTGATTTTATTTAATCTTTTTCTTTTTTTTTTCGGGACATTTAATTTCTTCAAGAAAAACAAGGATATGATTTTAAAAAAGTACTGGAAATAATCGGTTAAATTAAATCAATTGAATTAAAATATCGCCAGGCAATCTTCCATTCATATACAGTAAGATTATACAGTAAGATACAGTAAGATCGTATTTGTAGTTTTCAACAATCTTACTGTGTATGAATCAAAAATTTCTTGCAATATTTACACGAAAAAAGCATGTTCAAGCATTGATAAAATTCAGTCATCGTTAAAAACATGGCGTACTGCTAAAAAAACATTTCATCAGGATAATATTCCCTTATATGCGAAATATCTAAACTTGACCTCTTGACCTTAACGTTTTTCGATCTTTAATCATGAAGTTTCTAGCTACTTCGTCTAAATAAATTCTCTCAATCTTTTAGCAGTACTCTTTAATTGTAGCTTTCTTCGTACTTCATTCCTACTACAACATTTGCAAAATGCAATTCCCAACTGAGAAAAACACTTTACACTCCTCCGCTCAAAAAAATTGCACCTGCAGCGCGTGCTTGCAGCGTTCCTGCAGCATTCTTGCAAGCTTTCGTTGCATGCTACAAAAGTCGTGAAATGGAGATAATCTGTGAAGTTTTGTATTCCTAGTTTTTCCGGCATAAATATTTATGATGCTTAATTAATTTGGTTTAGTTTGGTTTGACTAATTAATTTGTTAAATCAATTAGCTTCAAGATGTTAATTTATATTTATTGGGAGTTTTATCGAGAAAGAATCGATTGAATAATAATGAGAACTGTTATTTCATTAATATAAAAAATGCCCATTAAAATTTTGTTAAATTTAATGAATTTTTTGAATTGATTGAATATATTTCTTGTTTGCCGTAATTAAATCCTAAAATGCTTATTATTATGATTAGATTATTAATGATATCTTATGTCTGTTATCAATTTTTTTCAGGTACAACGAAGAAGGAAATTACATTGAAGTTGCTTCATCTCCTATTTTGAACTTACTTGGTTAAGATTCTCTGGTTCTCAGGGAGTTATGGTATGTTTCCTATCATTAAATTCTCGATTTTAATCTTCAACTTATCTTGGAACTTTAAAATACAAATTAAGATATGAAATTTGAAATTGTACCATAATTTTATCACTCAGTAATTGAAATCAATACTGTGATTCTTCGAATATTTTATAAAATCTTTGAAGAACCATTATTTGACAATTATAAAGATTTAAAGTTGTAAAAACTTTCAAGAAGAATTTTTTGTGAAATATTATACTTTTCAGGGAGATCAGCAACTCGACTGCGCTTTAGATTTGATGAGGCGTTTACCACCTCAACAAGTTGAAAGAAATTTAAATGATCTAATTGATTTGTGTCCTCGTTTGGTCGATGATTTGCTGAGTGCAGTTGATCAGCCGTTAAAAATTGCTCGTGATAAAGAAACAGGGAAAGAATACCTCCTTTGTGATTATAATAGAGATGGCGATAGTTATCGGTTGGTTTCTTTTTTAAAACTTTTTGAATTTCGAATACTTTTTGCTCAGTTAGATTTTATTTTATTTTTCTGGTTAAAATTCAGTCAGATTTACTTTGACGGTTGTTTATCGACGCTTAAATCATTACTTTCATATCAATATATTGTTATTCAAATATTTTCAGTTCACCGTGGTCGAATACTTATGATCCACCACTGGAAGATGGCGCTTCGCCATCAGATAAGCTTCGTAAATTGGAAATTGAAATGAATGCGGCATTCGAGGCGTATAGAGATGCGTAAGTTTGTATTAGTCTGGTTGCTTTAGCAGATAAATTTTAAACATTTTTAAATCAAAATAGCTTTATTATGCATATGCTTAATTAGTATTAAATGCATGAGTTTTGGCATGTTGCAGTAAATAGAACTTACATTATAGCTGACTGAATGTAAATTGTTGATTAATATTGTTTACTATCCTGTTTTGACATTGCTGATAAAATTTGTTTAAGTTTTACGAAATGTTTTTACAGATATTTCGAAGGTGGTGTATCCTCAGTGTACTTCTGGGATTTGGATTATGGTTTTGCAGGCGTTGTTTTAATCAAAAAAATTGGTGATGGTTTGCGTAATATACAGGGTTGTTGGGATTCAATCCATGTAATCGAAATACAAGAAAAAGTACATTTTCTTTTACACCTTTGCGAACCTCTTTCTATACTTTTTCGTTTTTGTCATCTGGTCGAAATGAAATTACGATAACAATTTTCAGGCTGGTGGGAGGCATGCACACTACAAACTTACAAGTACAGTGATGCTGTGGCTACAAATGACTAAACAAGCAAGTGGTATGATGAATTTAGGTGGATCAGTTACACGACAGGTAATTTTCATCTTTATTAAGATTGCTAGCTAAATGATTTTGCCGTTTTTTAAATCAGAATTTCTGTTTCATTATCGTTACTCTTTTATTATCGCAGGTTGAAGCTGATCATCCAGTAAACGATTCTACTAATACGCATCTTATTAATATTGGAAAAATGATAGAGGTGAGAAGCTTTCTCCGAAATTTTTTTTCAAAAAATTAATTGGAATGATTTGTCTTAAATTTCATAAGCATTTTTTATTTTGTCCAAGAAAATTTCGGTTCATGATCATCGGGATATTCTTTTTGTTTTTCAGTGGTTGGATTTAATTTAAAGATTTTAGTCAGTGAAATAATTTTGGTAATCAAAAAAGGATTAATTTTTAGGACTTGGAGAGTAAAATTCGATCAACTTTAAATGAAGTTTATTTTGGAAAAACGAAGCAGATTGTTGGTGAATTACGTACCACACTTGATTCTGAGGAACTGAAGCGACAGAAGAAAATTGCAACGGAGATAAAAGGTGGTATTGGTAAATGAAAAAGAAATTAATAGATCCTAAACACAACAATCATACTGTCTTCTCTAAAAGGACTCTTTTGATACGCTTCTTTGTTCCTCATGTTTTTAAAGTGTTAAATTAGGTTGAACGCTTCTTCTGTAAAGATATCTTTCTAACTATCAGTTATATATTGTATGAATCTTCTGAATCCTCAAATTATCTAAATTCTTTGCCCATTTTCCGTAGCATTTTTATAATATCCTAATGCACAATGGATGTAACTATACTTGGATCTCTTGGAAAAGTTTTATGACATAACTGTGAACATTATTCCACGACTAATAAATTTCTCGGTACTTATTCTGAATTTTTTGCCATTGTTTTTAAAATTGATTGCTATAGTGGAAGAATTGTACCGATTTAATCAATGATCTATGAGGATGAAATTGCTGTTTTGCGACATTTATTAGGGATTACGATTTTTAATGAACTCAATTTTTCACAATTTTTTATAAATATTTGTTTTTATCCTGACAATTTTTGTACTTCATATTTTTCCTGCTTACATTGCATAAGTTTCTTTTATGAAAATCATTTCTAAATTTCTGAATTTTAGATTTGATTGCTTGTGCCAAAGGCCTAAATCTTGCTATTTCATCGTGTATCAAATTTCAATTGAGTTAGAATTTGTTAACGTGAAATTTTGAAAAGGAAATTCATTTATTTCATTCACTCACTATCTTTTTGTTTCTTCCTTTACCATGTAAATTTAAATTATTGCAATATGTTTTCGTAATTCATCAGTAATTACGTTCCATTGTGTTCCAATCTTACGAAAATATAGATCAAACATTCAAGGGAAAAAAAAAAAAAAAGATTAATAACAGTAATTGAGTATGTCAACAAGTATATCAATGAGAAAAATGATCAAACACTAAGTATTTTTTTATTTTTGGTTTAAGCAGCCTGAATATTCTGGAAATTTCGATCGTTGGCATTCATTGAATTTTTAGTCTGATAGATTTGCAAAATCTTCAAATTTCTTATATCCTTTAATTGATCATATCAAAAGTTGAAAAATTAATGATTCATAATGAAAGCGATTTTCTTACAATCACTCATTTTCGTGGGCCGATTAAGCTTTCCACTGAATTTGTTTCAAAGGATCAACAGATTGGGTTCAAAATTAATGACATGTGAAGATAAACTTACAAGTGCAATTTATTGTTGATCGATGACCTGATTCGCTCTCTTTTACCTATTATGACGGTATTTTTACGCGCACAAATACATTTTACATCTGTATTATCCGATTTAGGACAAATTTCAAGTTTTCCAGAGAATTAATCAAAATATGTATGAGGTAATGAAAAGAAGAAATCATTCCATAAAATATCCATACATCCATACAATTAATAAAGTGGAATTTCTTGCATTTCTCCTTTCACTTGAAAAATATTCCCTGCTTTTATTCGAAAGTTGTCAAACTAATAGTAACAAAAATCTAAATTTCTCTTTTTCAATTTTGCGAAATATTCATTGGTCATTCATGAAATGACCCTTACTGTTAATCTTATTAATTCGTTCATCAATTTATTGTTTTTCCTGATATTAGCATCATCTACAATCGGAAAAGCAAGCATTGGTGCAAGTATTGATGGTAATTTTCAATTTTTGCAACTAAATTATTGATTGATGGGTTATTCTCTCAGTGAGAATATTTTGATGATCATTACTGATTTTCTGATAATTTTATGCATTCTTTTTTTTTTGTCGGGATATCATACTTTTCAGAAATCCTTTCTATTAATGAAAATAAACATAACAAAAACTGATAAAAACAACATTTTTGATAATTATTATCAAAGATTTCAAAGATAATTAGTGCGATTATCAAAGAATGTCTTTATTCTAATCTGAGATATATGTGTTCTAATGAATTTCTAAAATATGTTCCAGCAAATATTAAAATAAAAGTTTTGCAAAAATCTTAAAATAAAAATAATTTACTGACTTATACTGTAAATACTTTCAACGTGCTAATAATACGTAAAATAAGTTGAATTTAATTCTTTGAATCTCATAATTCCTTATTAAACATTAATTAGTACAACTAATGAAATAGTAGTAATTAATACAAGAATAATTAGTAGTAACATGGGCCTAAGCCTAAGTCTAAGTCTAAGCCTAAGCCTAAGCCTAAGCCTAAGCCTAAGTCTAAGTCAAAGCCAAAGCCAAAGCCTAAGCCTAAGCCTAAGCCTAAAAATTGATTTATATAATAATGAGAGCAAAAAAAAATGAAATAAAAAATTTCTTGTATATTTTATAGCCTAAATTCTGTTTTATGCAATTTCTGCGATATTATAAATTTCGTTTTTTTTTTTTCTTTTCGATTAAATTTCATTTTAAATTTAGTCCATCTTTGTCAAATATGAAATTATAATGTTTTGTCTAAAAAAAAAAAAAAAAATTGATTCCATTTATTTCAAACAAAGTTCAAATTACAAAATTTAATTTAATTCACTTAATTTATTCAATTTCCATAAGCAATTTCTAATTTCAATGTTGGAAATTTATTTTAAATTTGAAAAATAAATATCTTCAAGCATTGAAACCATGTTTCGAACGATACATCGGTCAACGATTATCAAATTTATCACCATATCATAGCGAATGGCGAATGCGAACACCGGAAGAATGTTTAGTATTTTGTGCACTTTCTTCGGTATTAATAACTTTCATTTGTTTTTAATTGAATTTTAGTTTAAATTTACATTCATTTCTGATTACGAATACTTCGATAATTATTCTGATAAATTTTGCAACCATTAGAAAAATGTTGGAATTTTTCCGGCAACTTTTTTAATTGAAGGCAAAAAAGAGAAAAGTTTTGAATTGCCAATATCAGCATTGATTGGATATCAATACATATTAAAACATATTTAATTAATATATATTAAATTTTTCATTTCCGATATGTTCAATTTCATTTGCTACTGTTCGATCTTTCAATTTCAAATTTTGCATCATTTAAAAAGTAATTTTACTTCATCTTCTCCTTCAAAATATAATTACTCATTTTAGTTATTTAAATTATCATTTTAACAAAGTTTTATACAGTCTCGTTGTCGATCTACAGTATATGATATCTTTCAACATATTTGCTATTATTTTTTGGATGATGGTCAACAACATAAACAAATAGCTCGTGGAATGGTTTATTTTCGAGTAACTGAAAAAAAATGCTTAGGTAAAATTTACCTATTGTTACCATTTATAATAGTTGTATTTTAATCTAAATTTTTCCATAAAATTACTCAATTTAATATTAATTTGAATAATTTAATAATGTATTATTAGTTTCATTCATTGAAATTTCACTTTATTTTAGTCGTTTCTTTTAAAGTATCAGGAATGAATTATCTGGCAAAAATTAGTAATTCAATTCATCTTAACTTATCTGACTCTGATTCAAGTTTATCTTATCATGACAATTTTCATCATTTCCAGATCAATCTCTCAATAACTCCAATCCTGCACTTGCGAATTCAGAATTCGCAATTCCGATAACATCCGCGCCATCATCGACTCCAGAATATGATATCAGAAGAAATTTCAATGAATTGCAACAACCAGCAGTAGTTTATGCAAATTCATTAATTCATATACCACCAGGTGGTCGAGCTATAACTCCTACACCATATTTTGCTTATTTTGGCAATCAACAAAAATTGAGGAAATCTGAAAAATTCGACGAATCCAATCTTACTGTATTAACTTCTACAACGATTAAATCTGATAATATCACAATTTCTACCAATAATACTATCACTGTAACTTCTCCGACAACTTCACCAATTTCTTCTTCAACATTCTCAACGACAATCGCTGAAAAAGAAGATGAAATTTATGATGATCCTATTCAAATACTACCAGAGTCCGAATTTTCTTCGTCAACTTTTCCAATGCTTTCATCATGGCCCAGAAAAGATTCGATTAGATCAACGGTTAGAAGATCAGAAGCATTGAAACAGCCAAATCATCAAATACATAAAATTTCTAATGATGCTTCATTTTTCGTCGACAATATTGCGAATCTTCCACAGTTTAATAAAAATTTTGGAAATGATCGCCAAAAAAATGGTGCTGATTTGAATAAACCATTGAAAACAATTCCACAAGATATCAGACGATCACCATTTAAATCTCCTCTAATGGATACAGAAAAATTAGATAAGGTAAAGCTAACACTGTATCCTTCTATTTCTGAAAGTATTTGCTAATCCTAGAATATTGTCGAATTTTTAGATTTTTTACTGAATAATATGATAGATAAAAGTATGTCGAATTTTTTCAAGGAAATCGATAATATCAACCCGCCAAAAAATTGATCTCATTTAATTTCCTTTTCACTTATGACTAAACTTTTAAATCAGTTCAAATTATATACTACGGATGTTTTCAACGAAAATTCTAAAAATCATATGCTTCTTGAAAGAAAATTGAAAATTGTGAATTCTCTTGGAATGATTGTTTCTTTTTTTTTTTTTTATAGATTTAAAAATATCAGATTTTTTGTTATCAATTTTAAAAATTGTAATCAAATAATTTTTTAGGATAGAAATGAAATGTTAACATCAATCAATACTGAAAATTCCATTATGGATAAAATGATGCCAATTCCAACAATTAAATCAATCTCGATGACATTATCTAAACAAAATAATGAAATGAAAAAGTTTTCTTCATCAGGTTTCTCCTTCAATAAGATTGATATTACGCTTACATTTTCATAACTCATATATATTTATGCTATTCTTATTTTTACAATGCTTATCAACCAAAGTAAGATTTAGAAAATGGAAAATCTATGAAATTGTATAAATTATTTATGATAAGTAAACTGATAAATGACTGATATTCTCGTTCTTTTTCATTAACATCAAAAAAAAAATTAATGAAAGAATGGCGTAACAGAAAACAGTTTTATATTGTCAAATTCTTCTGGTTCGATCTTTGTCCATCTCTTTTTTGACCCTTTCCTATCTTCAAAATCACATCAGAAAAAAAAATCTTCAAAATCAAATTTTGCTAAATATTAGTGTGATTTTTTACCATATTATTGAAATTCGTCGCTAAAAAAAAAAAAGAAAAACCTAATTCGTCATTAAAAAAACCCCAAAAATCCGAACATTAGTATTATTCTCCTAATTATGAATCAAGGATATTTATCCGACAAGTACTGTAATTAATAATACCCATAAAAAACTAATAATACTTACAAGTACTGTAACTATACAGTAATTCTACAAACAGCTATATGTGAAAGCAATGAACTTGAAGTATGGTTGGTTGTTGAAAATGCTGTACTGCAAATTGATAAGTTGCAAATGAAGATGAGTGCTGGATCACATAAATCTTGCAGAACCAAGTGTAATCTTATCACTGTTCGTTTTATTTATATTCATAACCTGTTTGACCTCATTTGACCTCAAATAGGACAAATGATTTAATAATTAAATGATTTGGATCAGACAGAAAATGATATCACTTTTCAACTCTTTTTCTTCTAAAAATCAATAAAGCATTTAAGTTATTGAATTATAATATTGTTATTCTTATTTATACAGTAATTTGAATTAAAATTAAAAATTTTAGAAATCCGGGAGAGAATGTTCTTCTTATATATATGACGATGTAAAAAGACATTGCGTGATACATACCAATTATGATGTCGCTGTGATATCTTTAGATCTTTTACCATCACCTGAAACTGATTTCACCATTCGAACAGCTATCAAGTTCTGCTTTCCAGGTTTAAATTTCATACTTTCAATCATTATTTTTGAAAAATAAAAAGTTCAAGCATTGAAATTTTTCAAGAGGCAAGAAATCGAAATATTTGTAAATCTAAATATTTTAAATTAAAAAACTGAAATTATGAGAATTATTGCTTAATCATGTAGTCATCGTATCATACAGTATCGTTTTTAAAATTTCTTTATGATTTCAGAAAGTTTGACTATTTTTGAAGAATGTTTCGAATTCGTTGCTTTTCTGGATCGTGCTATGGATATCGAGCCTCGGGAAATTCTTGATAATATTCCGAGAGATTATCATGGACTGCATGAATGCATTGAGTTATGTGTTCTGGCATCTTCTTTTCATTGCAAGGTATTATTTGTTTAAAGTTTTTTTTTTTTTTTTTTCAATTAGAATTGCAAGATATCATTTAGATTATATGATATTTCACTATCTTATCATTTATTGAGTCATCTTTTATAGTGATAAAATAAGCATTTTTACATAAAAAAATTCACTGATTCAAGCTATTCAATTTTTTTTTCTTTCCATATGAAAATTTTGAACTCTGATATAAGGTGGAAATAGTATTGCAGCCAATATGCTTTATAATATTTATTTCTTTTTACTATTGTATCCGGCCAATGAACTGCATAATATTGCATTTTTATTTTATTTTTCAGATAGCACTTCTAAAATTTTTTAATACAGAATGACCAAATTTTGATGAGAATTTCGATTCTTTATTTAATTTTGAATTTATAGTCAGCAAAGTTTGTTATCAACTTGGGCAAATGTTTTCTATATGATGAAAATTCCGCATCAAGACCTGAATATTTTCATAAGCATCAGCAGTACGGATTGATTTATTTCGAGAATAAATGCGAACAATTTGATGAAAAACAAAGTTGGATCAGTTTTTTTTTTTAAGATTTCAATGAATCTTAATGAAAAAAAAAGTTAATGTTCAGTTGTACAAAAATTGTTTTTGAATCAGCCAAATAAAATCCCTTTTATAGAAAAATGCTTGAAGATTCTGATCAATAATTTCAAAAAATCAATTTTGTAGGCCCAGCAAAAGCTCAACTAGAACATGTCCCTATTAAACTATCTAATGATGTTTGGCGATAACAATCATAACAGATTTTCGGTATTTGCTGTGTTGAAAGTTGAACATTTAGCCAGTCAATAGAATGTTGACAACTTGCCATCATCTATTATTTGAAACCATTTTTCTATCGTTATATGCTAATGAATTATTTGGTATTTATTGGTATTTATTTTCAATACTTCCTGAAGATCTCATTTCATGCGAAAAAAGTATGTTAAGATAGTTTTATATAGATAACATCCTAACAGCACTAACAACATTATTTAATAATTAAGCTAAATATTCACTTATTTGACATGAAGACTGTATATAACTGGAATTGAAATGAAATATCATATAATTATATATATATCTACCTTCATTTTGTATCTTCCGTGTCACAATTAAAATACAAATATCGCAAGAAATTTTTCAAGAAAAACTAGTTTTGCATAAATGTTACGAATAGAATGTATTGCTATTGTCGAAAAATCCGAAAGACATATGGGAATGTTGAAAGGTCAAATAACAGGGAGATGTTGGCGAAGTAATGGATGCAATCATTTATACTTGGGATTTAAAGTTCACATAGCGCGACATAGTTCTAAAGGTTAGATAAACATGTTTACCGCCAAAACGCTCCGATTCACAGATAAACAATGTGAGATGATCAATCGATGGAGTTTAGGTAAGTGGGAGACGCCCGGAAGGATTTAAAAGGACAAGATTTAGAACTAGAATCAGTTTAGATCGATACAATTTGGCAGTTCAGTAGCAGTAGTTTGACGCAATTCGAAAAAAGCAGTAGTTTGTGGGGCAATTTTGATAGTAATTCAACGACATGACGACAGTTTATTAGAAGCATTAGCAATGATTGAAGGAAGGAAGAACGACAGTCACAAAAAGTAAGTATAACAACGTAGAAAATTTTCTAGTGGAAAAGTGTCGAGAAAAGAAAAAAAAAAGGATGGAAAGTCATACAAAGGAATACCTTTGCGACGAGCACAACAATAAAGAAGAAGTAAAGATCAAAAGAGAGAAGCCAAATTTCGAACAATTGGAAAATTGGCTGAAGATACCTATATTAACGAAGTATTGTTATCATGTACAATGAATCTTCTGGAGCACATATACCAAAATTAGTTGAAGTCCTTATCTTTTTAAGGGCGATTAAGCATTACCGGTGCTAAATATTCATGACAATCAGCATACTTATTGGATATGATCGTAAAATCGCTGATCTTCCCAGTAGATCATTCTAGTTGTTCCAAACAGCATGCTATCTTTCAATATCGTCTCATATCAAAGCATTTACCTAATGAAACAACTATGAAGCGTGTACAACCTTACATAATCGATCTCAGTTCAACGAATGTTACATATTTGAACAATGAACACATCGAATCACAACGATTTGTAGAATTGTAAAAGAATGTGCTGAAATTCAATGTTACTTAATAAAAAACACACAACGGAGAAATTTGGAAATGATGAAGAAAGAAGAAACTTTCATCTTTTTGATCGTATTATTTCGGATTCATTTAACGTTTAAATGTATTTTATAGCATTAAAGACAAGGAGTATCATCAAAACATGATGTGCAGTTGAAGAAGACTTCGCCTGAAAGCGTGGGTTTTTTCGATCAGGAATGTTGGAAAAATCCGCAAAATGTAACTGATTATATTTAGGAATATTAAAAGATCAAATAGCGGGAAGATGTTGACGAAGTCAAAAAAACAATCATGGGAAACAAAGGAGAAACAAGACATCATAAGAAGTATTTAGACGACTTTTCGTGCTTTTTTGATTCATACCATGTGTTTTCATTTAATCCTTACCATTATATAAGCAATTCAGTAAACGCTATTGTTGAGCTATGGATTCACAATAGCAAGACGAATCAATCTCGAAACAACAAAACTATAAACAAACAAGAGAATTCTTTCCTCGAAATCATACAAATAATTTTCCGACAGCTACCATATTCACATCAAATTTTAATTTCTGTATCATATTTATTTTTTACATTACACTAGCCTTGCATTAATTCAACAAATATTTTGCTCGCAATCATACCAATTTCTAAAAAATTATTAGTCATAAATATTTGTTCCGATGTATACAATATAAAAAATGCTTATAATAACACAATTTGTTTCTTGGTAAGAATCAGAAATTAGAGTCAAAAGTATCGATTTTTCAAAATTTTCAGTTCCAAAATCGCTTAGAAGTATAACAGTGGTTTTTTTTTCTTTTTTTTTTTCTAATGAAATTGCTGATATAAATTATGCAAAATAAAAGACCAAAAGAGAGCTGAATATTTTCGATTCTAAAATTTTGCCACCAAATTGAATGTATTTCTTTCAAATTATTCTTAAAGTAAATGATTTGATCAATGAAATCTCAAAGCTAATTCTTCATATTTCATTACAAAAGAAGAAGAAAGTTTCTTTGGCTAATTCATTAGAAATTACTTCTCCCTGAAAACACAATTGATAGCATCAAGCTATCGCTTTTATCATTTTATTTCATCATTTTCATTCGTTTTTGATCATTTTAATGCCATTCATAACATTTTTCATCGTTTCGGCAGTTTTTTTTTTTTTTTTTTCAAAATTTCGTAATAAAAAAGCTTTTATTTTTTGTTTTTCTGAAAATCTTTTATTTTAGATTATTTGGTGCAATCAATTTCTTTTTTCTTTTTTTTTTTCAATTCAAAATTCATTCAATTATGTGTATTTAATCGCTTGCACTTTAAATGATATTATCACTTCTCATAACTTATGTTCATAATTTTATTCATGTTATTGATTTCATTCTCTTGTATGATTCGATATAAATTTCATGTATTGTTCAATTCATGTCACTAAATTTTACTTATTTCATTTATAGCAAATGCTCAAAGCTGTTGTAAAGTATTATGCATTAATAATATTCTAATAATTTGACATGTTTTTATTCATTTGCATAAACGAAAATGAACAGGTCGATTAATCGATCGATCAAACGTTTTGGTGTTTCCAGATTAAAATTTCCAAACAACATCTGATGTCATTTTAACGAAGTGATTCATATTGCAATTTGTATTGTCCAAAAAACTTTACAAAACTTCGTTTTGCTATGTAATTTCGATATTATAAAAGGAATAGAATAAATTTTTAAACAAACAATTTTTACACTATTCTAAAAAGAAATAGAACTTCTGTTGCTTGGATGAATTCCTTAGAATCATATGAAATAAGTTTATGAGGTTGGATCTAAGATGAATTTATGAAATTTGGGTCAAAATAACTCTACGAAATTACGGCCCAAAAATAAATTTATGAAGTTGAGATTAAGATAAATTTATGAAATTGGAATTGAATGAAGTCTGTATTTTACTGTTTGCAAATGAAAACTATCAATTTGATGCAACGCATAAATTCTCTTTCGAAAAAGTTTCGAATAAAAATTTCCCAATTTAAAAATCTATGTCATTTCGTAATTTAACAAATTTGAAGAAAAGAACAAAGGATGGTATCATTGAGGAAAGAGAAATAAGAAATGTAAATAATTCTATTAGATAGGTGATAATTTCTTTTTATTGCAGATATTTGTTATCATAATTAGAAAATATTTCTTCGGATTTTATAATTTTATATTATGAATTTTCTAAAAGTGTTTTCTTTCAAAAAAGTTTTGAATAAAAATTTTTTAATTAAAAATTCTATGCCATTTCATAATTTAACGAATTTGAAGAAAAAAAATAATGGGTGATATCAATAAGGAAAAAGGAGTAAGAAATATTATGATTCACTTGTATATTATTATATATTATTATAGAAATTTTAATATTCATTATCATCATTCATTTGCGATATTTTAGCAAAAAATTTTAATCAAATTTTGGAATAGATATTAACTTTCAGACTTTATTTCAAGTTGTTATTTAAATTGATAAAATATTTTTGATATACTGATAAAAATAACATATGACCCTTTAAATTAGGTATCATATAATAATTTTAATTTATTTGTTTTTACTTGTTTGCTTTACAATTGAAACCTCAAAACATTGCTCTACTTACTAGCTTCAAAATTTTTAATTGAAATGAATTACTGAATGATAATTATTTACTGGAGCCATTTTTTTTTTTTTATTTTAACAATAAAAATGTTCAAATAATTTTATGGTTGCTATAAAAAGTTCTGTTCATACTATGAGAAGGAAAATGATTCGTTTTTCTTTTTCTTTTTTTTTTTTTTTTCCGAGAAAACTTGCTGACAATTATAAATGGTTGTTTTCGGATTATCATTTTCCGGAAAGATATTGCAAAACTTTGCTTAGAATTATTTATTTTGCTAATATCGAAAAATGAAAAAAATAAAGTTAAAAGTAAATTATAGTAATTAATCCAACTACGTGAGTTAATATATGTGTATGTTACGTATGTACACGTGTAAACGTGTTTGCGTGTATGTATATGAAAGTTTTCCATTAGACATTTAGGTTTTTTTTTTGTTTCCTTACAATAATGAATGAAATATTTGCCGAAAAAATCGCTAATCAATTCGAAGTGAAATTATGTAATCAACTTTAATGAAAATTCAAAATTTTCGAAAGACTGCTAATTTTCGAGCAGTATTTGATTGAGTATTCGAATAGTATTTGATTCCGGTTTTCGATAATTTAGAATTTTATCGCAATAATAAATGATAATAATAAACAAAATGCTAAAAACGTTTACTTGCTATTACATATTTCTATTACATTTATTGAATTGTTAAAATTTTTCAGATTTTGCCTTTGGTTTATTTTATTCATTTATTTGTTTGATTAAAATTCGATCAATAATTTTCGTTAAGAATTTTTAACAAATTGATAAACATGGGATTAATTGAGGACGAAATAAAATTATTTTAAAATTGTTTATAAAACTGCTTGCTGAAGTTAGACTAATTTAATCAAGATTAGATTAACTCATTTTAAGATTGTTTGTTAAACTAATTTAATCAAGATTAGGCTAACTCATTTTAAAATTGTTTATAAGATTGCTTATTTGAAATCAGACTAATTTAATTAAGATTATGTAAACACATTTAAAATTTGATGGCAATACGACAAGTAACAATGCTTTTTTCAAGACTTGCAAATGAAGAACAATGGTGAAAAATTCGTAGCAAAAAAATTGAAGAAAAAAAAATGCATTAAAATTGGAAAATATGATTGGCTGAATTTCTTTGAAAATATTTAGGAATTTTTTTTTTTTTTTTTTTGTTTCATTATAAAAAAGGTGATCTTTCATTTCAGATAGCTAATGAATGAAGTAAAAAATTCATTCTTTTGGGTTTTCAAATGAAAAAACTCTATTTTCATAATTGGAAGAAAAAAATTTAACAATTCTTGACATTTTTTAATAAAAAAAAATTCAAATTCAGACATTACTTAATTTGTAGCAAATATTTCGATGCAAGCATATATAAAAATATTATTAACATAATTTTGGTAGCGTAATATGATTTTAGAATTTCATGAAAATATATTCAAAAAAAAAAATGCTTCAGGACATTTCCAATGAAATTTACTTGTCATTATTACGTAACGAATTAATTAATTTTTAGAATTCTGATAATACTTTCACTTATATTTATAAATGCAATGCAGGTAGATAGGTGAAAGTGTCAAATACAATTTATAATTAATGTGATATGATTTCTAATTTAATTAAATTAATTCTATTTTCGAAAATTGTATTTGCACAAATGCATGCATGTGGAAGTTAGTTTTTCGAAGTGCTCGTGAAATGGAGCAATGATGATTCGCAAAATGTTCTCTTAGAAATATTCGAATAAACGAAAAATTGATTGAACGATTAGGAATGTTTTATTTTCTTAAAATTAAAAAATTAGTTAGATCGATCGTTTTTAATGGATTTATTCTAATCGCTTGTCGTTACCAGTTTTTAATATTGTTTAAACGATAAATAAATATATATATGTCTTTTATTTTGCATCAAAAAATTTCACGTACAGTCATTCGATTCATCTGTTTGTATTTGTTATTTAAATTAATTTTTAAATTATTTTATTTTCTATTATCAAAAATTTTGAGAAGTTTGTGCTTTTTTAAAAATATTTATGCATGTTTATTCGTTAATTAGATCTTATGATATTTCTGTTGTCAAAAGTTTGCTTTTTAAAATTACCTACATACGTTTATTCAAATATTAAACTCATGGGATTTTTTTCTATTATCGAAAATTTGAAAAAATTTGTACTTTCTAAAAATGCCACGAAGTATGTTTATTCGAATTAAATTTTATGATGCTTTTGTTCGATTCTCAATTTTTTTTATTTACTTAAAATTAGATTTTTTTTTTTTTTTGCAATCAGATTATCTTATAGCAAAATACATTAAAAAATTCATTGAATGATATGAATGAAGAAAAGATTTAGTAAATTTTTGATTGCTTATTTTATTTGCATCTTGCTTAATAATAATTTTGAAATTATTTCGAAAAGAAAATTCGGAATTATTTTGACAAGATTCCGATTTATTTAAAGCTATTAAAATTTGAATGATTGACGAGAAAAGCCTAATAAAAACCGGTTGATAATCGTAGTAATTGTATGAATGTTATTTAATTTATAAATAAACAGTGATAAAATGTATATTTTATACTAATTATAAATGAGAACAAGTAATTAGGAAAACAGGAAATGATGAAAGAAAGAGGATGAAAATTTGAAAGTAAAATTGTCGAAATTTTGGATAAAACTAATTCATTTCTCAGATTTCATTACTAAACTGATTAGTTGTTTGAATTATTTTAAAAGCGATATTTTAATTCTACAAAAACAAGAACAGGAATAGAAAACTAGTGTAATGAAAAGGAAAGGAGTAATTAAAATGAGATATTTTATATTATCAAATTGAATTATTATTAGTTTTAAACTAGCTTAAAAGGAAGCAAAAATATTTTACTTCACTTTCAATTTTAATCAATCATTAATTTAAAATTATCCTAACAGCTAATTTAGTTTTGAAAAAATCATAAAAGACAGGTTTGAAATTTCTCCCAGAAAACCTGTCGATTAGGTGTAATAAAATGCTCATCTTTTCTTATTTTAAAATATATAAGTCATTTTAAATATTTATGATTCTAACAAGAAAAATTGGTATTTTATTCAGCTTCGTAAATGATTCTATGTATATAAGATGAAATTTCTAAAGCTATTTTAATTTTTGATTCTCATCGTGATGTTGATATGTCGATTCATATTGATTTTATATTTTATAATACTATAGCAAATTTTATTATTATAAATAATAATTATATGTTGACATCTATTTGTACTCCTACTAATCATATCTTTTTTTTTTGTTGCAAATTATCTTTCAATGTGCATTCACGAAGAAATTCAAATTTTTGAAAAAAATTTATGCTATATTTCCTCTATCAATATGATCAATCATACTTCAATTAATTTAAAAGTCCTTCAAATACCGGAAATTATGGTAGAATTTCTGAAAAATAGAAATTTTTTCAAGTTTTTGATAATAAGGAATTATTGAATGATCTTCTGCAAGCATCAGACAACGACAAGTTTCAGTAATTGAAGAGCTATTATAATTTTTAGCAATTAAAGAATTTTTAGATTCACTTATAGATGCGAAATTATTGAGGGATTAAATTCAAATAGCATGCAAAAATTTTTTGAAATTTCTACAATGCCTGGTATTTTCATTCTATTATCAATTATAAACATTTCTCTGTCAGAAAGTTTATTTAGCAATTTATTATCCAAAAAGCGAAAAGTGAAAATCTCAAAATGAACCTAATTGCTGGAAATAACAGCGTTTAGCTATTATTTAGCAATGATAACAACAAAAATTAAGCAAACTTCCAAATTTTCATCTTTTCATTTTCAAATCTGTTGAAATATTTACCGGTTTGTTTTTCAAATAAAAAAATGTTTGAAATAAACTTTTCATTCATTCCTTTAATCTCTAAAAAATTGTTAAGAAAGCCATTCTTTTCCTTCCTAAAAAATTTTTAAGAAATTAAATTCAAGCAGCATGCAAAAAATTTCGTAAAAATTCGAAAATCTTTAAAAAAATTAAAAAATCTTATTTCACTCCTTTTTCGGATTCTCATTTTCTATGAATTTATCTTTCAAGCAAATGTGGATGATATATATTTTTAAGCAAAATTCGAGCTAACTCACAGTGCAGAATCATAAAGTGCAATCAAGATCTTTTTTTTATAATTATAATTTCAATTTCGATCTTCCATCTTTTATCGTTTCTCATTTTCTTCAAAAATTTCCCATTCATAAAATACTTGCCTTACTGAATTATATGAAAAAGAATGATAAAACATGTGCTAAATATTTATTATCTAATTAAAAATTTTAATTAGCAAACTATCTTTTCTTTCTTCAAATCAGGCAATCTTGTAGTTGCAATATGGGAGATCAAAATTGAAATTTTAATTATGAAAAAAAATCTAGATTGCAGAATCATATTCTGCAATCATATTCATAGTCTGCAATCATATCATATTCTGAATTTATTGCGATCATTATAGTTAGATAAAATGATCATTTGAATTATAATTTGCAAATGCAAGCATTTTTGCAGAATTAATTAAAAAATCAATTCCTTCTTTCATCGAATCATGCAATTTTGCAGTTGAAACATGCATAAATTAATTGCAATGATCGTAATGAGATAAACAGATCATATTCAGATATAATTTACAGGTATAAGCGTGTCACAGGAATATTATCAATTTTGCAATAAATAGGAAAAATGGCAAAAATTTCACCAACAAAAGAACAGGTTCCAATAAATGTTATTGTTATCAATGATATTACTTTTGGGGAAAAGTCGATTGCAAAATCCGATATATTATCGAGCAAATACGATGATTCCAGTGGAAATACTATTCATACAAAGGTTTATATCATTTAATTCATTTATTTGCTATAAAATTATGGAATATTTACGAGAAATTACCATTTATTAAAAAATTATAATCAAATTTAAGCAATTTAATTAGAATATTCATGTTTGACCAATCATTACTGATGCGAAAGTGAAATTTTAGGGAAAGTATTTGTGAGATTAGAAAGTGGGAAGAATTAGATTTTTTTTTAACGAAATTTCCGGTTTGAAGAATTTTATTTGCCGCAACTACGATATAAAATAATTGATGAATATCGATAATAATACGGATAATTTGAGTAGGGATGTTTTCTGAATATTGGGATGGTAAATTTTCAAAGCGCTCGTAACGGTAAAGCGAAATATTGAAAAAAAGTGAATAGTGATCGTGCTTGGATAATTAAAAATGAATAAACGGTGATATTCGTTGGTGTCTATACTTTATCCAAGTTATCGCCTTACCGTCGATAACAATGAAGATAAAGCGGTAGCTTAATTGATTTTTTATCTAAAGTCAATCAAGTAGACTTAATAAGCATTTTAGCTAGTATGCTACTAACATAACAAACATACACACAAACTCAGTGATAAAATTGGGTGAATGAATTAGGAGAATGGTGATTTTATCAGATAATAATCCTTTTATAGTCAGATTATTTGCAACATTTAATGAAGTTTTGTGATCTCGATAATCTAAATTTTTCCCGGCAGTTTGATATCATATTGGAAGAAGGTCAAATATTACCGTTAAATATCAATTGAATAATTCATATGATATAATTAATAGTTTAAAAAAAAATAAATAATAGTTTAAAAATAATTAATAGTTTAAAAAATGTAATATAAATATTCAGATTATTTTAGACTCATATATGATCATAAATGTAACTAATGGAAATGATTTATTCTACTGAAACTTGAGACATTGCACATAATTCTAAAGCTTGAAAGATTAATAATTTTTATGAATTGAAATAATTACGAAGTTATATGTTAAAGTCAAGGATTTAATAATGTAACTTTGATGCTCAGTTAAAGTTTTTAAGCAAAAATACCTTGGTTATCTCGATATTTTTATATTATAAAATATTTCGGTTAATCCAATAATCACAATTCCTCTTCATTTTGTTAATGACTTATACCTTTGTATAAAACAAAGTCTGAAAATGTAAAAATTAATGTGAAATTTAAAAATTGAATCTAAAATGAAATTTTTTTTTGAAATTTTCGTATATTCAAAAATTTCTGAGAAAAGAGAGCAATTCTGTCATTCAGATATGTACATTTTCCTTTCTTTCAACAAATATAAATATTCATTTCTGGCTATTTTTTCGAGAAATATTCGGGCTATTGGGAACAGTTTTTTTATTACGAAAAAATTTTTATATAAATGAATTTTGTGCATCTAACCTACATATTTCTGAAAAAGATTTTTTGTTTTTTGGAAAGGAAAAACAACTTTTATAAATTTTCTTTTTCATAAATTATACATTCAATACAAGTGCTCTTTGTTCAATTAAAATTGTAAGTTAAATCTAAAAAAAAATTGCATAAAATTAGTTCATAATAAAAAATGGAAACTGATGACTGGACCATCTTTTTAATTTATTTAATTTTCCGAGTTCATTTCATTATTGCTTATTTTTCTTTTTTTTTTTTTTTTTTTTTTTTTTTTTTTTTTTTTTTTTTTTTTTTTTTCTTTTTTTTTTTGATAATGTCATCGAAAAAAGTTCTAGTAAAATTATTTAGATAAATAAAAAAAAATATTGATCGGAAACAGATTTTTATTTAAGTTGAATTGTTTGATTCTAATTTTTAATTGTAATTTTCATTTCTTCTACTTTCTTCTAATTCTTTTTTTTTTTTAACTTGTAATTTTAAGAATTTATCTATTGCTTACTTTGATTTATCGTTAGTTTCTTATGATCTTAATGTTTTCAATTTTTTTCCGTTGATTGCTGAGTTTACTTTCTTCTTAGTCTTAAATAACCAACCATCAATTTTTTTTTCATTTTTTGACGGTCCAATCAAAGCAAAATCACAGTGCCTCCTTATACGAAACGTAAAAATAATTAATATTAAGCCATTTTTAACTCCAAAAAATTGGCAAAATTAATGTGGTCTGACATCGTGGATAAAATGTTTTCTGATCAGCAGTAGACTAAGTGAATTCATCAATTTTAATATAAACTGAAAAAACCCACGAAAAGAAAAAAATAAAGAGAAAAGAAAAAGAAAAAAAACTGAAGGCGGAATAATGTAATTTAAATAAAGCAATTTTATGAAATTAGTGTCCAGTAATTTGGATTTTACAAATTTTTTTTTCAAATTTTATATTTGATCTATTTTACTTTTAACAATTCTTGTCACTTGACATTAAATGAATCCAATATTATTGAATAATCCATAAGCGTTCATCAGTTTTGATAAATTAGTGAATCTAATTCAATGAGTTGAAACAGAAATACAGGAAAAATTATCAGTAATTATTAATGATCAAACATTCCCTTTTTGATTAAGCATTTATAATCAATCCTTTGAAATTCTAAATTATTTGACGCATATTTTAGTAGAAAGCAATTTCAAAAAATTTTTAAATACAAAAAAAGAATGTGTTTGAAATTCATGATATTTCCTTACATTTGTTTCATCAGTATTTCGATTAATACTAATTATCATATTGTTAATTACTCAGTGTTTCGTTTTCATCCAAAATGATTACAAAAAAAAAAAAAAAAAAAAAAGTGTATTTCTTAGTTTTTCGTTTTTAAAGTATTTTTTACGTCAATTTTGTTAGAAATTTTAAAGAATTAACTATGATTATCATAAATCATTATCATCATCAATGATTTGCAAATGTACTGTTTAGTTCATTACGGAAACCAGAATAGCACATGACATTTTGAATATCTCGAACATATTTTTTGTTTTTTTCATTTTTTTTTTCGACAATATAAACTTATATTCTGACAATATTGATAAAGTTAAACAATAGTAATGACTGTTAACTCTCGATATTTCTTACACATCAAATGATTGGCACATTTTCCAAATTCTCTTTTGCCCGTTTAATAAACGATCGTTTCATCGGAAAGATCGTATCAATTAAGTTCATCAGAAAAAAAAAATTTTGTGAACTGACAAAATTTTTTTCTCTCTTTTTCTCTCTCTCTCTCTCTCTCTCTCTCTTTCTCGTAATTATTGTCAAACATTAGGTTCGTAATGAACAATTATGAACTTTATTTTGATAACAGTTATTTGCTTAACTGAACCGATTTTAACCTCTATTTCTTGCAATCATTTCATTATTTTTCTATCGTAAAATTGAATGATTGATTCAAATTTACTAATTTTACCTTGATTTAAATTCGATTAAGTAATTACTGATAATACTATTATTCTGAATTAGAAAAGATCAATTCTTGAATTTCGAATCGCTAGAAAAGCTTCAAAAATAAGTAAAAATATTTTGAAATTTATTCCACAAGTTTCCCGCAAAATGCTTTATCATCAATCCACCTTGTCACATATTGCTCGAGACGTAATTAACTCACATATTTTTGTCAAATATCGATTGATTAATTACTCCTGTTACCTTCTCTTCAATATTTCACCTTTCGAAATTATTATTTTTAACTATCGATTTAATTACAATTGACAGTTTCCTCTTCTCGAAATATTTCCATTAAAAAAACAGTCATGATGATTGTTATTTGATAATGTAGCACTAATTGTTTATTACTGCTTCGAAGAAAAAAAAAAAAAAAAAAAAAAACAAATAACGAAGTGTTTATATCTGATAAAAACTGGAATTTTATGAAATTTAAAACCTGAAAAAAAAAAACACTCGGAGACATTTTCATGTTTGCTAACAGACCCAAATAAGTTACATATCGACACCTTTTCAAGTTTGCAATGACTTCCGATCAAAATTCTTTCCGACAATCACCTTCTACAAATGACCCGCTTATCAATCATAATTCCAATCATAGCGTAAGTTTCTTCTAGATTTTTCTGTCTTTTTTTTTTCTTTTTTTTTTGCAAATCATTTTAAGATGATTATTTTTTTTTTTTTTTATGAATCCGAAATAATAAATTATAAATTGAATAAATGCAAAATAATTCTTTTCTCCAATTTGTTGATTCCCTTGATAGTTGATTTATTGATTCCCTTTATAGTTGGGAAAATATTTTTTAATCACTTTCAAGAAAAAGTGATTAATGTATACAAATTAGTGTGAATATTTTATCATTCAAAAATATTAGCCAAAAATAAAAGTTCAACTGAATAAGTAAAAAGATTTTTGAGAATTTGCATTATTTGTTTGATTTTATCAATCATCGAACGTTCTACAAATGGCATTTTTCTTTTTTTTTTTTATCAGTGTTTACTTTTGAGCAAAACTTTGCAATTGATGTTATCAATTCGTATTAAAGTATTAAATTGATCAAGGAAACGTGAAATACTTGGATTCTATTGGTTCTATTTAAGATTCTATTTAAACAATTCCATTTAAGTTGATAAGAAATTCTTCGAAAGATATTTAAACTTGAAATTAGTATTGATATTACAGTCAATTTGAGAAGAAATTAGCCTGATTATGACTGATACTATGTGGATAGCAGTTACTATTTTTAAAAAATTACAAAGAGACCAGACGAGATTATAGTATATGTGAAATTGAAATTAGAGAAATTCAAAATTCAAATCCAATTTCAAATTAGAGAAACTTATCAAACTTCACTATTTGTCTGAAATATGCCAAAGAAATAATATGCAAATAAGATGATTGCTAACAAGTGTGAAAGATTCGTTCTCATTACTTGCAACTTCAGCAGAAATTTAGTTTTTAGTTTAACTTTTAAACTTAATTTCCAAATTTTAGTTATTTAAGTACGATAACTCATTTATGTGTCGGAGAGCATCTCAAATTAACTAGATATGATTGTTAACAAATAGTTCTTTTAATTATTTTTATATATTTTTGATATATATTTATATTTTTATATTTGTATTTTATTTATAAACTTATATTTTTTCAATATTATTTTTATATTCATATACTTACACTTTATATTTATATGTTATATAACTTTTTTTTCCGAATAAATCTATAGTTATATTTTTCATATTTATACTTTTTTTTGAATGAATTTAATTTTTAATTTTAACTTTTTCATATTCAATCTTCAAATCTTAATTATTTTAAATACAATAATTCATTTATGCATTTGAATTACTTTCAAAGATTCGTTTCAATTCTTATTTCCATCGATGAGTAGCTAACTAAAGATTCGTATGCATTAAACACTGATTTTTCACTTAAATATATTCATATTTAGCAAAAATAATGGAATATTGAGAATTTTAAATTCATAGAAATTGTTCAGTTTATGAGCTATTATCAATGAGGGATATATATATTCAGATTCTCCGTCAAATTTTATTTTAATTTTCAATTAAATTTGCAAAAATTAATCGAAAAACCGAGAAGTAGCTTAATTTTTTAAGATCTTTTATTCGATTACGAATTTATAAATTTGTTAACATGAAATTGAGAACTTTATGAAAATAGAAATTAAAGATTGAAGAATTAAAATTTGGTAGAAAGATATGGAACTAGTTCATATTGTTACTTTCGAAAAACGAAAAACGATAGCAGCTGTTGAATTCGATGAATTTCATCGATCAAAACTATTCCGCCATCTGGAATAACGGACGTCATTCCGGTCGGAGCTATTTGATCATCCAATACAAAACATCCAGAATAACGGACGGTATCCTGGTCGGAGCTATTCGATCATCCGATTCAAGACATCCAGAATAACGGACCGCATACCGATTGGAGCTATTCGATCATCCAATACAAGATATCCAGAATAACGGACCGCATACCGATCGGAGCTATTCGATCATCCAATACAAGGCATCCGGAATAACGGATGGCATTCCGGTCAGAGCTATTCGATCATCCGATACAACACATTCATCCAGCATTCTGAACTTTACTCGTCAGTCATTGAGTTGCAACAGCCGCAACTATTCCGCAGTGGAACATTGCAGTATGGTGAAGGCTCTTTTATGTGTCGTAGCAATGACGTAATTATTTTGCGTGGACTTTTTTTTTTTTTTGCATATCTTATTGACTGATTTTTACGGATTTGCATGAAATTTTACGGTCTGCACGTCAGGATACTTCTAACTTTGATATTGCACGTTTCACAATTTTGCGACCCGCACGTCAATTATCCCAAATACTTCTAGTTTTGATATCGCACGTACAGTACGTATCGCGCGTTTATTCACAAGGGGTGAATTAAACCAAAAAAAAAAAAAGAAGAAAAATTCGATCAGTAATGGCGGATGATATGCTATTGACATATCAAAATACAGCCTTTGAATATGAATATCTGGACGAAAGGACGGATGATATTCTAAGTTCGGAATCAGACTTCAAAATGTCAGCCAAAAATTCTCATACACGTTACCGATCGAATCGAAGTAACGGCAGTTTAGTCATCGAAAATATCAATAATTCAGAGAATGAAGAAATTGATGAGACAAAGAAATATTTATACAAGGTAAGAGTGGTATTTTATTTTCCTCTCCAAGCGATCTAATAGTCTACTAATTATGACTGTAATTATAGTATTAATTATCATTGTTACTGTCGTCGCTTTTCTTTTTTTTAATTTTCTTCAATGCAAATTTTCATAAGATTCATTCCAATTTTTGCGACATTCTTATAAAAATGCCAAGTTTGAGAAGGACTGATTTGCAATATATTAAAAAATAAAATTGATATGAAATGAATTAAACAATTAAACTACTTGCATCTTATGTCATATTGCTATGAATTTAGGAGCATTTGTTTTTGTTGATAATTAGAATTCACTTCTAATTGTATTGTCAAATTAATGATACATTGTTTTGGAAATCATTTATTTTATTAAATAATTTTATTAATTGATGTAAATGAAGGCATTTTTTTTTTTCAGCTAAGAATTGTTTTATCGGAGTTTATATGATTTTTTTCAAAAAATACATGTGAATGACTGCAGATATTGAAATAATTTCATTTTTAGATTCCATCGGACGATTTACCGTTGTCATGGATGGGACGTATCAGACGATCGTTACACGAAGATTTCGGATCATTATGTCTTCTGTTGTTACTTTATATGCTGCAGGGTATACCTTTAGGTTTGATTGCAGCCATTCCACTTGTACTGTCCAGTAAAAATGTATCGTATGGTCAGCAAGCTATTTTCTCATTTGCACATTGGCCTTTCAGGTATACTTTTTTTGGTTTAGATTTTCAGACATACTTCTTTGATTTGAATTTTAGATGTGTTTCTTTTTGTTTAAATCATTCAATTTATACAATGAGACAAAATGTATCTTTCCGATAAGTGTTATTATAAAAGAAGATATTTTAGAGAATCCAGCTTGTAGTAGGAATATAAAACTGACATAGTATCAATGCTTGGCGAAATATATTTTTTAAAATTCTTACCATTACTTGTCAAGTTTCTGAATTTCCAAAAAAAAAAAAAAAAAAAATTTTTTTTTTTTTTTTTTTTTTTTTTTTTTTTTTTTTAGCGTGAAATTACTTTGGGCACCAATCGTGGATTCAGTTTATTGGAAACGTATAGGTCGTCGGAAATCATGGATGGTTCCTTGTCAATATCTTATTGGCATTTTTATGCTTTTATTATCCTACAAAGTTTCTGGAATTATGGGTGACGATGATACAGGCAAGCTTGTTTGTTATGCTTTTAAATTTTAAGATAAGAATTGTGCAAGAAGAGAAATTATGAGAGTTTTCATGGGTAAAAATACTCATTTATCTTTTTACAGTTGTCTTTACTGTAAATATTCTTTCAGATCCAAAGCCACCAAGTGTATTCTTATTAATGCTTTCATTTTTGCCATTAAATTTTCTTGCTGCCACTCAGGATATAGCTGTGGATGGCTGGGCGCTTACCATGCTTTCAAGGTGACTATTTGCAACTTTATAGTACTTTTTTCTTTTTTAATGGTTATACTGTGCAGATTTATGAATATATATTTTGATATTAATTCAAGAAAATTTTTTTTTCTATCTGCAATAAATTAGATTGTTTTGCTATATTTTTCTTTAAACGAAACTTTAAAATATGAAAATTGTTATACATAATATTTGTGCATCATTAATGTTCTGTTACAATATTTCTATATATCATCGTATTTGTTTTATTAACATTATTACCTTAGTTGCAATGCATTCAATGATTGGTCGGACAAGCTTTTTTCTAAGATAAATGTTGATATTGCAGAGAGAATGTTGGGCTTGCATCAACTTGCAATGCAGCCGGTCAGACAGTTGGTTTTTTCTTGGGAAATGTTATGTTTTTAACGCTCGATTCAGCCAGTTTTGCCAATCATTTCCGTGATAAACCGAAACCATATGGCTTAGTAAATTTATCTGGTTAGTTTTTCTTTGTTTTTAATTGATATAATATGTGCATATTTTTACTTGTAAACGGGATTTTTATGACAAAAATTTAATCAGCACATGCAATGACAATGATAATTATCCGTGTGCATTTTCTTCTATCTCTTCTATCTCTACAGATGAAGAGAATAAGGTTTCTGAATTATATATTAAATTAAATTTAATTTGTGGTAGAGATTGGTTGAATAATATGGCAAACAAAATTTAGTGGAATAACTTGACCATTTAGTCGTTTTTCTGATGTTGCGGAAAAAATTTCTTAATTAAGATATCCATTTGAAAGAATGCACTGATTTAATTGCCACATAAAGAATTTTTTCTGAACAAAAAATTCACAAAACAGGGAAAAATTAAAAGAAATGTGATATTGTTTACTGATAAAAAACAAAAAATAACAGAATGAGTAACAGCTTGAATTGAACGGAGTTAATATATATCGATATCAAACAATCTTTCGTAATCCGTAAGCAGATTCCAAATAAGGTTGAATCTAATTATACTTTTCTTTACTTTTGTTATTCCTCCAACTGAGAAAACTTTTATCTCTTAGGAAATTGAACAGATTATTCGTAACATAATTGCCTGGTTGATAATGGAGAAGGATTTTAGAGATTCTTATTTTTCTTTTTTTTTTTTCCTAAATATAGCGAAATTTTGATCTTTAATATAAGTAAATGGAATTCGTCATTCAATTTATGGTTGGGAGAATATAAAATAGCGACTTTATGTGATTATTTTTAGTGCAGTTCATCTGCTTTATTTGATAAGTCAAAAGAAGCATAATTTGATTTAGCAGCTGAAGTAACTTCTTTCGTATGGCGTAAAATGATTTCGAAAGATTGATTTACCGGAAAATTTTAAAATCATTTACAGCAATCTCTAACTGTTATCCATCTTTGTTGCTAAATAAGAATATAGGGCAAAAAATTAGGCTTCTACTCTTTTTCATATGAACATTTTGCAATGATTTTTTTTTTTCTTTTTATACCTTTGACTAATAAAAAGGGAAGATGACTGATATGACATATTTAAATTTAATTAGAGAGAACAATCTGTAAAGTAATAAATAAAAGTAGATCAGAAGGAATCATATGTTTGTAGTAGGGAATTTTGATGAAAAGATGTGTTTTACACCGATTATTATCAGCTATATCACCGGTTAGCTTGTTCGTCCTATCCAATAGAATGTGTCGAAAATCCTCAGCTCGCAGCTGCAAATAATTTGAAATGTAGTGATGCAAAAAAAATGCAATTTAACGAGCGACAGCGACTGATGAAGGTTTCGAAAAAAGCATTTTATGTTGAAGTTTTTATTATTGAGTCTTCTTAATTGTAATTCCGCAGAGAATTCATCCATTAGAAATAAGTCATAAAACATTAATTAAATTGCAAATAATACAACTCGCAAATACCATTTGTGTTAAAGGATTCAATCTAAGCTTTGATGATGTCATCAGATTCGTGTAAATATGATGCTTATTTTTCTAAAAATATATTACATATGATATGACTTGATGTAAGTTAGGAAAATTTGTATATTTTCGAAAATTATCAAGTCATATCTTTTTTTTTTCTTTTTTTTTGTTAAGTGAAGCACTTCTTATTGATGACTACTATAAGGTATTTCAAATGAATTTCATTTTTTTCTTAAACTTAAACTTTTATTACCATAGTTGCAAAAAAAAAAAAAAAAAATCGTTTTAAATAATACAATTTTTCTATTTATTTTCTATAATTTACTAATTCAAATTACTTTTATTACTATTTATTTTGTATAATTTATTAAAATAAAAAATACTACGATTAGTTTTCAATTATCACTTACCTTGTGTTAGCATATTTATCATAAACAGCACTCATACCATAGCCACCTCGATCACCAATTATAACAGCTGACCACCAGTTGCCAAAACGTATTTCAGCCTGCTGTTTCATATACCTTGCCTGATAGCTATATTGATGAGGAAAAAGACCGATCGTTTCTAATATAAGTTCACGAAGCTTTTCCGATTTACAATTGTCCATTGTAATATGTGCTCCTTCAAATTTCTTTATTAGATATTTTTTTTTTCCCTTTTGATATCATCGAAAAAAATTGATAAATATATAGTTGTTATCAAAAAAAAAAAAAAATAAAAATAAACACTTTCATGAGAAAGAATGTAGAAAAAAAAGACAAGAATTTTACTTTTTAAGAATTCGGTTGAACATGAAGTATTAGTAATCTTTAAAGAAATTAGCAAAATTTCAAAAAGTGTGCTCATTGATTAAGTTTATTATCAAATTATCAAAATAAGAAATAGTTTAGATAACCAGTGACTCAGACTAATAACATATGTTTGCATATATTTGTAATTAAACATATGTTTGGAATTAAAATAACTTTATTATTTATAAATAGGGAATTTCTGAAGAAGTAAAATATTTTTCTGTTCAGTTTTTTTAGAAAGATTCGGTATTAACAACTGAATATTATCGAATATATTCATTTTTCCAATTAAGAAATGGAATTGCTGATGAGTGATAATTATCTGGTTTCATTGGAATATTAGTGATAAGAGAGGTGAATTTATTAGATTGTATGAAAGAGTTCCAAGAATGATTGATATTTTTTAAGGATGATAATTTAGGTTGATTTTGAAGAAATGATAAAAATAAACTGACCAGCGGTGTGTCCTTGGATGATAACAATTGTGATAGCAACACAGAGCAGAAGTACGAGTAGAGATGGGAGGTATCGTAGATTGCTGTAGAGGTGCATTGTGCATTCGGCCTCCTTCTTCTCTTCGTTAAAATTTTTAAGCAATTGGAGCCGACCACAACTTTTGGGATGGTCGTTGGATTATGGTTACGTTATCGTTACTTATTTTTCGTTAATTATCAATGATACTGTCGAAAAACTTCAAACAGGATGGATGACAGCAATGCTGTGATCACCCGATTAGCCTAGCCAAGAAGTGTGTGTCTACTCCGTTAGATTTAGGCTAACAGGTGATGATGATGATGATGATGATGATGTTGATGTGATTGAGCTTAAGCTTTTAGAAGCTTAGCTTACTAATTGACTCTACTAAGTGAAAATTAGATAGAATTTGCGCATTCACTTCAACTCTGTGTCTAAATTTAGACTATAAATAATGAATGATAGGGATAGAATTGAATTTGTCGCTTTCGAGTTGATTGCTTTCTTCTCAGATATTCTCGGAATTTATTGCTTGCTTATTTTCGAATACTGCTGCTACCGCTGCTATTGCTTATTGCATTCATGTCTTTTTGTCACACTTTCTCGAGACACCCACCCACTTTTCATTGCTAATTTACTGCTGCAGCTGCAATTTGCTAAATTTTACTTTAGCTGTTCGTCATTTTATTCTCATTTAATTCTATCATATGAATTTCTATCCTTCAAATAAATTGAATTTCTTTTTTTTTTTTTTTTTTTTTTTTTGCCCTTTTTTATTTTGATCATCCAGACGTCTTGAATGGATTAGTTTCTTCGCTTAATTAAATCGTTTAAATTTTTCGAAATATATGTATTAGTCCGGAAGTGTAGTTAAAAACATGTAATATTGATGATTGTTTCAAATGTTCCATTTCAAATAAATGCAAAAATGTCGAAAGAAAACAGAAAAAAAAATGATAAAATGAATGATAACATTCTGTCTGGCACATCTTATAATAATGATTTATCAACGATAAATGAATTATCCGTGATTTTTCTTGAAAATATATTTTCGGAAATAATGTTAAAAATTTTTCGGGGAAGAAGAATCATTAATTTGCGCATGTTTTAAATCTTTAATCAATCGAGAAGCTATCAATATTATTAGATATATATTTTATGATTTTCTCTTTAATGGCTTAAGAAATTTTGGATTTTTTTTTTTCTTACTGATTGAATGGTTGATTATTTCACATGAATCCCAATTATTTTAATATATATTGCAAAATTCAATATGAATTTATGTGACTTCTCTTCTAAACTTGCATTTTTTATTATTCAAAGAAAGTTGGTCGATATAATTGAGAGCTACAGAATTTATAAGTACTGATAGAATAGATTGATAGAATTTTTAAGTCGCTGATAGAATAGATTTTAGGCTATAATTTAAAACGCATAATGAGAAAAAGAAATAAAGTGATTTGAATAACAAAATGATTATACAATCCGGCTAGATAGATGAAGAAACAGTGAAAAACCAAAATAATGTTGTGGCTATTCAACAAAGTTGGAACATAAGATCAGAATTATTCAGTTACTCTAATAGTTGTCTAATCGTTATTCTGTTTGCTCCTGCTAAATGTTTCTTGCTTTTATCGTACTTTTCCTAGTTTCAATGTTTTATCTGTTTATCATTTTGCAATAATTAATAGCATATTTTGCATTTTATTCACAAATATTGATTGATTGGTATTTGTAGTAATTTTAAATGAAACATTTTACGTAACATAAATTTTCGCTGAAATTCTAGAATTCACTTTCATTTTTTTCTCTACTTTTTTTACAGGTTTCATCTTTTTCTGGGGATGGGTATTTCTGATTACGACAACGCTAGTACTCATTTTCAAAAAGGAAGTCGATCGTTCTATTACAGATAAGTCAGTTCTTTTATTTTGTTTGTTTACATAAAATTTTTGGATCATATAGAATTTTCTATTTTCAAGGCTACCAGAAGAAAATTATTGGTCACAATAATGCAAGAACTAACTGTTTTTATTGATTTAAAAAAATTTGGTCCACTGATTTGTTGATTTATTACTGCAGGAATGATATTGATAATGAGAAGGAAGAGCATGAGCTGGGAATCTTCCAAACTTATACTGTTTTGTCGAAAATCTTACGGTTGAAACCAGTGTTGTGGATGGTTGTTGTATTGCTCACCGGAAAAGTATAAAATATTCGAAGATTACGGATAGATTTATTATATTACTTTTTAAAAATTGACCTTTTTAATCAAGTCAACATCAAGAAGGATCTCAAGATATTTGTAATCATTTTATATTTGTTTTTACAGTTCGCATTTGCGGCTACTGATGGCATCACGGGTTTAAAACTGATTAGTTTGGGTATGCCGAAGGATAAGCTCTCCAGTATTTCACTATTTTTGACACCTTTACAGGTTCGTTTCTTATATGTCAATAACGATATTGCATTCTTTTATTCGACGATATTGCATCCTTTTATTTTTTTCGTATTCCAGATATTGCTGCCCTGGATAGTTAGCAAATATATAACAGGTCCACGACCTCTAAATATTTTTCTTCTTGCTTATCCCTATAGGTTAGTTGAAGTTTTGTTTAATTTAATATTATTGATGTCATATTGATTTATTTTTCATTTTTAGACTTAGTATTGGCTGAATAACTCAATACCACTTTCATTATTACATATTTGCTTATATATATAATTTAGTCATTAAAATGATTTTATTCACGTAATATTCCATGAAATTTTTTGATATTTCATAAAATTTCTTATAAATAAATATTTATATACTACTGAATGTTTAGGATATTCTTGAGTGGAGTATTCGCAGCAATGATTTGGTTCACACCTTCATTGACTTCCAGAGAATTTCCAACATTGCTTTATATTGCTTGGATCATAGCATACTGTTTTCATCAGGTTAAACGTTGTCATACTATACTTCACACAAAATTTACGAAAATATTCCAGCATGCATTAATGATGCTTCAGCATATTATTAATGTGCTAAAATTTCTTGATGATATTCCTGAAATATCATTTATTCTGCAATATTCCATAAGAAAATTGGTCTGGTAAAGATGAGACAGAGAATTCTTTGTATCTTACGGAACTATTTTAAAACGTCTCGATTATAATATTTCTAAATGGGATTATAGTTTCAATCATAATATTTCCAAATTGCTGGTGGTTGAATGAGTCAGAATTAGAATAGTTGAATGAATCAGAATTAGGATTGATCTATTTTGTAGAACTTCAACCATTCCTACACCAGTTATGTCGCTTTTATATCGATAAAAAGTTTGGTCGAGATTGGCCATCATCTGTTTGCCTTTATCTTAGATCATGTATTTACTTGATATATATTGTTCCGAGACTATAGTTTAATATCGATAATGATTCTAATGAAATAATTTGTTTGGAACTATTGATGTAATTTTCAGATAGCAATCTATAGCATGTTTATGTCAATCATGGCATTTTTTGCTCAAGTATCAGATCCAGCAATCGGAGGCACATATATGACTTTGCTGAATACACTTAGTAATTTAGGTGGTAATTGGCCCGTCACACTTATTCTTTCGCTCACTGATCATTTCACTTTTAAGAATTGTTTCAATAAAGAGACCAAAACGTAAGTTTTCGGCCATAGCATTATAAATTATAAGTTTTATGAAATGAAATTTCAAATTTTTTGGAATTTTTTTCAGACTTCATTAAAATATATAAGAATCTTTGAAATTTAAGGAATTTGTTGTTGGACATTTTGCATACAGTAAGAAATAATGCGAAAATTATATTACATGTATTATCCTCTCATTTGTAATTTAATCTATGAAAACAAATATTCCACTGCATTAAAATATTTTTAGCACTTTGTTCATCCTCTGATAATTGATAGGTTACGAAAAATGATTGCTCTTCATCCACTTCAATTTATTTATTTTAAATTAACTATTTTTACTACCTCATTTTCATGCACAATCTGAAATTCATCTAAATGATCTTTTGTAGCATTATTGGTTCATGCAATATCGAAGTATTAGCAAATCAATGCACAGAGAAAGGAAATGTTTGCGAAGTAACCGTGGATGGATATTATATTGCCGTTGCATTATGTACTGTTGTTGGAATTTTTTGGTACAAATTAATGTTTAGGAAAATTAAATATTTCCAAGAAATACCACGCAAAGATTGGAGAATCATAAGACGATAAATTAAAGAGCGATATGTATTTATGTATGCTTTTAGATTCATAGAATGTTCATCCTAGGTTAGCAATTCATTTGCAACTATTAAGCCATGTTACAGTTTTTTGACCTGTTTGATTTACTTTGTTTTATTATTAGTTTTAAACTGGTCGAAAAAAAAAATAAAGATTTTTCATTACATTTCAATTCTATTTTTCGCTGTTTTCGGTATCCATTCCTTATGTAGTTTGTTTCATTCTTTGTACTGAAAATATCTCTGGGAATTTGCTACCTTTTTCTTTTAGAACCCTTATCTTGCTTTAGTTATTTTTTTTTCATTTTCTTCAAAGCATGCTTTTAGTTTAAATTCTTTTTTAATGAATCGACTTTTAAGTCGTATGTTCAGTTAATTCAAGTTTCAGCTGATGAAGTGATGGCTCATAATGAAATAATTGTATATTTTTAAGATATTTTAATTTAAAATATTATCTAATTATCAACTGACGGCTAATGGGCAAAATAAATAAGGAGTCAAAAATTAAAATATAACTAAATTTTTATCTCATTTTATTAGCAGCTTCCGTGCTCATGATATCTCATCAAATATAAGTATAAATTTAGATTTATATTGCGAATTTTGCGATTAGTTTTTTTTTTTTTTTCTTTTTTTTTTTTTAGTTATATTATTTGCTTTTCCTTCTTTTTTCTTTCACTTTGTTTGAGCAATTAGAGTTGTGATATTAATAAATTGTCCTGTCTACTATTGTTTTATTGGTACCTGAAAATAATAATTTATTTTTATGAAAAAATGCGAACAAATCTATGTTTGTTTTTTTCTCGTTTTGTTCTGGAATTATTGTTTTATAACTTCGTTAACATTTTTATCAATGAATTGGTTATTATAAATTGTTTGTTAATATAATTAGTTTATTTGTTAATATCATTTCTTCATGACATGCATACTCATGCAGCTTATTGAATGTTTCGATTGTAGAAGAAACTAAAAGCGATTTAATAACGATTAAATGTTTATAAAAGAATCTAGCAAAAAAAATTTTAAATTTTATCAACTTCCAGAATTGGATAAATTTTTACTTTTTCCAATTTATGCTAATTTCACATTACACTGAAATTTGTGAGCATCACCGTAATTTTTCTTCGTTGCAGTGGCACTATGTTATGCTGGATTTGCAGTCTGATTTTATGCATTTCTTTTTTTTTTTTTTTAAGAAATAAAATTCAATAAAACACGTTTTGTTTGCACAAAAATCTCTGGAGAATGTTGTTTAGTGCGGTTGATTTAGTAAAAAATAGATAAGTTAGAGTGACTTGAATTTTAAATTATATGCCCATCGGATAAAAAAATGGATCTGAGAGAAAACTGGTTTGAAATTTAGAAATTTAAATTATTATTTTAGATTCTACAAAAATCGGTTTGTCCGTTTATATCTGCCTATTTTTCAATCGTAGACAAGACAAACTTTCCGAACATATTATTTCAAATTTTCACTCAAAATTTTGCGACTCATCATCATTTAGAATTATTCCTGCTATTTTAGCCAATTTTTTGTGTATTAAGATTAGTATTTTCTTTATTCAGTCAATTATTTCTAGTAATCTTATTTTAAGCAAGAAAAAGTGGGAGAAATAAATAAGTCACCATACTATGATCGATGGGCTGATAATGATTATGATCAGGTAAATATAGTAAGAACACTAAAGGAAATGATAATTCTCAGGAAATCAATATTTTAAATTTTTATTTAAGCAATGAACCTAAAATACAAGACGGAATTGATGCTGAAGTACCACTGATGAGACATAATAAAATCCGGAGTTTCTAGCAAATAATGATAACTTTGCTGTATTTCTGAAATCCTAGATTCCAGAATATAACACGGTCGTTATCTCCTAAATTGTTAACCTAAGCATGGATAACACGATGTTTAAGATTTACAGGATTAATTTTAAAATTAGATTAAATGATGCTTCTTCAGCTATCAGAATCTTGTCGTCTTGGACCAATCGATGGAGATAAAAGCAATTTCAGTGCATTTCGATCTTCCGAAGTCATTCATTCCATCTGTTAATTTCATTTTAATTAACAAAGAATTTTCCAAACTAATTGAAATTTATATAAATTTGAAAGTCAAATCTATTTAAATCTTGACAAAATCTCGCATGTAAGCTTTCAGAAGGGAATCTCACTTGTATTACTTTTCCTTTTTTTTTTTTTCGTTCCATAAAAAGAAAATGCATCCGGACTGTTTAGAATGCTGAGCTAAAAGAATCCTCCGAACTTCAAATGAATCGATATTACGGTTTAACCGAAGTTGATTCCAGTTTACAAGATGTAAGTTATTTCTTCTAGGATTATCAAAGCTATTCGTCATCTTATGAATTCATCATACATGATAGGTGTTCTAATAACTTTCTTCCGAAGAAAATCGAAAATTATGAAAAATTTCAGGCTATAAATTGCATGAATTATGTGCAAACTATGCTCAATAAAATAACGCTCAAAAATAAGAGTGCCGAATTTTGTCGATTGCTAAAGGATTTCTTGCAGAACATTGAAGAAATGCGACTGAAACTTCAAACTATAGTAAATTTTAAGAAAAAAAGGAATTTTTTTCATTATTAGTACAATGTTAACAGTGTTAACCATTATGTTTAATTCATACGGTGATCTTAAATCGATAATTAAAAAATTGGAAAATCAAGTTATTCAAGTTCCCTTCCAGCATGGTTTACTAATATATTAATTTGTTACTAAATACAGCAAACCTTATACCTACTTGATTTTCTTTAATTTTATATGAAAATATATGTAATTTCGGTATTCAAGTTATGAGTGTTTACATTATTAGAGAGATGCTAAACAAAGCTTTTCCAGCTTTCGCCATTTGCAAATCTGGAACAATTTTCGACAGATTTTCGTCCCGTGACCGATACCGATCAGAGCACAGGTATATCTTGTGCACACATAACATCTAGTTCCAATTTAAGGACGAAATTAACTTTTTTTTTTTTTTCCGACAAACACATTTAGCATCGAAGAATGAGAAAATTGAATATTTTTCAACAGATCTTGAAATCCGACTTGAAATTCATCAGTTTATTTCAGCAAGTACTATAACATTACCTACATCTAACAACGCATCGAGCGACAAAAGATGAATACTCCGAAGCTATATCGCCGTTTAATTCTTTTGCCCAAAATCGTCCCTATCGTTTTAATTTTATTTGATAATGAGAATTTCAAAAAATTATTCAGAAATTTTACTGAACGCTATAACAAATAACAGTGATATCAGGTTGATCATTTATTTGCAATAGTTCTTAAATGTTTTTCTCGTCCGCAATGGTTTCTTCAGTATGTTTACCCTTCAATATGCCTGTTATACGCGCTCGTCCGGCAGCTTTTCTTTCAATCATCGCTCGCCGATCCTTGTCCATCTTTAGTTTTGTCAATGCTACCTTAAAAATTATGCTGAATAAACTAATAAGCCGAGAAAAACTAGACTTATGACCATTCACTAGCCTAAAAAATATTCAAGAGGATATCGTCAGATTGACCTACGCACTCATCAGGCTGCAAAGAATTGAATTATCCAGTCTTCACTAATTAACGCGGTAATAACTTTTATGATGCGTCTAAGATCACGTATACATGGATATCACTAAACGCTGCTCATTGACTTACACAAAAAAATCCGCAATAGTTAGTAATGAATTGAAATTACAAAATTAATATAAGAAAACAAGAGGCATAGTTATTCTTAGATATATTTGCTAATACATAATTGATTCCTTACTATTTCTCTCCTTGAGGATCTACTTCAACTACATGATTTCATCCCTAAAAGACTAGAATGCAATTAATTTAACATTATTACTCATTTAATATTACTGCTCAAATCATTACATAAAGACCAGCAAAACTAGAAAGAAAAAGAAAAACCTTTGACGGATGGATCCCAATATGTACCGTAGAACCATTAGCTTTTTCTCGAGTAATTTTATCAATGTGGATAACAAATTTCTTACGATAGACACGCATCACACGTCCGGCATTTCCTTTATAATGACCTCGAGTAACAGTGACTTCGTCATCTATTCTGCAAAGCAAATTAACTGGAAAATAAGATACGGAAATAAAAAATCTACTTATAAAATACAGAAATGTTTGGAAAAAATGTATATGAAGTTATGTACTTTTTATTACGGCGTTTATGTCGCAATTGATACACTGCCGAAACTAGGACTGAAATTTCGTCAAAAAACTCACCTAATTGGTATAGAACGGATTCCATGTTTATTACGTAAATCTTTGGTTAACGGAGCACTCATTAACTTTCTCCTAATATGTGAAGGGGCATTGAAATGAGCCTTACGAGCTTTCCTTGCTGAGGAGGATACGAAATGATTTTGTTTCATCCTAATTACACACCTGAAAAGTGACGAACACACAACAATACAACAATAGAATAGAAATAGCTTTTCGGTAATGAACGTTCCGATTATTTCAGGATAAATCTACAATAAATTCTCAAAAAATTCTCATAGTAACATTACACTTTAGTCGAGTACTTCAGAACAGATGAATAAAGAAATATCCAAAAAATGAATCGTTAACACACTCAGATATGCCCAAAAATTTTCGAAAAAAAAAAGAGAACTCAAGGATTCCCGAAAAAAAAAAACCCCCAAAACTTCCGGAAAAAAAAATTCCCAAAAATCCCAACAGACCAAAAGAAACCAACCAACCCATACCATAACGATACGATACCCATCTCATGCCAAAATGACGGTGGCGGAATGAAAAGTTGGATCTCAGGGGATTGTTATAATTCTTTCTTGCCTCGAATACAAAATTGCTGAACATTTTGGAATAATTCAACGAAAAACAAATAACTAAATGAACTAAAAAAATATTTGATATTTGATTTACAAGCAAAAAGACTAAAAAATTCGTCAATTAATGAATTCGAATGATTTCATTTATGAATGGATGCTTTATCGTTAACTGAAAATAAAAAAAAGTGGAAGATTTACATTTTTATTATTAGTTAAATACCAAATTAGTCAAACATCACGAATGGAAAACTTAAATTCCTCACTATTAATTAAATATATCATAATATCAAATCAAATATCAATATCAGATTTTAGCTTTTTTTGGTGCGGTTTTTTTTTCGATCCTTCTAATTTTGTTTTCTTATCTTGAAATTTTTATTATTAGATCACTTTTCCTTCTGACTTCTTATTTCCTACGACATAATAATTTATGTAATGACCACTGTCCTCCCCGAAAGCAAACATTTGGCTTTTGCGTTGCAACATTGAATATTCTTGTGTACGTCATTTTACCATGAAAATTCAAATTTTTATTTGGCGCTAAGTTTGTATTTGGGAAGAGGATTGCAACTTGGAAACTTAACTTACGTTGGGTTCACGTTTTTACGTACTTGGAAACTTAACTTAAATTGGTTTCAAAATGAATGATCCTAGTTTTGCATTTGAAAAGAAAATAATAACTTAGTCACCTAACGTGCGTTAGATTAGTATTATCATTAACAGTTCATATTTAATTAGTTAAACTTCTTAATAGATGGATAAATATTTGTTTATGAAATCCAGTCAATAGGTTATGTTTAATCTCTTTGGATTCAAATCAAATCTAACTTGATCATACTTATATTTTGAAATGGTATACTTGTATTTGAAATGATATTTGTCGGCAGACATCATTATGAAGTTAGCTAAAAACTAAGTATATTTGATATATTCGTGCATTTTTTTTAACTATCCATAAAATTAAATTACAAATATTAATATGAATAGCCGTCAGAATATTGATTGCAGATTAGTTGGATTGGAATAAATCCGAACAATGGAAAAAAGAGAGAAAGAACGAAGATCATCGGTATATTTTTAAATGTAAATAAGGAAGATATTTATAAATGCTAGTAATAATGATTTGATTTTTTTTTTTAAGTTAATTTTATATTTCTAATATTTGGGAACATATTTGAACTTAGATTTGAGGACATAAATTGGAAATATATTTAAATTTTAATGAATAAATTGCTTAATCTTAAGTTTGATGCTTGAAATCAAAGTATATTTGGAATGCAAGAATTAAAGAGGATGAATTGATTAATTTTACATAATAAGCAATAATTTTATGCTGTTTCCAGATATTAAAACCGCAACAGCCTGGGAACGTTGATAATATCGAATTGTCAACGACAATAACAACTACAGTAAAAAGACGTGTCAGCTTTAATACTGTTCGAACTGTTCAGTGAGTCGTTGAATTTGTCATTTTTTATGAAATTTTATTAATTCATAATGAATATTATGGAAAGACTTGAAATTTCGACAAATCTATTCAATAGATAAAGCAACTCTCTCTATTAACTTAATTCTTCCCCATCTTCATCTTTTTTATATTACAAAAAAGAATGGAACTGTTAGAATGTTCTGGAATTTAAAAAATGCTTAGACCTACCAAAAGATCAAACAAGCCAGATGTTCTAAGATTGAATCATTTTTCATGACATTACAGTAGAGTAATTTTTGAAGATATTAAGAAGTTAGCATACTTTTGGTGAATAATTATTATAAAAATATCTATTTATAGCAATTTTTAGGGAATTCGATGTGGAGCACAGTAAAATCATACATTCTCCTCATCATGAACCTATGAAATGTAAGCTTCAATTATTTCTTTTTGAAACGATGTTTAAAAAATTTCTGTACTTGTGTCTTGATAATGTGTATCTTGATCTTTCATCTCTCATTTGTTATTTATTAGTGCTTTAATCTAGATTGCTTCGAATAGAGCTGTTTGTTATATTTTTCTCTTAATATCTGAGACGGTCAAGATGGGTTTTTTTTTTTTTGTTTAGAATACCAATTTCTCTCACTTTATTCAGAACTGTGATTATGGTCTCATACTAAATGGATATAATAATCTACAATGTTTAGAAAAATATAGCCTGAATTAATTATTAATTGCAGTGTACGACACGACAAGTTCAGATGGTTTAGCTTCGGAGTAAGTCAAGCTGTTCTGTTTGCAGATTTATCTTTTTAGTTGCATTTTAAAATACTTTTTTTTTTTTTTTAGAAATTATTGATTCCCAAAAAAAATTGCTGCTTAATATGTTTAATAAACACTTTAGACAATTATCTGCTTCTGAATCGAATGATGGATATGCAGCTAGAATGAACACAAATAGTAAGATTTTGATTAAACTTTCTCAATTTCTGCTTTAATGCAAAGCTTTTGGAAGTCAGCTTTCCATCTTCTGGATTTCTTAACATCCTGTTCGATTCTTGTCAGCTTTTGTTTAATTTTGAAAATTCTGTGCTCATGTCCGAATTTACAGAACTTGAGCGTACAGTAGAGAATTTCATCCCAGTAACAACATCTACACCACTTCTTCGCTCAAGAGATTTAAATGATTCATGTGATAATTCGAATCATGGCGATGAAGATACTTATAATGGTATGGTTTGTACATTTCTGTACAGATTTTGCTGATAACTCAGGCTTCATTATCCTATGCCTATCTTCTTTTCGCGATAAGCCATCCATAATACAATAGTGGAAATAATTTTATATTTCATAAATAATCAAGCTTAAATTTACATTAATTTTCGTAGCTGTAGTTGTTGGATGCCACCATTCAGCACAAAATCATAATACCACTGGAGGAGAAGAAACAATTGATGCGTTGGGTCACATTTCGGAAGTATGTTTTTGTTATTCGTGTGGTGTAATTTAGGTACTCTAACTGTTTACATCTAGTAAACAAAAAATATGACAAAAACTAATTAGTGTTGGTGATTATTGAATACATAGACAGTTGGCGTTATGTCTTTGCCGCAGTATGATTATACATCTAATACATTAAAGAGAGACTCCAAATCGATAATAGCAAAGAATAAAATTAAAGCTATTGTAAAATAAAACAAAAGAAAAAATTGATAAAGAAGTAAGAAAAAGAAAAAAAAAATCTGAGCAAAAGAAAATTTTACTTTTTAATCACACGCATTATCGACAGTTGAACATTTTATATGCCATTATATATGTAATTTTTTTCAATTTTAATGTTCAGAAAATAATTCAGAATGAGAAACTGGATGTTCTGGAGGTAGAATCGATGGATATGAGCGATTCAAATAATCCTTCTCCTGTAGCGACTGATGTAACCAGAAAACTATTCAGACAATCCGCCGTCTTACGACCTTTTGTAAAACTTTTCTGGCTTTGTTTCATTGTTTTTTCGGTGTTCATAATATCCAGTAAAAAGAGTTACTTAAATGTGAAAAATAGAGAATAGACTGAATGTCATCCTTTTTTTTCTACTTACGATAAAGTTCTTCAATGATTTGTCGCAAATATTTCTGTTTTAGTTAATGTTATCAGTTAGAAAAATAGATTGTCAATTTTTACAGATGACCACTCCAAATCAGCAGTCAAGCGTGGTCGATGAAACTTTGGCATCAAATGCAACACGATTGATTTTTAAAGCTGTCGAAAACAATAAATGTCAAAATGAAACTACAAATGAAGAAATGGATAATGAAAAATTATCTGTGACTCACTCATATATAGGCACTGATGACATGGTGAGAAATCTAATGTATTATTAGAAATAATCTGAATCGATAATGGATGCAAAACAGCTCGAATTGTGATCGTAGTTAAACATGTAAAAAAAAAGAGAAAAAATTGCAGTAACTCTTGTACTATTTTGTATTTAAATATTGTCTACATCTTACAATATTTCCGAAATGTTTAAGTAAAGAAGACAAATTGTGCAAAATTTTCAGGATATTTCTTTTGATAATGGGCAGGTGTCGGAGGTTCCAGTAGATGCACCTTTTAAACAATTATCAGTTACATCTGATGTTGTTGATGAACTAACGAACATTTTATTCGAAACTAATAATGGTATTATATTGTTTTAAAAAAAAAAAAAAAATATTTGAAAATGAAACTTGCTTTTAAGATGAATTAAGTTCTGCAGAAATTGTATTCATATCATGTATGTTTATTATTTGATACAAATGCATATTTTTTATGTTAAATTATGATTCATAGTTAACTATTGACGATTCAACAACGGATGAATTAATTAAACGATTTGAAATTATTAAAATAATAAGCTTTTTAAAGTTATCATGAATTGACTTGCTTCGAGCTAGCTCATGATCCTCTTGCTTCAAAAAAGTTTAACTTTTAGTGAGGATTGAAATCTTTTTTTTAGCAGAAAAAAGAGCAGAAGAATTAGATTGCAAAGAAAATTCAAAAAGCATCGTTATGGTTGATAACACTCAGATTTCAAGCAGTGTTCCTTCAAATATGGTATGTTTCTATTGATTTATAGAGGGATAATAATTCATATGCTGTTTGGGAATTTTATGGTATCTGTCGTAAACAAAAACGGTTTAGGAATCAGTGGCTCCACAAGTCAATGGCTCTGCAAGTATTGTATGTGATCCATCAGTGAAATCTGTTAACAGTACTGATGAAGATGCAAATTTCGCCGATAATATTGCTCTTGAACTTTCTTCACAACTTAATCGTCAGCATATAGTTAGTTCACAAAGACTTGTTATACCAGATAGGATGCTTGAGGAAAGATGTAGGAAATTAAAAATACAATAGACTTGAACTTGGTCTATTTTATATCATTTTGATTACCACTGTCATATGAAATTCATACCGTCAGAATGTTTGGGATTGAAGAAATTTTTGCAACATGGAAATTTTACATATTTAAATATTAATACTGACTATTTATATGAGTATTTTTTAGTCCAATGAGTTTCTTTCATCGGTTCGCAAAACAGCACTTGATTCACCTGCTGTTTTGCCAAAGAAGAAAATTCGTTTGTTTAGTCCAAAAGTCATCCTTCCACCGAAAACAAGAACGTTACTGTTTGGGTCACCAAAAGTTGGTGCTGCAAAGATTGCTTCTAGTCCCGCTGTTTGTTCTTCAGTAAGTTTCTTTTTCTTTTGATTAGCAAACAAATTGGAGGTTATGAGAAAACTAAAGAATTCCAAACTTTTAAAAAATATGAATTTTTTCAGGATAAAACAGATTCGCTAAATATGTCTGAAACTACAGCGAGCACTGCTAAATCTACTGATAAGGTGCTCTTTTATTAAATTATAAATTCTTGAATCGAGCTTTGAAACTATGTTCTTTTATTAACCAAAATAGAACTACATATAAATGTATAGGAAGTAATATGTGGTAGTATTGAATTACTTAAGCTTATCGTTTTTCATTTTAGTATTGGCTCATCATTTATTACATTTTCTTTAAGGTTTTGACTGAAATCAAGCATCGACTCCGTCGTAGCTTAAATAATTCTGGAATATTCACTTTGACAGAACTTTCTGCTGCTGATGATGATAATGTTGGTATGTTGTATGATATCCCCATGCCAGAACCAATATTTCATTCGAATGAACTCAACAATCAAGGTGAATCTTCGTGCAGAAAATTAGAGATAATATAAGAATTTTACTAATTAATAGAAACTGACATTTGACGTCAGAATTAACCCGAATTAAGAAACATTTCTCTCTGCTATGTAATCGTACATCCTGCAGCTTTATGTGATGAAGTAAATGGTAAATAGGCACTTAATCCAGTGTTTTATCCGTTTAATATGTATTGTTGAAATTTAGGTTTAACATCGGAATCTATCAATAACGAAATACAGACAGCTGTTGAGCAATCCTACGTTGAATCGTCATCTCTGTCTTCACGTCGCTCCGAAATTCTCACAGCAGCTTTGGGGAATGATTCAAGTTTCCTAACAAATCGTGTTGATACTGTGGGATTTAATATCAATTTTCGGACAATACCATGTTTACGAATTAAGCGAAATGAGCAACCGCAAATTGTGGAACTTAAGCAATTGGCAACTACAAATTTGCAGAAACGTATTGCCGAAGTTGTTGATAGGTTTAAATTTTTTGCCATTTTTGATTTACATTTCTTTCAGTAATGATTTTTTTGTTAAATCTGTTCCAACATTATGGGGAAAATTTAGTTCCGGATAATGATTTCGATGAGTACAGATAATTATTCTCTAATTTTTAAGACAGCAACGGGAAATGGATTCAAGTGATTAAAACATGAAATAAATAAGAAATAACTGAGAATCTGATTCCATTTTGAAAACATTTGAAATTTATCCGATTTTGAACAACAAAACTTTGTTTTAGATGTAAAGATCTGATTAGCACACAACTTCCAAATTGTGATAATCGTAAAATCGCCGAATGTATAAGAACGTTAAATCCTAGAAAAGTTTGTCGTATTTTTCATCTTTATTTCCAAAATACATCACTATTTGAATGTAACTAATTCATTAATTGAACATTTTATCAATTTGAAAACTAGGGGAAGGCAATCATCATTTTGGATAGAGAAGAGAAAATATGTCGATTCAATGCTTTTTAGTTTATGAAGTTTATATTCAGGTTTTTTCAGTTTATGAGAAGGTTGTCGAGGTACTGAAAATTTCTTGATAAAAAATCTTTTAAATTAATAGAATGAAATGAAATATTTTTATAATATAAATATGTTAGAAATAATCAGAATAATTTGTATAGGAATATCTCGGTTTTTTGATATTTTAGATTATGTTCTTGACCGATCTCTTTTTTGAATTTCCTAACTTTACTTTGATTTACTTATCCATCTAATTATTATATCAGAAACTACCTTTAAATCTGATCAAATTCAGCTATCAAAAAAAGAAGCTATCTGGTTTGATGTATGTTACTTGATGGCTCAACGTGAGTGGTTCGTATTAAGAGCTAAATTGGCCAAACTGACGAGTGAAAAGTTGGATGTAAGTCACTATTAATGATTAGCATCATATTTTTTTTAAGTACATAAAGTGTATCAGTTATACTGTTATTAAACAAATGTTGAATGAACTTAAGAATCTATAGGGAAATAAACAACATTTTTCTTAGATTTTAATGAGATTTTTTTTTAAAGATTCTTAGATTTTTTAATTTTTTTTTTCTTTTTTTCTTTTTTTCTTTTTTCTTTTTTTTTTTTTTTTTGTAAATTTCAATAAGCTTTCTTAAATTTTAATAAGTCTCTTTTGTCATGTGCTTCAAGTCGTATATCGTTACAAGTGTTTGTCTTGTTAACTTTCTTGAATATCATGCTTTAAGGTTTTCTTTTGATTACTTCATAATGAATTAAGGAAAAAAAAATCCAGCATCAAAGGATGTGCAGAATGGCATATTTGATTGTTAGATTAAATTTAATATTCCAATAACTATTGCTTTTATTAAGCGATAATCTACATTGGAAGTAATATGTATACTTAACTGTGAAATAGCGTCAGTGAAACATATTGATTTCTTTACAATAAACTATCTTAAATGAAGCTATTCAAATTGATAATTCAAAAGAATAAAATTATTAAAGTACTGGAAGGACAACCAAAATGAACTCCCAGTGCTTTTCTAATTTTTTTATTATTATTTGAAATGAATCACCCTGCGAATTACAGGAATTGCTATTTGAGACGAAAGCTGGATCAGATCAGAGGAAGCAGTTAGCACAATCCGTGAAGGATTATGAACAAAAGCGTGACGGTATGAATTATTCATCAACTAAGAGCTTTAGTTTGTGGTAGTAAATGCGCTATGTTTTTGCAAAATGTTTGTACTCTGTCACATTCAAAAAATGAGAAGTTTTATTCTGGAGCACATGTGAAGTTTTCTGCAGAAGTAATTCAGCATTATGCTGAATTGAAATCGTTAGATGAAGCTGTGGATAGTGAGGTGCAAAATGAAATGAAACTTGACGAGTTAAAACATGCAAGACGGGCTGGGCGTCTAGAAATTATGCAGAAGAAATTGGAACTTAAGAAGAAACAAGGCGCGGTAAGTTTAAAATGCTATAAAAGTAAGATTAATTAAAATTTCTTTCCAAGAGATTATGATGAGAATAAATATTTTCGCTGCATGTGTTATCTCTTATATTTTATTGATAGCTGACTTGTGCATTTTTTTTTCTTTTTTTAAGTTTTCTTTAGTTGTTAGAGCGATTTTTTGTTTTTCTATTTGAGTGATATTTTTTCCATGTGATTATATGATTCAATATTTTGCCGCGACTTAGAATATTTTCTTGTTTTTTGTTTCAGCTACTAGAAGCTTTGTTAAAAGAATATGAGACAACGAAGGCAATGCAAGCACAAATGGTAAAGAAAACTGCACAGCGAGCAGAATTTTTGCGAAAATATGACGAAGATATAATTGCATATCGAGATTTATTAGCTGAAAAGGAACAAAAAGAATGAATTTTTTTTTTTCTTTTTGAGATTCATCATTCGTCTTTAGTTGTTTCATTATGATCTCAATTTTTTTTTTTAAAATGTATTTATTACTAATCTTGATTTTTTTGTCATCGATTTACCCCCTATTATTACTCATATGTAGCATTCGTTTTATATCTTTCTCTATTGCAAGATGTCTGATAAGCTGGAGGAAATATATCACTTATTTTGTCTTCATATTCTAGGTACTTAATTATGTAGTATCAGCCGTGGCAGCATTTGCAGTTGTATTTATATGTTTAGGAACAATCACATATTTAAGATTGTCGTAAATATAAAATGTGCAAAATCAATGTAAATGAAAAACAGTGGATGGAAAATATAAAAAGTATTTATTAAAAAGTGCCATTTACAAGCCGATCAAAGAAGTGATACTCGGTTTGATTGAATTTATTTTATTTTCATCGATGAAGACATAACGCTTAAATTTGTTGTGTGAATCAAAGTTACTTTCGAAAGATTAAATGCAAGGAACTAATTTAACTTAACACTGAATTTTACTTATTTGCCATGTGTTAAATATTTCTTTATGAACCTTTTTTTTTTCTTTACCTGGTAAATTATTTTAAAAAAAATATACGATAATAGATAGTGAATTTAACATAGGTAGAGATTTGTCATAATTAAGGTAATTTAGGGAAATTAAGATAATTTAAATGCATTTCACAATAGCAAATCAAGAATTGATTTGAAGCGGACATTTCGGTTTCGATGTGGAAATAAAATAATTAAGAAGGAAGGAAAAAAATTATCACAGTTTGGGATATATTCAAATTACTGGTTTATGAGATACCGTCATCACGACACATTGATTAACTTTATTGTATGGTAACAAAGTTCATCGTGGCATGTATGATTTTCGGGGCACAAATTATTGATGCATGGGCCAATACTTTCGTCTAAAAAAAGTTGAATTGAAAATTACTATAATTATTGCTAATTGAGGAACAAAGAGGTATTTCATTAAATGAATCTTCTTCGGCTGCATTGATTTATTAGAATGGTATACTGTTCATGGATTTCTCCGTGATTAATCCATATTTTCATTTTGGTTTTTTTTTTTTTTGACACCGCAATAATATTTCGATATGATAGTAAAATACTGGTGTCATCAAAAAAGTTATGGAAATTTTGTGTCACTATTGTATGTTGAACACCGAATGCTAAAATAATGGAGTTAGCTGAATTCGAAACGATTAAATTTTTTCTAATAATTATAAAAAAAAAGTTTAACCTGATGCAAGATTCTTTAAAACAATTTGATTTTTGATGCATTCGTTATCTTTGCATTCATAACCAAAAGGACAAAGACTGTTCACGCATGGACCTACTGTCTTCAATTTTTTATCTGTAACAATAAAATAATTGATTTCTCGATGGACAATTATCGGAATTAAGTACCAATTCCTGAATAAATCAAGTCGTGTTTTATGCATTTTTAATATTAAAATAATTTAATCAGGATAAAATTTTCCGTAGAAATAGTAAAAGTGATTGAGAAAGCTAAAAAAATTAAAACAAATAAAAGAGGGAAAATGATTTATTACTAAAAGCCAAATGTATTGTAAATAGATGTAAAGTTTCATTTTAATAATCCATATAAATGAAAATATAAGTGTTCGTTATAGCTTTTGACAGAACTTTGCAAGTTCTTCACCGATTGCTTTGAAATTTTGGCACAACATTGCATTCGAATAGGCGCGTGTTTATGCATATCTAATTTTTTTTCTACCTGTCAATAAGGATAAACATGTTTCCCGCCAAAACGCTCCGCTTAACATAAACAAAATGAGATCAATCAATCATTGATTCACTGTTAGATAGTAGTAAACAAATTATTCATTTATATAAATAAAAGTGTAAATTTCGTTGTGGCTTTTTTATTGCTTAAACAGAAATATTTTAGGAATTTACAGTATAATATTAATATCTCGCTAATAATAAACATCAAATATTCACTTTAATTGTTATTCTAAGGAATTTTTTTATATTTCAGACTATTTTATTGTTTGAAGAAAGTGATAATAAAATATTTTTTGAATGGATAAAATACTTCATTTATGAATAAAATAAGGAAACAGGTGAAGGATTAAAATTAAGTAAAAGATGAAAAAATATTCATATATTTTGTTTAATAATCATGAAAGCTGGAATAACCTGTCGGAAGTGCTGAAGCAATAAGAATCGTCGAAATTGTCACAAAAATCGTGAGATCTTTACTGCTTGACATTAGAATCGATTTTTAAATGATTTCTGTGAAACTGAATTGAATTGAATTTAGAAATAAAGTACAAGATAAAAAAAGAAGAAAAATGAGCTTTTGCTCGTTATTGATGATCTTTTTAAAATTTTCGAAGATGGTTGAGAAACCCGAGCAAACAGGACTACAAAGACAGGATTAGTTAAAATTTGCTTAATGAGAGAATGATTGAATGATGATAATGATGCAATTTATTTGATATAATGTCAGTGGATAGTTAGAACTAAAATAAACAAAAAATGTCTTTTCTTGTTTACTTTGGGAATTACGATGCCCACAGAATGGAAATGTAAATGAAAAGTAAAATAACTATTCCTATCAACTATCCTAATCTAATTTGTGACTAAAAAGCAAACATTAATTGCTAAATAATAAGAAATTTTCGTTTTCAAAGCATATACAAATTTAGCTGAGAAACTCGCATAATCATATAATGTTTATTTTAATTTCTAGTTTCATTCAATTTCAATTTAAATTAAACTAAATTGATCTCCTTTTTTTTGAAATTTGAGATGTATAATGTTTTTTTTTCGTACAAATATATAGCAAACTTTTAGTAAATATTAGTTTAATTTTACAATAATTAACAAAACATGTTTTGGATTTAAGTTCATTATTATTACTTTTTTTTTTTTTTTGAAATATGTTTGACAGACAGTAATATATGCGACAATTTTTTTTGATTGATGATGGATGAATACAGGTAGATTGATCATATATAAATTGCAAAAAAGAAAAAAATTGATCATTTTTTCTATTAAATGCTTTAGATTTCAAAAAAAAAACAAAAACACTTTGCGGAAGGGAAAATGTAAACAATCAGTCAAAAATAAAGAATAGTCGATAAAACTGAGTTCTTGGACAATATCAAGTAGTTCAAAACAAATACTGGGCAATAATATGATAAGAGATGCAATAATTCATTATTGATTAATTTAAACAATTATTCGAATAAATAAATAATTGAAAGTATGTCAGGAACACTACAAAATACTTCATTATGCTTTACTACAAATAAACAAAAATTGGAGGGAAAAACAGATAGTTTTAAAATTTATAATTTTAATGAAACTAAGAAAATACGAAGAGATACGAAAGAAATGAGATTTTTTTGGAAAAAACGAAAAAGATATTACGAATTAAAAATTAAGGAATATGTTGACATTTTTTACTCAAAAATCACAAAATAATGATTTTATTCTATGATTTTTGGATCGAAAATGTTGCAAAATGATAAAATTAATGATTTTCATCCAAATAACATTCATTATCCTCACGACATACGTAACCGTTGGGACATGTACCATTAATGCATGGTCCTTCACCTGAAAAAATATAATAAAAAAATTTTTGCAGAATAATTACTGATTGAACTTCCATCATATAATACAACTCATATAAAATTATTCCAAGTCGTAAAATAATATATTTTGATTATGGTTATTTTAAATGATAGTAGAATAAATCAGTAGCACAATTTATTTTCAGTTTTCACAAATATATTATAACTAGAAAATGACAACAAAAATTTTGGTGACAAATCGAAAATCCACAAAATTCTGCGACAAAAATAAAATATATTAATGAATAAAATAAGCAAAAATCAAGAAGTAGGATATATTGTTTCCTGGAATATTTTCAGGATTTTTCACGGATATAAAACCCGATAATCTTATTTCATTTCAAAATTTTTGCACATATCATTACTGAATCTTCTCATACTGTTTTTAAATTACTGATATCAGGAAGATTATCAGTATTATATCATTTTCCATATATTAAGGATGTGACTGCTCCAGAAATTCTGAATACCTGAATTTTTAAAAATGAAATAATCGATGTGTACAAATTGTTTTCCTTAATTTCAAAAAAAAAAAATCAATAATTTATTGAAATATTCAACCTGCAATATGTTGTTGAATATCTTTGACACATCTCATCATTACGCATTTATAACCTTTAGCACACAAATTAAAAGGAGCAAAACAAAATTCGGACAAAGACGGTTTACTAGTTCGTGCAGAATTCTTTGATCCTAAAATAATACTTTTTTTTATCTTTTTTATTTTCTATCTTTATCTTTATTTTTTATTCTATTTCGTACTTTCACAATATCTTTGAAATAATCAAAAAAAAAAAGAAAGAAAGAAATAATAATAATAACTTGGTTTTGTTTAATTCAAATTACTCAAAAACAAAAATTATTATTAACATGAAAATATGGAATTTCTCGAATAATTACCAAAAATTATCAACATGGAATTTTTTTTAATCTGAAATTTTCTCTACGAAATTTTTCGCAAGAGAATGTTTGCAAAACAATGGCTTCGTTTTTATTCTCATAAATTTTCAAATAGTAACGACTTAATGAAACATGTCGAGAAAAATTATCCGTTGCATTTCTGTTCTCGAAAAGTTTTTTTTTTTGCCAAACTTGTCATCTTTACAAATAGCATTAAAATGCTTTTTTTTTCTGTTTTTCGTAATGAAATATAAGTAAGTGCTATACGGTTACAAAAAAATTTGAACATATATAATTGTCTCCCTCATATGTTACAATAAGATGATAATTTTAAAAGAGATTTGAAAACAATTAATATCGCTAATTAATTTTAATCTATTAATAATTTTAATTAATACCTCGACGATTTCCACCTTTAGAAATTGTTGAAATAGCTAAAATTACAATAAATGTGATCGTAATTTTCATGCCAATGTTCATCATTGTTGAGCGAATTATCGAGTTATCAAGCAGAAGATGAATATTTGTTGATGCAAATGAGGAGAGAAATATTCAAAGAGGTCAAAGCGAGGGATATTGAAAGAGGTCAAAGGGAGGGATATCGACAGAGGTCAAAGGGAGGGATATCGATCGAGATCAAAGAGAAAGATATCGATGGCTGTTTAAGGGAGTGATATCGAAGGAGATCATTTGAATTCGAATTTTTTACTACTCCATGTGGTTCAATTATGCGACAAAGTTATTTTTTTTTAATTTGTATGACAGACAGTTTTCTATGTAAAAAATTTTTTTATTGGTGATGGATGCATACAATCAGATCGGTCATATATAAATTGCAAAAAAAAAAATTAATCATTTCTTTTTTTTTTTTTTCATTAAATGTTTTAGATTTCAAAAAAACAAGGAAAAAAAAAGAAGATATGACCTCTCGAATTAATCAATGTTTGTGAAAATAAAGAATTAGAAGAATTCAGCAAACTTCCGGATTAACTCGAAATCACGCTTTAAGAATAAGCGAATGTAAACAAACAGTCAAGAATAAGGAATAATTGATTTAAAAAAAAAGTGAATTCTTGGACAATATCCAAATAGTTTAAAATAAACATTGGATAAATTGGAACGATGAAGAGATGTAATAGTTTTTCAGTTACTAAAAAGTTGATCTTCACGATTGATTGATTGATTTAAACAATTATTCGATCGATTATTGCATGTTCGGCCATTTCTATTAATAATAGTTGCCATAAACAGAGAATTAAATTATTCGAATAAATAAATACATTAAAAACATGTCGAAAATACTACAAAATATTTCACATTATTTTGAAGCACGTAAACAAAGACAAAAAGGAAAAACAGGCATTTTAAAATTCATAATTTTGATGAAAACTAAGAAAGTACGACGAGATATGAAAGAAATGACTTTTTTTTTTTTTTTTTTTTTTGGAAAAAACGAAGGATATATTATGAATTAAAAATTAAGAAATATGTTGACATTTTTCACTCAAAAATCACAAAATGATGAATTTATTCTATGACCATTTTGGATCGAAAATTTTATCAAAATGATAAAATCAATAAGTTTCACCCAAGTAACATCTATTATCCTCATGACATACGTAACCGTTGGGACATATGCCGTTAATGCATGGACTAATACCTTTGCCTGAAAAAATAAGAATAAAAAAATTTCCCAGAATAATTATTAATTGAATTCTCATCATACAATACAGGTCAAATAAAACCATTCCAGGTTTTAAAATATATTCCTATTATGGGTTATTTTAAATGAGAATAGAATAGATCAATAGGATAATTCACTTTCATGAATATACCGCAATTAGAAAATGGTAGTAAAAATTTTGATGACAGATCAAAAATTCACAAGATTCTGCGACAATGTAAAATGTATTTATGAAACAAAATAGGTAAAATTCAAGAAATGAGATATATCGTTTCCTGGAATATTTTCAGGATTTTTCACGGATGTAAAATCCGATAATCTTATTTCATTTCAAAAACTTTTGCATATTAATTACTTAATCTTTTCATACTATTTTTAAATTACTGATATCAGGAAAATTATCAGTATTGTATTTTTTCCGCATATTAAAGGTAATGACTGTCGCAAGAAATCCGGAATACAGGATCTTGAACATGGAATAATCGGTTGTGTAACTGTTCCTAATTTCAAAAATAATAATTTGTTGAAAAATCAACCTGCAAGACGTAGTTGAATATCTTCTACACATCTCATTATTATGCATTTATAGCCTTTAGCGCATGAATTAAAAGGAGTAAAACAATATTGTGGTACCGCCGGTTTTTTTAACGGTATAGCATTCTTTGATCCTGAAATAATAACTCTTTCTCAAGTTTTCAGCATATTCCATGCATTCACAATATTTTTGAAATAATTTTAAAAAAAAAAGGAAAAATAATAACTTGAACTTTGCTTAATTCAAATTACTTAAAAATAAATGTTATCAATATAAAAATATGGAATTTTTAGAATATTTAATTATATAGTTGCGAAAAAATTAGGCATATACATATATATATATATATATATATATAATTGTGTCGATTATATGATTACAATAAAATGATTTCGAAATAAATTTGAAATATAACTAATTTTAATATATTAATAATTTCATTATTTCATACCTCGAGGAATTCCACTTTCAGAAATCGTTGAAATAGCTGAAATTATGATAATTGTTATCGTGATTTTCGTGATAATGTTCAACATTGTTGAGCGAATAATGAAGTCACCAAGTAGAAAAGAAATTTGTTGATGCAAATGAGGAAACCCTCTTTCCTATCGAAAGAGGTCAAAGGGAGAGATTTCGAAGGAGGTCAAAGAGAGGGATATCGATGGAGGTCAAAGAGGAGGGATATCGATGGAGGTCATTTGATTTGGAATTGTTTACTTCCATATGGCTTAGTTATGCAAAGAATTGGTCATCAGTGAAAAGGAAATTAAAGAAATAGTGGATGAAGAAATTTCAGGGATAGAAAAGGATAAGAAGAAAATTTGAATATGATGATGTACAAGTAGCGGATTATACATTAAAGGTCAACGAATATAATGACCTAATTAAAGGAACAACAGGAAATGAAAAAGTCTATCACATCATATCACTACATAATTTGAAGAAGAAAGTAATATAAATATGTGCATTATAGTTTGCAATAAGTTTTGATTTCGAAAATAAATTTGAAATATTTTACGTATTTAAATCGATAATCGAAATGTTCAGCAAAGGGGAAACAAAAACAATTAGAATATCGTTTCTTTGGAGCATTTTCCGGTACTATGTCTTATTTTATTAATTTTAATCGGAAATTTTTTACGCACTCTATCATAACAATTGACAGTACTTATGAATAGATCCATCACGCATACGCAAACGTGAACAAACACTCGGAATGCAAACGTGAAAATCGCTCGGATTTTAAATATTCCTCTGCCATAATTTCCAATATTATTATAAAAAATCCTTTACTGAATATTAGTCACCGAATTTTTTTCCTAAATTTGTAATATTTTATCTAATTGGATTGTTCATAATGTTATCGTGATTTCAGGAAAAATTCTGGGTAATATTTTATTAAAAATAACCAATATCGCTGTGGACGATTTTGCAAAATTTTATTTGACAATAAATCTATCAATTACCGGTCTCTAACTAATTAGTTTCTCAAATCAAATGTTTTGATGACTAACATCTTGAATCTCATATTGAAGAAATGATGTATTCAGTATTTGTTAAGATTAAAAAATATTCATTTAATGAATAATTTGGAAAATAACTGAAAGTTGCATTTTTTGTTCACAACTTTCAACTTCAGAAAAAATTTCATTTCATTTCATTCCAAATATTTGACAACATGATTAATTTAGCCGCTTATTTAGCTTCAATTTTAAAAATTGCAATTTTAATTATCGATAAAATTCAAATAAAGTTGGAAAAAAATGGTTTCTCCATCATTAGTAATATATGGGATTTAAAACTTAAAATCAGGGTTTCAAATTTCTCGAAAAAAAAAAACATTTTAAAAATAATATTTCAACGCTTGAAAATTTTCAATTTACATTTAAATTTTTGAAATATTAAACAATGTTGGAAAAGTCCGAAAGATCACTTTATTTTAAACGAGAATGTTAAAAGTCAAGAAGCGCGAAGATAGTTCCAAATTGGACCAATACAAACCAAAAAATACGTTTCCTGCCAAAACGATTAACATGTTTCTTGCCAAAACGATAAACGCATTTACCATCAAAACGCTCCGATTAACAGATAAGTAATGAGTCGATACGTTGGAAATCAGGAGAAGAGGAAGAGCTTCAGAAAGAATTTAAAAGGTTCGGATTTTGGAGTTGGATCAGTTTTCTAAAATGACTAAGCAACAGTTCGGAGTTTTCTACAGGAATCCAATTGAGAGCTTCTACAACAACGCAGAATGATGCAGCAATTTTTGAAATGTTAAACAAAACATTTCATACAAATCCATTTGTGCAAATCAATACTATGATTTAGAAACGATGATCTTTAAATTTAGATGTGAAAAAAAAAAAAAAAAAAAGACTGCAGCGTACGTGAGAATGATTTATGTAAGGAACAAGAGAAAATATTGAATATTCATTACAACACACGTCCATTTATAAAATATTGTCGAAAGATGTTTATTGTACAAAAAACTATGCGCTAATTGGCGTGCAGCTATATTGATGCAAATAGAAGAATTTTTCAATAATAATATGAATAACGAGTGATTGCATCGATCATTTTTTGTTCAAGAAAATCATCTAAGGCAGGTGATTAAATGAATTAAGAAATTACTGAAGTTTATACCGAAATTTTTTTCTTCCTGCAAAAAAATTTTGATAAAAGATAAAACATTAAAAAAATTTATGTATGAAGCGAAGAAAAAAAAAAAAGGAAACAATAATGCTTGATGTTTTTTAAACTTGCTTTAAAGCACAAAAATTTTTGTAATATATTTGATAAAAGATAATAATTTGAGTGAAATTCAAAAATTGCAATATATTTTGCATCTTTCTCAAACATAACTATTATCTTTGGTAGTGAAAAAAAAAAAAGAAAAAAATTTCAAATGCTCTGAAATATAAGCATTATATGAATAATATAACCTTAAAATTTTTTAGTATTACCGAACTAATCGATATCAATATCCAGTTTATAATTGGCTACCTTCACTATATTTTACATAAAAATTGAAAAAAAAAAAAAGAAAAAAAAAAAGAAGGAAATCTGACAACTATACATTCCAAACAAATAATATTTTATAAGAAACAAATTATATAAACTTCAAAAGTATTTTATATAAAATACACTTCTCTATAATGTGAAAAATTAGTAGAAAAACTTTAAACATGTATGAATTCTAATGGAACAATAAAATGGATTAAAATGAACCTAGGTTTGTTTAATTTTGAAAATATGCAAAATACAAAATTTTAAGCAAATCAAAATTAGTATAAACTTTTGAAATAAAGCTTCAATAATTGATTTAAATAAAGCATATTTGTAATTTGTATTATTATTGTTCATCTTTGCTCTCGAAGCGGGTGTGATTCGATTGATCGCTAAGCAGCGTGATAAGGCGAAACAAACGGTCTAGAAACTTGACAACGACTAAAAAATGAGCGATTTTGCGTTAAAACTTGACCCTACCGAACGAATTACCTATATCGGTAAGAAGCTCGGAGAAGAACCCTGTCCGACAACCCTCAAAATTACGAATCCTACATCGGTCCGTACGATCTTCATTCTACTTTTTCCTTCATCATTTCTTCAAGTTCATTCATCTTGAAAACAAATCATCATTTGGACGAATTTTAGGATCGGCAAGCGTGCAAAGTGAAATGCACCTCAAATGAAATGTTCCGAATTCGTCCACCTGTCTTTGCGTTGAAGCCTGGTGAAGAGATTAGCGTTAAGGTTGACATAAAAAATCTTTTTTTTTTTTAAATAATAAAACTTCGTTTCTAATTAATTTTTCTGAAATTTTTTCGAAATCTTACGTAAAAATTTATTGCTTTTCATCTTTCACAATGGCAATACCAAACGAAGATAGCTTTCCAGTTAACTTTCAATGCGGGAAAAACGATACCTGATAGTGGAAAGCACTATTTTGCGGTATATTATATAAAGGCAACCGATGAGAATAAGGCACCACGAGCATGTTGGTCAGATCATAAAGGAGATCCAACTGGAACAAAGAGGTGAAATGAGCCTTATCTTTATCATATAATAATGATAATTATGGTGATAATAATGATATAATGATAATAATAGTAATGATGATAATTACGGTGATAATAATAATATTATAATAATAATGGTCTCCATTGTCAAGATTATAATAAAATTTCTTTTAAAATAATTAAATCTTTAAAATTTTTATTGTAAAAAAAAAAAAAAAAACGTCAATTTTTTAATGATAAATGATGAGAAATAAAATGGCTGAAATCATCATTTTAGACTCTATATAGATTTTAAAAAAGAGGAAGGCGAAGAAAAGAAGGGAGAAGAAAAGAAGGGAGAAGAAAAGAAGGGAGAAGAAAAGAAGGGAGAAGAGAAGAAGGAAGAAGAGAAGAAAGAAGGCGAAGAGAAAAAGGAAGGTGGTGAGGAAAAGAAGGAGGAGGAGAAGAAAGAGGAAAAAGGCGAAGAGAAAAAGGACGAAAAGAAAGCGGAGGATGAAAAAGTTTGTTTTATTGGTTGCAAAAGTTTAATTTTCATTAATGAAATTTAATTAAAATCTAGTTTTTTTCATTTCTTCGGGGATTTAATTTTTTTAACTAATCAAAAAAATCGATGCTGTAATTCTCTAATTAAATTAAGCAGAAAATTTAGAAAATTTTGGAATACTTGAAATTTCAAATTCAAAAAAGCGATTATTACAGAAAGAGGACAAGAAAGAAGATGAGAAGAAAGAGGATGAAAAGAAAGAGGAAAAGAAGGAAGATGAAAAGAAGGAAGATGAAAAGAAGGAAGATGAAAAGAAGGAAGAAGAAAAGAAATAAAAAAAAAAAACGAGTATATTTTGGAAGGAAGGGTTGCTTTTGCGTAGAAAATAAGCAAACAAAATTTTTACTGAATAATAAGATTTTATAATTTTCGAAATTTCTAAAGTCTTCAATTCTTTTCACCCTTCCAAAATTTCAACTTCAACTGAAAAATTTTTTTCCTTCAAAATTTTTAACCTCTTTTTGACCTCTCGAGAAGGCAGGTATTCTTTTCTCACCGAAACTTTTCTTCTTTTCTAATCGAAAATTTACACATATGAAATTGATTGATCGATTTTGGATTTATCCAAACTATCGCAACAACAACAACAATAAGCAATTGATCTCTGCAAAAAAGGATCATCGAATTTCGCTCACGCAATAACTAACAGATTTTGAAATAAACAATGTCATTCTTTGCAAATATTTCATTATTACTCATCTTTTATCATGCATATTTTTGACTTCTGAAATAACAAACTTCTGATTCTATTCTTGTGCATCTGAAGTTTTATGCATTTGCATGCTGCATGCAATTATAACATTGCATTTTGCATTCCTTATGTTGCTTGCTATGTGCATGCATGCATTCGCGATGAAATAATAGATTATTCTAGCCTGTAAAGGTAAATAAAAGGAAGCAAATCAAAAAAAAAAAAAAGTAATCAATAAATCTATACTTGAAAAAAGAACAAAAAAAGAATGGAAAAAAAAAGTTAAATACATAAAAGTTATAGATGTCACCAAAAGAATGAAACTTTTAAAGACAAAATTTGAAATATTGACGGAATCTACTAATTTCATAGGTCCTTTTTTTTTGAATATTCCATTCTTTTTCGTCAGTAATTTACCGGGAAGAATTCAAATATTCTTGAGAACGTGAAAGAAGAAGATATTTTTTTTAAAGTCTTGAAATTGATAGATATCTGCTGATATCATCAAAAAAAAAAAAAAAAAACTTTGAAGAAACTTATCAAGGATCATATGTAATATACATCTGAAGGAGGAACATTATGCAATTATGCAAGTCAAAGATTTTACATGATCGGACAATTTTGATAATAAATAAATTCTTATCACAATATCTTATCATTTTCTGTTGAAAATTGCTTCAAGAAACATGCTTGTATCATATTTAATTCTTGGATATTTTCCCAAATATCAATCATTCATTTCAAAATTTTCCGGGAAATTTGGGGAAGGATTATTGATCGATGTTGAAGATATCAGGAGTAAAATATTAATTATCATAATTAGCATCCAATAAATACATAGTACTGATTTCATTCTTGATAATTTAAATTCATTTTGTTCAAATTCAATTTTTGACAAGATGGCTTCAACAGTCTATTGCGTTTTAAATGGAATGCGCGAAATTTACAAATTTAAATTTAATTTCCTTGTTTTTTTCAATATATTTGATTTTGGTAGCCAAAGTGTGTAGTACTGCGGTGTATATATTAATTTCTCTTACATTATGGTATTTTTTTGATCCAGTTGTCCTCTATCATTACCAATAATGAATTCCTCTATCATCTTTCGTACGTCATTTACGCTTTCTTTCTCATTATTCCACTTACGTGAAGACTACTACTTCTCTTGTGCCAAAGAAGTGAACGAGAGAAACAGTAGTCGTCACGTACGTGGATTGGGAAGGAAGAAGGAGTGGATGACGTAAGAGAGATGAGAGAGAAATTTGAGAGAGTTTATTGCTAGTGAGAGAGGACATGGAAATGGACGAGAGAAACAGAAGTCGTCACGTACATGGATTGGAAAGGAAGAAGGCGTAGATGACGTAAGAGAGATGAGAGAGGAATTTATTGGTAGTGATAAAGGATAAAGACGTGAACCAGAGAAGCATTGGTCGTCACGTACGTGAATTAGGAATAAGAGGAGAGTTTATTAGTAGCGATAGAGAGCAGTTGACCAAAAAATATGAGAGAATTTAGTATATGTTTGATTGCAATTCAGATTTTTGAAGAAGTGAACTAACAGTTTTATTAACTGATTTTTGGCGATGTCTCAAAGTTCAGATCGTTCTCGACCAGCTCGTTCTCAAGGTTATTCTTAATTATATACTTTTAAATTTCGGTTTTTAAAATCAACTGACTGGGAAGAAAACATCAATTTTGCATCGTTGTTGAAAGGATATGTTAATAGTTGTACATAATGATATATTTGATTAAATAATTTTATAAGAAAGTTAATATTGAAATTAGCCGAATCATTGAATCGAATAATTTGCATATCTGAAATTATCAATAATCATCAGTAGAGTTTGAAATTATCAATAATAACAATATTATATACTATGTACCATTATTAATTTGATATACAGGTGATGATTATCAATCAGAAGATACTGCTGCTGATATTTTTGAAGAGGATGCTGATCCAACTGGAGATGGAGATGATAATGATGCTTTGGCTGAGTTGTACGGTGGTGAAGAAGAGGAAATACAAGACGAAGAAGGGGAAAACCTCTTTGGTGACGATATGGAACGGTAAAACATATATTCTCTTTGAAAGATTAAATTTTTTGATTGACATTTTAAAAGTATGAAAAATATTTTTAAAAATACTTTAAGCAAATTACACATGTATTTTAGGGATTATCGTCCACAGCCAGAATTGGATGTTTACTCACAGTCGGGTTTGGATGATGCATCAGAATATACGGAATTAACGGAAGGAGCACGTCGTGCAGCTGAACGTGAAATGGATGAGCGGGATAACTTGCTAGATGAAGATGCTTTACTCTACGAACAGGTTAGTTCAGCAGTTATGTATTCATATCTTAATATAAAGTTACAGTATAATTAGCAGGATTTTTTTTCCTTTTTTTTCTTTTTTTTTTTTTTTTTTTTTTTTTTTTTAGGAGAAAAAGGAAATTTTTTTGCAACTACTGGTGAATGAATATCCTTCAAATTTAGATTCTTTTTCTAGTAATTTATCATCCATTTACATAAAAGTTTTTACGATTAATGATACATGAATGTTGCAGATGTCATTTAAAATATGGATATCCCATTCAAATAGTCGAAAGTATCTTTCAGTGACTTTTTAGGAACTGGATCATTCTTTCCATGAGTCTAATTTTAAAATAGTTTATTCTTAGAAGTATTTTAATCATGTGTCCGTTATACTTCTTTGATGCATCAGAAAAATATTAAATCTTCAGGATGATGCAGATGTTGGACGACATATACGTCGCCATCTTCGGAAAGATCGAACTGATGATAATGAAATGGAAGTTGAGGAAGAAGAGGAAATTCCTATCGATATTTTGGAGAACTTTCGAGGAAGATCGACACGTGAACATGTTTCAGATGAGGCAGTAGGACGAGAAATAGTGAGGCGGTTGGTAATTGAATCATTTGTGATTTAATCCGAATCTTTGAACCATAATAGTTTTATTCGACTCAGTTGTTTGTAAAATACATATAAATTGAAGTTTATATGTTATAAATTTTATTCTTACTGATAAATGTAAAAGTCAGATGAAATGATGATATGTGGCAATTAGTTATTACATATCAATTCTAATGTTATCTCTTACTGATATCATTATGCTTTACAGCTTTAAAAGCTTTGTTCGTGGATATAAAGATGCGAAGACCAAAAAATTAAAATATTTGGAAGCGATAAAACTAATGGTCGCAGAAAATCGTGAGTCGCTAGAAATTGATTATGAAGATCTGGCAAGTGAAAATGGCGAACAGAATATTTGTTACTTCTTACCAGAAGCACCTGTGCAAGTATGCTTTGAAATTGTAAAAATAATGCATGTTTAGATTTTTAAGTTTCAAATTAGATCTTATTCAACTACTAAAGTTAAGTCAGAGTTTTTCAGTTATCATTTGTTATCTAGAATGGAATTGCCCTTTTGTATATTCTTTCGCTTAGCAACTTACTAATTATTTCACTAATTGACGATAAATTTTTAAATTTTATAGGTGCTAAGATATCTTGATCGAGCGGTGACTGAGGTCACACTTTCGTTGTTTCCATTCTTCCCTCGTATTGCTCCTGAAGTTAAGGTTGCTTATTTTTATTATTCTGATGATATGATGCAAGCAGTAGAATTTTTTTTGAAAATTTTCGTTAATCTGAATTTTATTATAAATATTAAAGATACGTATACGGGGACTTCCTGTTGAAGAGGATATACGAATGTTACGTCAGTTACATCTGAATATGCTGATCAGAACATCTGGTGTTGTTACGGTTACTACAGGTTTGCTTAAATCAAACAGTTAATAACAGTTTTAAATTAGTTTACTTCTGATTTATAGTTGTTAGTCAAATTTTTGCCAGAAATATTCTAACAAAACTTCTGTTTGTGTACAATTACATTAATGATATAAGTTTTTGTCTCGTACAGGAATGCTACCGCGGTTATCTATCGTGAAATTTGATTGCACTGCATGCGGTTATCTTCTGGGTCCATTTGTGCAACATCAAGATGAAGAAGTGAAACCTAAGATGTGTCCGTCTTGCCAAAGTCGTGGACCATTTGAGCTAAACATGGAGAATACTATTTATCATAATTATCAACGAATAACTATCCAAGAAAGTCCTAATAGCGTTGCCGCTGGAAGATTACCAAGAAGCAAAGATGTCGTGCTTACGGCTGATTTGTGTGATGCATGCAAACCGGGTGATGAAATCGTAAGTTAAAGCATTATTAGTTACTTCATGAGTGAAAGTGGTTTACATAAGCTTGACATATAATAGATTTTATCAACATCATGAGCGTAATCTGGAAAACAATGATGACTTGATTAAAGAATTCTTCTTGCTTCCGATCAGTTGTGATGTTTTTAGGAATTGACTGGCATTTACACGAACAATTATGATGGGTCAATGAACAGCAAACAAGGTTTTCCTGTTTTCAATACCGTAATATATGCAAATTATATATCGAAGAAAGATAAAATTGCTTTCGACAGTCTTACTGATGAAGATATTCAGGTTTTGTTTTCTAATTAATATCAAATTTTTTAGAAAAACATATTTGAACAAGAGAAGGCTTGTAATTTAAATATGATATGTTTAGATTATTCGACAGTTATCAAAAGATCCACAGATAGCTGAAAGAATATTTGCAAGTATTGCTCCGTCGATTTATGGTCATGATGATATCAAACGGGCCATTGCATTAGCACTCTTCAGGTGATTTTTCATTGGATTAAACTTGAACATTTTATAAAGAGAAGAATTTAATGCTGATTAGCTATGATAAAAACAATTTTTTATCTTTCAATTTCTTGATATTCAGAGGGGAGCAGAAAAATCCTGGTGAGAAGCACAGCATCCGAGGTGACATCAACGTTTTGTTATGTGGTGATCCTGGCACAGCGAAATCTCAATTTCTACGTTATGCTGCGCATGCTGCGCCCCGAGCTGTTCTTACTACAGGGCAAGGTATATTTTTCAACTTTTTCTGGGATTTTTACATTTCTAAGAAATTAAAATAAAAAAAAGACAAATAGGCATTTTTAGGAGCCTCGGCTGTTGGTCTTACAGCATATGTACAGCGTCATCCCATAACACGAGAATGGACACTTGAAGCAGGTGCAATGGTACTTGCAGATAAAGGAGTTTGTCTTATTGATGAATTCGATAAAATGAATGATCAGGTAATTTTACTAATTTCCAAATACTATTCAAGAAAAGATATCGTCGTTGTCGGAATAAATTCTGTTCTATTTTGATCAATAAATAATAATTATTATATGTAGTTCTCTTAATGTCTGTGTTGCAAATAATGAAATTTCCGAGTTTGCGAATTTCGTCAGTTCAGGATCGTACATCGATTCATGAAGCAATGGAACAGCAATCAATATCTATATCTAAAGCTGGCATTGTTACATCATTACATGCGCGCTGCACTGTAATTGCTGCTGCGAACCCAATCGGTGGTCGTTATGATCCTTCGCGAACTTTTGCTGAAAATGTTGATCTTACTGAACCTATTCTTAGTAGATTTGATGTGCTGTGTGTGGTACGAGATACGGTGAGTGGTTTTGCGAACTCGAAATTTCCAAATTATGTACACTAATAATTTTGTAAAGAAGAATTTTAGATAGACCCAGTAGAGGATGAACGACTTGCTGATTTTGTTGTGGATTCTCATCGTAAACATCATCCAAATTTTAAAAAATCAGAAGAAAAAGATGCGAAATCAAAAAGTTCGCAACAAGCATCTGTAAGTTGCTTTTTTTTTTGCTCTTTTATTCTTTAGGAGCATTTTAGTATTTGAGTAAACTACGAATTTGCACAATGATTTAATGAAATGCGTTAATTAGTTGTATTACAGCATATACAGATATGGGAAAATATTGCTATTTCAAAATGGGTTTGCTATATTGGCTCTCAAATAACTCTAATTAATTCCCTTGCTAGTGAGACTATCGATGATAATTTTTTTGCTTCAGCAACCAGAAAAAGATCCAATCACCGGGTTAGAGTTGATACCACAAGCGATGCTGAGGAAATATCTGATGTATGCTCGGGAAAACATACATCCGAAATTAGAACAATTGCCGCAGGATAAAATCTCGAAATTTTTCGCCGAAATAAGAAAAGAATCTTTGGTACATCTAAAAAAATTATTTTCGCTATGAAAACGATCCAAGTTATTTGTTCGGTTTATAAATCCTAGCTATAATATGCATTTATTATAAGGACAGCCACCAAAATTGAATTTTTTTTCTCGTCTTCGCAATTATTTCAGTATTACATCTTAACTTCGATTTGTTAAAACAAGTAATGGTTCGAAAACAACGAAATATGAATTCTCTAATATTACATTAAAAATTTCTAGATAGTAGGATAGAACCTTTCTTGTACCTTATTTTGATTTTTTTGGAAATTTTTCTCCATCCGTCGCATTGAGCAAAAAAATAAATCTTCATTAATCTGAAATGGCTATCCAAACTCAGTGAATATTTCGGTTTGTAAATATGCAAATTTTTCTTTTCGCTAAGAATAAATTTAGGCAACAGGATCAGTTGCTGTAACAGTGCGCCACGTGGAATCATTAATTCGTCTAGCCGAAGCGCATGCAAAAATGCATCTTCGTTCCTATGTATGTGATGAGGACGTTGATGTAGCTGTACGAACAATACTTGAATCATTTATTAACACACAGAAAGCATCTGTTATGCGTCAAATGCGAAAGGTTTATTTCCTTAAAATCATCAGAAGAATAAAACTACTAAGAGAGAATTTCAGAATTTAAAACTTCAGAGAGAATTAAAAACTTCTTAGTATGTTTTAAAATACATGGTTTCTTTCCTACTCGTTTTTCAGAACTTCGACAGGTACATCTTTGTCAGTCGTGATCACAATGAATTGCTATTATATCTTTTGAAGCAGTTAGTGAAGGATCAGTTACATTATGAACGAGCACGACATAAGGAGAGAACTCTATCAGCTATTAGTATTCCTGAATCTGATTTTATTGAGAAAGTATGTTTGATCTTTTTTCTTTGTTTTCCTAAGCTGCGATTTGGAATTTTTCGAATTGGTTGTATTTAGAAGCATGCAAAAATCACATAATAATGTTGATTTCATCGCATTACCGAATTTCGATGCTTTGATTAAGGAAATTGGAAGTTTGATTCTCGGTTCAGATTAAGCTTTAATTCATTTGTGCAACTCTACTAAAATGTTTGTCCCTTCTCCATATCTCCTGAAGCAAAAGATAGCCCATCGCTCGTTTCAACTTGTTCAGAACATGCATCCGCTCTTTATTATGCTTAAAATCCAGTTTTTATTTAGCTTGAGTTTTATGCTTTAGTTCATCATTGTGGAAATTTAGATTTGTATGTAAATAGTGTGTTTAAAAAGTATAGGATAAAGGCAATGGATATGATGAAAACAGGAATAAAAAACGCTATTTTGTATGTTATTTTTTTGTTAATCTAAAGAATGTTATTGTATTATATAATAATAACTATAAAAGTATAATCTGTTGGATGAATGCACAATGAATTTTTAGTTTTTCATATTTACCATTAATTTTCTAAAAAGTATTTTTCATAGTTTTGATTTCTTTTTACTTCAGGCGCAACAATTTCACGTTGAGAATGTGAAGAATTTCTATAGGAGTCAACATTTCCGCACAAATAATTTCATATATGATACCAGACGGAAGCTAATTGTGCACAACTTATAGGTGATATGCGCCAGGTTATTTTATTAATATCAATTCACCAGTTTATACAGTTGTTGACATATATCATCTTGCATCACTTATTTTATTCTTTTTATTGTCATTGATTAAAGTAAACATAACTATTGTTAGCGTGAACAAAAACTTAAATATACTCATATGCTATTTTAACAAGGTCTTTTATGCTGAAATTAGAGGTAATCTCACGAATTAAGACCTGTTTGAAGGCTGGTTTCAAACTTTCATCATTTTGAAATTTTATATTTTTGGATTTTTACTTCATTGTTGTTTCTTTTATTATATCTTTTCACATTATTGTACACTCTATTTAAAATGTCATCAGTCTGTAAATCTCTAATTGGGTTCGGCATTTCATAGTTGCAAACCTTTTTGAACATTAGAAATGCTTTATTAATATCTGAAGTTTTAAACTGCCTAACAAGTTTGGTGCAATTTTATATTATGATTTTGAATTTCCAAATTTTAAAATATAATTCTCTGACTTTCTCGTAAATGACTCTTATCCAAAGACACACTATATAAAGATGAAATTCATTTTGTTTTCATCTACACACTCTATGAAAAGATCTGTTTTTGATATTTTAAAGATCTTCGGATAATTGAAGCACAGATATTGTTTTTAACTTTGTAAGATTTTCGAAATAATCAATTTCGTACTTAATTTTTTATTATTTCTTCAATTCATCAAGTGCAAATTTGATCAATCATATGAACTTTATTGATTGAGCTTATTCATTTTTTCATGCTGAAGTATTCAAATTTATATTATTTTTCTTAATAAGTATGCCATTTATGTAATAATTAATGAGAGATTATATTTCATTTATTCAAATATTGTAATTTTTCCCATCACACTTATCTGTTCTCAATTCCTTACATAATATGAATTATTGTTTAAGGGAAAAATCCAAATATCAACGAACTTATGTTCATCAAAGAAAAAAAATAAATAAAATTATGCTGGAAACTGAGAACAGATAGAAAGATTTTTTCTAGAAGATCTCGGAAAATGTCTCTGCATTTGGTTTTTAATATTGAATTTGCTATGTAATGCTTTAAGCTCTAGTTTACAAATGCAAAAATACTGCCAAAACTTTTTCCAAATTTTAATCTTTTCTTTCTATGATATGATAATGTTAGTTGAAGTCTGATCATGGATATTAGAGAAAGATTGAGTGAAAGTTTATTTTCGATTATTTCAACAATATCCGCCATAGCTATTTTCCTAAATAATTAAAAATTTGCGGAATTATTTCGATATATGAAAACTGGAATACTATTAATTATGACTTTCTTTATGTTGCATTGTTTTTTTTTCTTTGTTTTAACATTTCGGTAAGTTTACTTTCATTTTACAACACAAAAGTTTCAAAATCGCAAAAATTATGGAACACAAATCTGAAAAATCTGTATCACAGGATTTTTGGAATTTCGAAACTTTTGGCTATGGTAGCGACAGTTAATCAATAAACGACATTTTTTCTGGATAATCGAATAAAATTTTTTTGAAATAAAATTTAAATTGCGTTTTTTTTTTCTATATTTTTCATTTTTGGTCAATAGAATTGGCTGGTTATTGAACAAAAATGTTAAAATTGCAAATTTTTGCAAGCAATTTAGTATTATTAGACGCTTTTCGAGAAATATTGTAGTCAATTTTGAGGGAGAAATTCGATAAAAATTGAATAATTGAATTATTCGCAGATTCGGTTGTCTAGAGATACAACGCTGTTCATTCCAACTTTTCTTTTCTAATTATCTTAAATGAAATATTCCATAAAATATTTCGATAACGAATTTTTGATCGAGAAATATTTTAATCAAATCCAATTGAGAACATTTTTCAATAATGCGACAACTTGTTTTTTTTTTGAAATTGAGTTTTTAAAAGATTTCTCGATTCATTTTGTTACCAGAAATCAATCTCGGAAAGTAACATAAATGAGAAAGGAGAAAAAAAGAATGAATCCAACAATGATAATTGGTGAAATATCGTGATATTTTGAGTTATTTTTAATTTATTGATGAGTTTTTTTTTTTTTTTTTTTCATTCATTCATCTTTTCAATTGTAATTACCATTTTTTTTTTTTTTTTTTTTTGGATCCAGTCGAAATCTTTACCATCTGAATTCAATTCAGTTTGTTTTCAATTCAGATTTCTTTTTTTTTCTTGTTCCATCTTTTTGGATGTATTATAAAATGGAATTACTATCGTAAGATGATATAATTTTCATAATTAAACAAGAAAGAAATATATTTCTTAGCAAATCTTTTCCATTTTTTTTTGGCATGATATTATTTGATTATAGGAAACAATTATGGAATCATTTTATTTTTCTCCAAAAAAATAATTTTTTTTCCTTTGATTAAATTATATAATTAATATAATAATACATTTCATGGAAAATCATTAATGGAAGATCCTTTTTCCAAAAAATTCCTCTAAGCTTGTATGCTTTGATTCTGAAATTTTAACACCTTTTGAGCATTCAAAAAAAAAAAAAAAAAACGATGACAACAAATAAAACAGGCAATGTAAGGTAAAAATAGTATGCAAAATTTGGAAAATTTTTATCAATCATTTTTAAATCTGAGCAAAAATACTTTGAAATTTGATTAACAATATTAGCAAAGTTATTTTTAGAAATATTTACTTTTATTTATTATTTAATATTTATTTTATTTAATATTTACTTAATTTAATATTTATTTTTAGAAATATTATATATCATACTTGCACTTCATAACAGCGTAATAGTCCATTAATTTGCATTACAAATGAGTAAATAAACAATTTTACTTGTGAGAGAAAAAAAAAAAGAAAATTAAGCATTAGTCCAATTTATTCAAATAAGTTAAATTCCTTTTTTTTTTACGACTGAATAAAAGAAAACAAAGATTATCGTGCATAATTCATGATTGAAATTTAATTTCAAATAAAATCCGGAAATTCTAATTTCATCGTTCTTTTCCTCTTCTTTTCATTCAAAATTCGAAATTTCTCAATTATCAGCAATCAATGATTTTAATTTAAAGAAAAGCTATTTTTGTCAATTTTAATTTGATTTACTTCTGCTGTAATAATTACTGTTTTTGAGTTTCAAATTTTTGCTTTAATGCTACAATTCCGAATTTAATTTATGTTTAGTTCAAATTAAATTAGTTACATTTAATCCTTCGTATTAATCAGTGTTTTCATCTACTAGTTTTTTTGTAATTAATTCAATTAATTTGACCAAAATAACAAATCAGGTTTATTTTAATTAAATTTCAAAAAATAAATAAAGCATTAAAAGACGAAAAATTCGAAGCAAATTACTATTTATTACTTCTACTATATTATTATGAATTTCAAAATTATTTTTTATAATTCTCCCTATGAAGCAGGTTTGAATGTTGAGTATTTACTTTTGTTTACATCCACTTTATTATTTCTTTCTTTTTTTTTTTAAATTTATTAGATTACTCACTCCGTCATGTTTCCCTGCTTTTTATTAATGATAATCAATGAAAATAATGAAAAATCGGAAAATTAGAAAAAAGGGAGAATAGATGTTGAGGAGAGAGAGAGAAAAAGAGAGAAAATGACAGTTTGTTAATACTTCAGCGATTGAAAATGTGCAAATTTTATTTGCACTTCATGAGTGCCATATGATACAAACTTTGAAGGAAAACAATTTTCTTCTATTTACGAACTATACTCAATCTTACTAATTTTTTGCAGTTAATTTCTAACTAACAAATAGCTCCTCTAGGATTTAAATTTGAAAAAAAAAAAAAAAAGAAAGATTATCACATTCTAGCAACTTTGTATCGATTAGTGATCAAATGTGTTAGTTAATCTCTTGCTATTCATCTTAAAATGGAAAAAAAAATGAAAGATCACTTTTTTTTTTTTTTAGTATATGAAGATAATTGAAGACGACCATTTCAAATTTCTTATTTTAGAGGATTTCTCCAAACTATTCTGTGACTTTTATTACTAACGTTGTCCATTTAAAAACTGCACAATAATTTTTCGCAATTAATATTGAATAATTATTATGTTTATCTGTTATCTGCAAAAAAAAAAAAACTTATTATCATTCATTAGCCATCCGCTCAAATACATTCATCAAATTCTTTCCAACAAAACAGTTTGAAAAATTGAAGAAAAACGCAACATTTTGAAAAATTGATGATAAATGCAAGAAAAGATGGTGGGAAATATTTAGAGCAAAATAAGCAAATAACAACATGCTATTTCATTACTTCCAAAATGTATTGATCTTCAAATACTAGCAAATAATATTGCTATACTAAAAACAGTCAGATATTTGAAGTCTTGGTATATGAATTATATCAATAAAAAGTATATCTCGGAAGAAAGAGGAATTAATTACTTATTTAAATTCATTTTACATATTTTGAAATTTAAAATTAATAATTCTATATGTAATGCAAAACTGCACAACAACTAGTTGAATTAATGCAGTTGTACGTGAACTGAGGAAAAATTTCTAACTAAAGCAAAAGAATCGACCCAAATTAGTTTCAAAATCTGATTCTAAAATGTTAAAAACTTGGGAAAATTCGAAAATACAATTTAAAAAAAAAGAAAATTTTCATATATTTGAAATAGCAAACGCTATTTCAACTATATGAAATGTATGAACAACTAAATTTTGAAAAAAACAAATTGAAAACAAAAATAATACGAACACAATTCAACACATATATACACATAAAGATTTCTCGATGATAGAAAAATGAATTCAAAAAGAAAGACTTCAAGCAAATCCATTTCTATCTGAACGAAATGATATTCCTTGAGTTGAAGTACCATTAAAATGTTACCATTTAATCAAATATATCTCTTCCTATCACAGATGCAGCCTTTTTGGACAAAATAAATCTGCGTAAGTATAAAAGAAAATAAATAAGTAAAAAATAAAAAGAAGAGTTAATTAAGTACTTAAATATATTATATAAATAGAAATTTAGAACGTTTTAAGTAAAAAATAGGAAGAAATATTATGTACTTAAATATATTATATAAATAAAATATTATTATATACTTAAATGTATTATATAAATAAAAATTTGGAAAGCTTTCATTGCAATGACATTAGAACGATAAATCAAGATTCAATAAAAAAAATCAAACTTAAAGTTTTGAAGAATACTGCAACAGGAAGAGATTGATCAGCTAGGACAAAAGGTTTTACAATGGTTTAAATTTATGCCACCTTCAAAAAAGAAAAAAACTGAACAGCATGATACGCTCCTTAAATTTTAATTAACTTACTTAAAAATCGGTTGATTATACTCTGAAATATTTCAAATTCTACGCTAGATATACTGTTCAATCTCAATGATCGAAGATCTTGGAGAGATGATCAAACAATAGAAAATTTTAAAGTAGGTATAAAAGAAAAAAATCCAAAAAGAAGGAGGCGATTGATGTAAGGAAAGAAAGATACGGAACAATTACAACCGCCTTTTTATTTTGCTTTTATTTTATTCATCGTTATCTACCATTCCCTCTTCACAGCCATCCAATATTTGCATAATTTTCATTCGTGCCTGGAAAAAGAAATTAAGTAGAATAAAAATTCTACGAAAAATCCTTTTTAAAATAATTTTGCAACAAGAAACAAAATAAATATTCGATAATTCAAAATGCAGAACTTGTCTTGATGTTGATGCATTTTCATGCCAAAACTATACTCATGCATCGATCATTTTCTGATGTAGATGGACTCTAAATGTAAGCAATCAAGCAGTTGTTTTTATCTATCAATAACTGGTTGTCGTTACATAGAATTAATACGGGTATAAAAGAAAATTGTGATGATTCTCAAAGCAACATACCATACTCCTATAGTGTGAATTCATTTTTTTCAACCGTATACCAACAAAACGAGCGAAAAGCATTTCTTCATCATTAATCCAGTCAGCATCCGAAATATTTGTATTATTTATCGAATTAACTTGTTGGAAAGTTTTCGTCAAATTCATCTGTTGTTGCTGTTGCTTCTTCATATTTCGCGCCCGAAATCTAACACTTGAATAAACAGGTAGTCGATAAGGTGAGGTTCGAGTAGGATGTGATATCATTGATTTGAAAGTAACTGGATTACCCGTTTTAGCTAAAGCTATTGGTGGGACACTTGTAGATGAGCTTTGATGTGGGAGAATGACTGTTGAAGAAGATACATTATTAACTACATCGTGATATTCCTGAGATTTTACAGGACAAGAGGCATGCACATGTACTATTTCGTCCGCTTCAAGACCTGCTTCAGAAGTACATGGTGATGAGACTATGTTTGATCCATCGAATACTGACAAACGGGATGGCTCATCATGTAATCGTTGCTGTTCTTGAGATGGTGACGAACAGCCACTATGCAACCGAGCACTTCTTAAATTGCCATCTTCTTGTGCTGAGACAACTGATGCTTGAGGGGAGGAAGGCGATGAACTTCTACATGGTTCTTTCGATATTTTACCATTACATGCACTGATATCTGAGCAATTCATATCACTATCTCCATCAGTTTCAAAACCATCTGGAAATCAACCACTGAATAAACAAAAAAATCCACCAATAAAAAATTTAATACAATTTTAATGAACTGCGGTACAACAGTTTCTAAAACCAACATGCATCGATATCTCGTTAAGTCTATATTTCTAAAATATTCCATCTAATATTTTATAAAATTTTGGATGTATGGCAACATCTTATGCCAATCGTATAACGTCTAGGATCAATATCTTGCATGTATTTTTAAATGACATCATTTCCATAAAAATTTACTTTCCAGTGTAGAAGATAATTCCTTTTTTTTTTCAGCTATAGCCGCAGCCTCCTGTTTCAAATTTGCAGTAGCTTCAGCGACGGCAAGTACTGATTGAAGGGTTGACATGACCGGTTTCAAATCATCAAAACACTCCGATAATATGCCTTCATTTGCTATAAATTATGGAAATTTAAAGGAACAATGAGACATGTTCTATGGCAAAGCAATGCTTAGAATTTGCAAATAAAATATAAAATTATAATCATTGGGAATAATCATTCTAATACCAAGCTTTCAATACAATACTCTTTCATTATTGATGAGAAGTCAAACAAAACACGATAAAATGATCTGCTATGTGCGACTTATTTTTAACTGACGGAGCAAATTAAACTTCGGTAATTAAAAAAAATGAAATTTAATGACGCGCATACCGCCAGCTGGCATTTCTGCAGATGACAGTTTGACAGCAAAATTTTCGTAAAATGCATCACTGTTTCCAGTAGTAGTAACATTATCAAGAGTGTAGCAGGGAACTGAACTATTCGGTGTAATTGGTCTGTAAATAGAATTTTCAAATTTAGAAAAAAAAAATGCAAATGGAATTTTTAAGTAATTCATTTTTTTACTTAAAAATTAAATTTCTAAATCTAAAAATTTAGAGGAAAAGATATATTAGTACAAATCTTCTGATTCTACTTGTTTTTTAGATAGTATTTTTTCTAAATTAACACAAATGTTATGTGTAATGTTGTAAAAGAATTGTATTATAACAGATGTAATGTTATGTAATGTTAAAACAGAGCTTGACATATAAACTTAGATATCCACAAAATAATCACTAACAAAAATCTATAAATAAGAAAAGTAAATTGCAAAAACAAAATGAAAAAAGTTTACATTGCTCCTTGGAGATATGGATCAAGCCAATTCAATAATGGAAAATGGCTCCATTTTTGAGGTTGACTAAAATTTTGAGCAATCGATATTTTCAGTTCCTTGCGATAACGATCACGAAGTTGTAACCAACGCTTCTTGGCAAATTCTCCTATAGAAATTATAACACTGACTTATTACAATCAAGTCCTAAATAATCAAACACAAACACTTTCAAAATCCGGGAAGAACTAATCTAAAAAATTCGTAGCCGAATTTGTGATAGGTAATGTCGACATCAAAATGAGTGAAAATTCAAATTTAACTGAAATATTGCAGCGCATCGAAATCCTAAAGCGGAACTCGCCGATAAATATTCAAGAATGGTTCCAATTGTTAATTAGCCTATCTAGAGTGAATAATATGATAAGTCAGACATACTCGATTATGTCTACCACTGTAAAATCGCAGTATAGCACTAAGCGACGAGACAATTTCGATAAACCATTTTTTCGATGATTAATTTAATTATAATAAAAATTCTAGAACGAATTAAAAAAGATAAGTTGATACCTGACACGCCACGTCCTATTTTAGCTGCAACTTCTTCCCAAACTTTGCTTCGATCGAGATTTTCGAAAGTTCTACGTTGATTACTATACAGAGCAGGATATTCGCGAACGGTAGTGATAAGAATCTCGTTGAAAGATGGCTCACCCGGAGGGTTCAAAAAACACGGCGAAGGCATTTTGATAATATGCGCTACAATAAATTATTATTGTAATGGGATTATTTTAAATGGGCAATCTTTCTCACGCTTTTTTAAATTGAAATTATGACATCGTTTTCCACTAATTGATCAAATGTTGATAAGGAATGAAAACATCCTATTTTCTTCACACTCTATCAATAACAAGACTTGTTAAGTATAGCTAATTTCACATCTCCAGAATCCGATCTAATCTCTATTCATTGCAAATTGAGTAAATAAAAAAAGAAAAAGAAACGAAACAAGACATATATTTTTTTCGATATAATATGGAAATGATATCAAATATTAAACGTATTATGAACTGGAAGCCGAGGAATAAATCTGAGAGAAAAATTCAGGAAAAAAATTAAAGTGAGGTAAGAAATTGATTTTAAAAAACCCAATCCAATTTTTTCCTTTTTTTTTCAACAGATTTCTTCGCTGGATGTGATAATTATGCAGAAATTATTCGAAAATAAGGAAACCATTTTTTATTTGAAATGCAAAATTAATTTGATCAAAATATACGTAATAATTTCTGAAATATTCATTTATTGACATAACTGCATATTTATGTGAAATTTTCATCAATACGAAGAAATAAATGTGCATACATGAAAATCATAGCATCAAATTAAGTCCATAATGTTATTATTAAATAACCTTCGATTCAATTCCATCCAGCATAGCAAAAGAAAATTTCTCATATATTGCTAAGAGAGGAAATTTGAAATTTTTGATAGTTGGATTCTTTTTGTGCATTTCATTGGTTTAGAAGTAGAAAGTAATAGAGAAAATAGTTTACAAGTTTTGTGAAAATTCTTAACATATGCCTTTCATATTTTTGATCTAGTGAGTGCTCATATAATAAACTATTTCATTTCTAATAGAATTTCATCGATATTTTAAATTTAATAACGATCTAATTACTGGATGATTGATGTAGGATGATTTTGGGATAATGCAAACCGGGTTATAATCAGCAGGAATGTTGCATTAGCGATAATTCTCAGTTAACAAAAAAGTGAAATTAATTAAATCATTGCTTATCATATTAGTTGTCAGTTTCCAGAGAAGGATGGCAGAAGCTAGAGAAAAAGGCAAAAAATTGATAGGAATTGAACATTTTTCATGTGAATTTTTTGAATCATTTGAACTAAATTCTATGGTAATGCTTGGAATTGTTTGAATTCAATTCTAAAAAAAGTATTAATTAATTAAGAAATAAGGCGACAAGCATTATTTCATATTGCAATTTCTATAATTACCCAAGAGAATTGATGTTGAATGAAAGATACTTACTGTATCTGATGAAATGAAGCCTTATGATGCAAGAAGATTCCTTTGTTCATAACAATTGTAGTATTAATAGATATAAACAACTACATGCATACACGTCACATAGCGGCGACTCATTCTAATCTCAAATTTACTGCTAAACAATATTCAATTCAAACTTATTCTTCCGGACAATTTACTTCCTTAAATACATAGCACTCAACTGATTTAAATTGGAATTGAGGATGAGAAGATAAAAAGTTAGTCATCAAATTACAATCAAAACTCAAAAAAAGAATGCTAAGAATAGCGGACGAAATGACCCGAATATTGATCATGCAGCGGCGACGTTATTGGAGGTAATGAAAAAGATCAATACATAAGTTTAAGTATTTAATCGCTTTGGAAATGAATCAAAGTAGGCAAAGGAACAGGATTTACTTTAATGAAATAGAGTTCACTACAAATATTAAAATCGAAAAGATTTAAAACGTACTTCCCGACTATGAAAAAAGAATGATATTATTATTTATAATTGAAATGAACTGTAGAAAGGAGAGTAAAATGTGATGATGTCCTTCAGGTCACGCCAATCTCTCTCTCTCCTTATCTTTCCCTTAACCTTTATTCTTGCAAAATGTGCAGAAAAATGCAACAGTATGACAGAAAATCAAAAATATTCGGAACCAATAATAACATAAGTTTCAAAATGATGAAATACTACAGATACAGCTATAGATAGAGACATCGAGCGAATAGGATTATAGGTGAATGAGAGAGATTCAGAAGGATCTAAGGTCATATTTTGATCGAAATGCTTGGACAGTATACAACAAATTAAAGAAAACATTCAGAATGACATACGAAGCAAGAGATTAGAAGTTACCAAAAGTGAAACGAATAATACTAATGTCTCGCCACCTAGAAGAATGTTATTTTTTGATGCAAGAATAGAAAATTGCTGAAGTTCATCTTTGTAGTGACCCGAAGATAGCGCATATCAGAAATGGGGAGTGGTATAACTTATTGCACTTCTTGGTATTTGCCATCCTAAGTTTATTAAAATGTTCCGCAAATGCGGAACAACAATTCAACACACACATACACACAGGAAGTTTCCAAATTGCAAACCTTGCGGTAAATTAACAGCAGTATGACCAGGAAATACAATAATTTATTTACTTTTTTATCTCGAGAATCCGAGGACTAGTAAATGGAGAAAGATATTAACAAACGAAAAAATTTGATTACTGATCCGGTTGATCTTGTTCATGTAAATAGATTTGAATATAGATAAAAAGATATGCTATTAGGAAAGTTTCATGAATAAATTTTACAGGCAGATCAATTAATTATTCATTTCAACCTATCCATAGCTCATTTAATTATTGCTCGAAAATGTTTGCTTGATTATTGCTAATTGACTGAATCTGATCATTCCTTTTTGATTTTTCAGAGCAAGAAACAAAGAAAAAGTATATCAGGAAAATAATTAATGACAGGAAATTTAAAAATTAGCAAAAGGAAAGAAACCGAAGAAGTTGGAGTGTCATTGGAGTCACAAAAGGAAAAGGTGACTGACTTCACGATAGCGTGATCACGACGGTAACAACAATAATAACAGCAACAGCAGCGGACAACAAGAGGGAAGGGAAATTAAAATTGGGTAATAAGTACATGATAATCACAAGGAGTTGAATTGAATCAAGCCAGGCCAAGCCAAACTGAGCCAAGCCGAGCTGATATATATTTCTACTTTCATTGCGCACGCAAAATAGCCATCTGAAATGTAGATAAAGACAGGAAAGATAAGCATTAATCATCGTAATGCAAGATACGGAACGAACGGGACAAGTTAAATAGCAACAGAACCGGATGAGGAATGACGATAGCAATGATTGTGCCCCGGTTATAGCGAGACGGACGGATATGTTTCGTTGAAAACGGAGCAGAGAGGATAAGAGTGTATGTATGTATGTGTGTATGTATGTATGTGTGTATGTGTATGTGTGTGTGTGTGTGTGTTATGTTTAGAAAGGAATAAAATGCAGACATCCACAAAATTATAGCATTTCAACCGAGAGCAGGAAACGAATATTTCAACCCCCAATCGGTTTGATTTTGTCCGTTCAGTCGAGGCACAAAACATTCTTATGTTTGCTGCAGCTCCGGTTATCGACAACTTCAACGACCATCATCATCAACGACGACGACGACGATGACGCCGACGCACCACCGACGACGCATTACCGACGCCGCAGCCTACCTTCCTCCCTCTAACTCCCTCCGTATTTCCGGTTATATTGCCATTACTGACATACACATATATGTATGTGTACATGTATATTATATATGTATAGACAGACACAATCCTGTTATTTTGGACGATGCAGACCGAGACAAACAGACATTAATAGATGAAATGTATATTAGTTGGAGAGAGAGACAGGCCAGTATAACCGGCTCAAACACATCCTATTTTCCGACTTCCTTCCAAAAAGTTGTCATCATCAGAAATCCGTTTAAATTATTGATGATGAGGGAAAAGTCACTAAAATATTAGAATTTTTGACATTTTTCAATGACTTTTTTTGAAAAAACTTTTGCATATTACAATAACTGAAAATGGAAAATAAAAAAAAAAGAAACGGTTACTCAGAGAATATCAAAAATTGGGTTAAACCACAATTAAAATAGTTTGAAGAAAGCATATTCTTGACATGATTATGACATTGAAAGCAAAACAATAAAAATTGGTTGAACGATCCAAAACAATTACAATATTCTTGTAATTTGTCTCTTAACGTATCTATACGGTGCAAGAAAGCATTAGAAGAAGGAATTAGGTGATCTTTCAAACTTTACTTAACCGCTATTTAATTAGGAAAAACTTAATGTTATTTCAAAATAGCAAAATATTTTTTGAAGAAATTAATGCCAGCTGAGATTGTTAATTCAATCAAAATAAAATAATATTAATATGTGAGAAGTATGAATTAAGTTGTACTATACATTTTTCACTCTATCGATTCATTTATATATTTACTCACCTCTATAAATTGTCCTTAGGACAATTTCTTCTGGCTCAGCATATACACAACTTTTCTGGATTCGTTATATAAACACCTTTTTCAAAAATGATTATGCTTAATATTCTCAGGCTTTCTATATAATGACATAAATCGAAGAAGATATAAATAATCTGCTGATTTAATTGAAGCTATATCATTTCAATAGTGATGTTTTAAAAATCCAGTGCAAAGTCGGTTTTCGATATGCATAAATAAGAAACAAGTCATTAAGATTGCCTAAAGCGACTAATGTGACGATTTCCTAATTGTCGAGACAAATAAATTAATCATTTAAAGAATTATAAATATTAGATTATTCAAATTTTTGGACATTAATATCATAAAGAGCCGGAATTAAGGATAGAATTAAAGATGCTATTAAGGATTTGATAAATAGATGGCAAATTATCTGATAGGGCGCTTCTACTAGGACGAATACATACATAATCATAATAAATGATTAGATCATGACTTAATCAGATTAATAATTTTATTATCATTTAAGAAAGAATCGAAATCTGTGATATACCTAATCATCAGGAACGGTTACTTAATATATGACCGATTGCTTTGGTTGTTAAGGCGATTAAATGTCGCCCATTTGGATAGTTATTTGGATAAAGAGAAAGAAAAAGAGAGAGAGAGAGAACAATATAAATAAAGCATAAAAAGAGAGTATGTTTGGATCAGATCAGGTTTTATTATCGTAGTAGCAGCAAATAGTAGTCATATTTCGACTGGTATATTGAAGCAAGCCTTTCTCTACATCTCTAATTCAGGTAGAATCATTCCGGTTGTCAGAAATTTTCAATACGAGAAGGATTGAAATTTTGAATAGGTATCCGAAACCACAACTATAGCAAAAAGGAAACTAACTACTAAACTGGCTGTCTCCCTTGACTGATCATCACCATCATCATCATCATCAATTTGTGATTGCTGCTGCGGCTATTGCCGTTTGCTATTTCAATCCTGTCCTTTTATCTATCCGTCGTTCAAGTTCCGTTTTCGTGCGACGATAATAATGCAAAATGAATCGACTGACCATTGATATTAGTAGAAATTCCTCCTCAAGAAGATGCTTCTTTTCTATTAAGAGAAATAGTAGAAAAAATTATTTCGATAATTTTCAGAATATTTTTGAAATATTACAATTCCGTAACATTACATTACAGTTGTCTTTTCGAAATCTCTTTCCGTATTTGTTTCAAAACTAGAAATGATATCTACAATAGTGGAATAACTATTTCCAGCAATTTCTCAATACCAATTTCTCGTTGTATTAATTATATTAATTACTAGATGAGAAAAGACACGTTCACATCCAATAATAACAAATCCACTCACTTTTATGAGAGTTCAAAAACTTACTTGGCCCGCACTTGCTTAAGATGGGATCTTAATGTAACCAAATGTCATCTCTATCATAATATTATTAGAATAATCCATATTTCCGGTATTTATGCAACCTGAAAACCTGTTTTTAAGAAATGAATGCAAAAATTACCTGTAACATTCACCATTAGCAAACGATCATGTACAATGCATTTGACTTGACGGAATAAGCAAGCAAATAAGTTACCGGGTCCGTTCCTTCATCCAGAATAACTTTCACCAAAAAGTAATTCATCGATCTAAACTCTAATCGATCTCCTAAAAAATTGAGCTAATGAAGAAACAAATAATGATTGGTCCTCTCTAAGATACCACAAATTTTTGAATCCATGTATCATCACTTATAATTTAACGTAATATCAGTGAATTCTGCGAAAATTCCAGAATCACGAACTTATTTTCAATACAGTGAAAATTTCTGAATCCGTGTTCCACGTGTCAATTATAATTTAACGTAACTTTAGTGAATTCTGCGAAAATTCCAAAATCACGAATCCTCTCAGTCCACTTATCACGTATCAATTGTTATTCAATATCATTTCCAAATTGGCGAAAAATTTGGAACGCTTCACGAATTTGCGTGTCATCCTTGCGCAGGGGCCATGCTAATCTTCTCTGTATTGTTCCAATTTTAGTATATGTTCATCGGAATGAACAAACACGTAGTTTTACAATTGTTATATACCTACTGCTTATTATTTTGCACATAGTATTGAGTGGGATAAGCTAGAGTAAAAAAATGCACAAAATTGTCAGCAAAATTGTAAGAGAAACAGACTGCTAGAGCGACACTCTCTCTTCTCATATAAAAGATTTTGATTACAACGATATCATTGTCATGTTAAAAAAGTTTTAAAATTATAATTAGCAAAAAATGGTTTGTTTTAAAATCGAACATAACTTATTTTAGAAATGAATTAGATTAACTTAATGTCAACACGCAAACATTCTATAATACTAGTGCTGAACTTTGACCTACGTTTGGTAAGATAAATAATTCAAGAAATTTAATTATTTCTTTTTAAAAACTTTTCAATTGTATTCTTTAGATCATCCATGTGAATGTTAAGTTAATGCAATATCATATTATGATTTAGCATAATCATGAATACGTGTCACGTGAGTGTTGATAAGTAATGCTACTTGTTATCATTTAGCATAGTCATGAATACGTGTTACGTGAGTGTTGATAAGTAACGCTACTTGTTATCATTTAGCATAATTATGAATACGTGTTACGTGTATGTCATGAATACGTGTTACGTGTATGTTCATAAGAACGCATGACGATGATAAATATTGGGTATTGATTGATCACAGATCACAAAACACGCCAACCAGACATTGATCACTTTAATATCAAACGGAAATACAATTACTACTCGGAAATAATCAATTATATTGTGTAATTGCAGGTGACATGAACCTTGCTGCATGCGCAAAAAGTTATCAGAATTTAGCATGCAAATGATTGAACGAATGTAAAACGCTGTAATTTACTGTATTTCTAAAAGTATTAATTAATTATAAAAGTACTAATTGATCTAACCTATTTCTAAAAAACAAATTAACCTAATTTATTTTTAAAAACACAAAAATAACCTAACTTATTTCTAAGAATACCAAGTTAACTTAACCCATTTTTGAAAATGTTTAAGTTAATACTAACTTATTTCTACCTAACCTATTTCTAAGAATGTTAAATTGATCTACTCAATGTAATGCCCACTTATGCATATGTCAGAAAAAGTTAGGCTAATTTTTTAACTTTTTTTAAAAAACGTCACAAAATAATTAGGCCATAGATAAATGGATCAATGCAATAATCAATAGCATAAATATTCTGTCTGATTGATTGATTGATTTTTATTTTATAATGATACTGTAATGATCTTTCCAAAATTCAACTAATTAAAATCAATTAAGATTGATCAATAATTTGATCGTCATAATAATAATAAGCAAAATTTTTCATTAAAAAAACATTTTATATGGATCAAAATTTTATTTTCTAAAAGAAATTAATTAACAGCTTGGTATAAATGGTAAAGAATCCAATATTAACTGTAATTGGTTCTACATTAAGCTAAATTTTGATGCAACTTCAAAAATTAATGAAATAAAAGATGAAATTTTCAAATGAACTTTGACCCAAAAATATCAATCTTTGTAGTATAATATATAAATGTGTTATTTCTAGGATAATTAAGTTTCATCGTTACATTTTCATCATTCATATCTGTTTTTTGAATTCAAGCATAATCGAGAATTTCGAATAGAAATTAATGATAATTTTTGAATTACTTTTCCATTATCATTACTTGAATCATATCAGCTTATCAAAAATATGACATCTAAATCATACTTCTTCAGGAATCAGACTTAGGATTCAATCATTAGATATATTTATTGATAATCAGCTCCCTGGGGAAATCTAAATGTCCTTTTTTCGTCCTTAATAATTTTCCAGCTTATGCTTGTTTACATCATGACAGTTGTTATCTCTCAAATATTATAACTAAGAAATGATAAGAATTTTCACTTTCATCAGGATTTCTTGACTGCTCTAAGTAGCTAATATTGATTGCTGTTATGATCTGAAATAAATCAATGTTTGATTTATGCAAAATTTTAGTCTAAATTTCAACACTTAATCAATTTCATTGATAATCAGAACTGCTGCTCGGATATTATACCTAACAGATAATGCAAATCAATCGTTCCTCGATTGGATATCTTCCCGAAATTTCTTGATTTCTCGAAATTCCTTCGATTTCCTCAAGATTTCTTGATTGCTCAGATTCCTTGATATTGCTATTAAAATCCAAAGTAATTCAATGTTTGATTTACATCATAAATTCCAGCATTTAATCAATTTAATTGATGAAAATTGCCTCCTGAATAATTATTCGCCAAATAAGAGATGAGAATCAGTCGTTCCTTGATGATGTTTTCCTGAGATTTCTTGATTTTTCAGGATTTCTTGGCTCGAGATTTCCTGATTTTTTGATTATTCGATAGCCTAATCGATTGTTATCATTCGAATCAAAAATCAGTGAGAATGAAATGAAAGATAAATAAGTCAAGAGTGGATAAATAAATCAACAGCATTTCAGCTAGCATATCGATCCAAATTTCAATCGAAATTTGCTAACTGATTTGATCTGACTAATCGATCGTCAGTCTAATTGATCGATCGCCATATTACGATCGCTAATGCCATCGATTTGTTTTACATTATATGGGATTGATGGATGGCTGCCCTTTTTCCATTCATTCTATGCTCAAAGCATATAAAATTCTTCCTAACCGATAATATCGATCGATCGATCGACTGATCGATCGTTTCGTAATTTATTATTTATTAATGGTGACATGACACAGGTGACAGTGAAGGTCAAATTGAATGTGAAATTTATGTCATAACTTGCTTTGTTATGTTTTGATTTTTGATTTATTCTTTGAGTACCAAATTCAAAAAAAAAAAGTTATCAAATTGGAAGAATTAATTTAGGTTAGATTCCTATCCTCTTTTTGCCAATTATCTAAATCAACAAACAATTGATAAAGAAGGCTTTATTTGATTAGCAATCAAATTTTAGATAATTTCTAATCAAATAAGAAAAAAGAAAAAAGGAAAGACTTTTTGAAATTATAATCACCGGAGATAATGAATCTATATTTTAGTTACCTTCAATTAACCTGTAATGTTACCTGTGTTACCTGTTGATTTGTGTTAATTACTTGATATTTTGACGTTATCTGATTAGATCAGCGATTGATTCAGAAATTTCCAAATTTTTTCAGATAATTTCTAAAATTCGCAATTTTCAAGTTGGATGGAATCAAAAGCGTAGAATTGAAATTTCAATCATTTTCAAAATTCACCTGAATCATTCGAATTTAACTTGCATTCCTCTGCGTCTGCAGCACAATTTGCATGTCTGCTACCCTTACTCTTCCGTTTGCAACCAAATGTTTTCTCATCCCTTTTGCTTCTTGCATTTTATTGTTTTGTTTGCACCGACTGATGGCAATCCGCCATCAAATCTCCCCCAATCGACTACTTGCTACCATTCCGGATTTATCAATTCCTGCAACCGGTCATGCAATCCGGTTCGTCCATTTCCGAGTGATAGTTTAATGAAAGTTGCGCAAAATTGCACGTTCTGCACGAATGCAGCACGATTTCGTGCAAATTTGCACTCAATCATGCACCCCGCACGACAGCCTACCCCCCCCATCCATCCACTGTCCTTCTTTCTTCATCTCACAGTTTATCGATTTTTTCGAAACTTACACTTAACACTTCTATTCTGCCATCTTCTATGGAATTACCGATGCTTAGACAAATGACTTCATTGATGTTTGATACTTCAGTTATTGTTGACTTGCATTTTTGCAAACGGCAAGATTAGCTTAAGATTGAATAAGTTGGAAAAGTTCGTAAATTTAGCCTGAAATTTAAATTTTAAACTCTACGACTTACCCAACATTCATCCATATTTCCATAACTATCCATAAATTCGTAAAACATTTGGCGGTTATTTTGTGTTCGCAAATAGTTGCGATGTTTTTTGCCTTCTTTTCAGTATTCCTAATTAATCATTCGACATATTTAATTGGTTATCAGAATAGTGTGAGTAATGTCGGATGAAGAAATGGAACAAACCACCCATAATCAATCACCTCCACATGGTAACTTTTTCAACTAATTCGCAATTTCGTTAAAGTTTGCTTGTAAAAGACGCATGTTTGACGTAATTGTTAGTTGCATCGGCGAAATGGATAATTTTTAATTTAAATTGTAAAACTATTTTGATTAATACCATTTGAATAGAAATAATTAAGAGAATTGTTATTGTTAGTACTATTATTCTGATTATAGATCAGAATATAAGGTGAAACTTGGTAAGATCAGGAGTGTGCCTAAAATTTTATGGGGACAGAAATGCAAACTGAAAATGATCACAGAAATAAGTGATAAATAAAAGTAATGAAAAAATTACTGAGTAATGAATAAAAGACGTTATTATGCTAAAAGTTACGTTATTATGCTGAAGGAAATTCATTTTTAACAAAATTAACAAAAAATTAGTTGCAGAAGAAACGATGGAAGAAGAATCAGTTCAGAGTAATGAAGGTGATGCTGCTGAAGAAGATCACGACGATGAAGACATTACTGAGGAAACAAATGGTTAATTTTCATACTTTGCTAATTAGTAGTACTTTTCTCTCTGTTTTAGCTTTTGAATGAATGATATGGACTAATCTTTGATCGAAAATCATATTGTTTAGGATATGTAAATATCCTAATTGATAGAAATTCTAAGGATGGTTAGAATTTTACTTATTTCGACGAGAAAAATACTGTCCCTACGACCTACGATTGATTATTTCTCTAGAAAAAAAAACTGGACTTATGATTTGTTCCTCAAAAAAATATATATATTTATAGAATTATATCAGTCTAGCAATTTTCGTTTTGATATAATTATTCAGTAACTATTGTATTGCAACTTCAAATGAAAACCTTTATTTTTTGATTTGATGTTATTTAATCAAATGCATAGTTGTTTTTGTGTTTTTATTCACTTTTTTAAATGTTTATGTTGTAGTCTTATTAATTTTATCCTGAATTTTAATTAATTTATTGCTGATTTTCAGCATCAGAGCATTCTCGTTCTACCAAACGTAAAAAGGCTTCGAAAAAAGGACGATTAAAGAAAAGAAGAGAAAGCGCTATTGAACCAAATGCCACTCCGGCTGAGATTTGCGAAATGCTTGGTCTGACTGATGTGCCAAATAATTTCACAGAGGAAGACATTAACGCAATTACATCTGCAAAGGTAATTTTCGTTTAAATTCTAATCTTCTATATGATTTTAATCAAAGATATTTTGCAAATAAATTTTTTAGGGAATTCATGATCATGGCCATTACTTTGGCTTCTTTTGCCGTTTTACTCATCTTAGTATTTATGTATACTGTAATTATTAGACTAAGTATTTATTAAAAAATGTTCTGAAATTCGAAAAATTTTACTGCAATGTTTTATGAATTCTTTGTACAGAAATATCAGATATCTAATACGTTCCAGTCAATTTCAGACATTTGCATTGCGGGTGAGACCACAATTGCAAGCTGCGAATCCGAAGGCACTTTTCACAAAATTACAACAGCTAGTACAGGCAAAATACCGGGAATTCCAGGCATGTTTTTGAGTGTCTGGTAAATTCAGTCTCGTTAGTTCGAGAGAAATTGAGTTAATATAATAGTCAGAAATTTCAATTAGAATAAGTTTCCACTTTATTGTTCAATTTTGTATAGTTAATTTTAAAACGAGCACTAATTTATAAAACCATAATTTTAGCATCAAAATGTGGTGGAATTCGGGAATAAATTTACTTGAAATAAATTTATTTGGAATAGATTCGTAAATTTGTCATGAATTTATTTGAATGTCTTTTTTTGTTTAAGGAAGAGATGGCAGCACAAGGGCGACCGATTGGTTCAGTGAAAAAATCGCGTTCATCAACATCTGGTGATAAAGTTGTTGCACCAATCAAAATTCGGATAAGTGCTAGGAAGAAACGACGTAATGACGATGATGATGATGATACTAATCGTGAGTGAAATTAATATCTCTCTGAAGTCCATTTGTAAGACAAAAACTGGGAATTTCATAGATAATGGCTTTTGTCCTGAAGAGCATTTGTAAAGCTGTTAGATGACGATGAGATTAAGGCACGTTAAAATTTATATCATAAATAAAAAATGGTGACATTTTACTTATTTAGTAGTTACTAGTTGGATTGCAGAAGATAGTGATCAAGAGTTTGAGCATTTATTGAAAGAACATGAAAAACAATTAGATGAAGAAGAACGAGAAAAAGAAGAGCGTCGAGCTGCACGAGCTCGTTCAGCAAAGAAAAAGGGAAAGAAAAAGAAAGGCGAAGATGGATATGAGGTTTGTAACTATTTTTATGTTTTGTCATTAGTTTTTAATTATATTATAAATTTTAAATTGGCGAATTTTAACAAATGCTGTAATATTTCAATGATCTCTCGTTTCAGAGAACCGATACTAACGGTAACTCATTGCAGACGGATCATCAGGATTACTGTGAAGTTTGTCAGCAGGGAGGAGAGATAATATTATGTGACACTTGTCCGAAAGCTTACCATTTGGTTTGTCTAGATCCGGACATGGAAGAGGCTCCAGAAGGACGATGGTCTTGTCCAACTTGTGAATCAACAGGAGTAGCAAAGGAAGATGAGGAGGAAAAGAAAATTACTACGAACATGGAGTACTGTCGTACTTGCAAGGTTTTGCTTTGGTTGCTGATTTTTGATGAATTCAAATTTCGATAGTATTGAAAATTTAAAATTTATAAATCAACAAAATTATTAAAAACAAGATTGAGTTTTACAGGAAGGTGGCTGGTTGTTATGTTGTGACACATGTCCCAGTTCGTATCATGCCTATTGCTTGAATCCACCATTAATGGAAATACCGGAAGGTGATTGGTCATGTCCGCGTTGTTTGTGTCCGGAACCAAAGAATCGTCCTGAAAAATGTCTTTCTTGGCGGTGGACTGAAATTGCTTATCCACCACCAATGACTGAAGAGGAATTAAAGGTAAATTTCGGCTGTACTTTTTTTTTTCGTGACTTCTAAATTTTGATTAATGATGGTATTAGATGTTGTTTTACATAAATTGATCATTTCAAGTGTATAATTTTCTCACAGTCGACGAGTAGAATCGTTTTGCATTCGATATCTATTTCATGTGATTACAGGAACTGGAAGAACAAGAGGGTGGCCGAAAAATAGCTCTCAAACCTCCTAAGGAACTTCCAAATCGCAGAGAACGTGAACTCTTCATAAAATGGAAATATATGAGTTACTGGCATTGCGAGTGGGTAAATGAAATGGTTCTTGATGTGCATTTTACACAGGTAAAGTTACTTTACATCGATTTTGAATGGCATTATGTCTTGATCAACTTTTAATTAATTTTTATTAAGTCTGTTCTTTCAGTTCCTTCGAATGTATTGGCGTAAAATGGATCCTGAAACACCTCCTGAAGTAGATGATGGGAGCCAGGAAGATCTGCAAAGTGGAAAAATCGAAAAAAAAGAAAAAGAGAATGATCCTCACAATCTTGAAGAAAGATTCTTTCGTTACGGTAAGAATTTTAAATAGTTGGCGTAACTATAAAGATTGTACTAATCATTTGGTGATCGGTATAATAAGTGAGATTATTTAATTATCGCAGGAGCTTTTCTTGTAAAATTCATGCACATTCGGTTATACACGTACTATATCATCGGGAAAAGCACCACACTTCGAAGATGTTACGATAGTAATTCCCTTTAAAGTTCAATAGTAGAATTATTCATTTTTCATTTAACTTAGGTATCAAGCCGGAATGGATGCAAGTGCAGCGCATCATTAATCATGTACAATATGGAAAAACGCAGTTTGATTATTTGGTTAAGTGGAGAGAATTAGTTTATGAACAGGCTACTTGGGAGCGTGATGATTTCGATATTATGGGTTATGAAGATGCTATCATCAAATATTGGGCACACAGGTACTTTTTTATCGAAGTTTAGCAGCTTCTTATAGTTTAAAATACACAGTATTATACTACAAGAGTTGGCAAAATTATTTTAAAAAATTCAAGTTTTTGATATACATTTAATTTCAAGATAATAATGGTAATAGAAAGATCGCTGCAAACATTGTAGAGTTTTTCTTTTTTTTTTTTTTTTTTTCATCAATTTAAAATTCGATGAAAATTGAATAAGCTATCAATTTCAAAAACGATTTAGTAGTAAAAAAAGAGAGAAAAAAAAACTTAGCCTTTCTTTATTTTACTTAGTATCTGTAATATTGCCATTCTTTATTCACGTTCGCTATTCAGACAGCGTATGAATGGGGATGTTTTACCGAAGCATATAGCCAAAAAAATAGCAGCGAAGAAAGTTGAAGAAGGCAAAGATAAAGATGATGATGACGAGGAAGATTGTAAAAAGAAGAAAAAGAAGGAGCCTAAAACAGATGTTTGTTTTTTACATAATTTTTTGTCAACTATTATAATTATAATTATAATTTATCATAATTCATTGTTACCTACTACAGATTTCATCATTGCATTTATTATCTTTAATTGATTTTTTATAATTCATCTTATATTGTGTTATTTTTTACAGCTTCGGAAAAAGTATGAAACTCAACCAGATTTCATAACAGAAACTGGTGGTAAGTTGCATGATTACCAATTAGAAGGTATCAATTGGTTGCGACATTGCTGGTCACAAGGGACAGATGCAATTTTGGCCGATGAGATGGGTCTCGGCAAAACTATTCAGTCAATGGTTTTCCTGTACTCACTGGTGAAAGAAGGACATACGCGTGGTCCATTCCTAGTTTGTTTTGTTGTTTTAGAAAATCCTATTGATATTTAAATATTTAACTGAATAGTAATACTTCTTGTACTCTTTAATAGACATTTTTATGCAGTTTAATATTAGAGTAAAGAAATAATAGCTAGAGAAAAAAATCGGCTCGATTTAATATAACAGCATATTTGCTATAAATTAATCTGTTTTCAGGTGGCTGCTCCACTCTCAACACTAATTAACTGGGAACGCGAAGCAGAATTTTGGTGTCCTGATTTTTATGTTGTAACATATGTTGGTGATAAAGATAGCCGTACCGTGATCAGGTATTTGATAAAATTTATCTCTCCTGATACTTTTTTTTTTTTAAATGAAAAGAGTAGATTCTTATTTAAATTAATAAACATATAAAAATCTGCAGTTCTCATTTTTCCATTTAAAATACTTCAGCGAATCATTTTAAGAAATGATAATTAAACGCTCTGAATCTTTGAAAAATTTTTTTTTTCGGTCTTATTTGCAAAGTTATGCAGCTGGCTTTGTTTTTCAGAGAACATGAGTTTTCATTCATCGAAGGCGCTGTACGAGGTGGGCCAAAACCTTCACGCCTGAAAACTGATCAAGGGATTAAATTTCATGTTTTGCTTACTTCATATGAATTGATTAATATTGATAAGGTGATTTTTTTATTTTCGATAATTCTGTATTTAGTTCATTAACCATTGTGTTTTATGTTGTAGTTGAATCTTGTTTGATATCTAATAGATTCTGGTTTAAATTTCAAAACAATGCAGGAATTTTGTTTTATCTCGACAGCAGTGAATAGGATCTTAGTGGGGTGTTTACTAATGAAGTTAATGAATATTGTGTTGGTGATGAAATCATTTTGCTTTGCTTAATTTTTCAGTCTATACTATCATCTATTGAATGGGCTGGATTAGTTGTCGATGAAGCGCATCGCTTGAAGAATAATCAGTCATTGTTTTTCCGTACTTTGCGCGATTTCCGAATTAATTATCGATTGCTTCTTACTGGTACTCCGTTGCAGAATAATTTGGAGGAACTATTCCATTTGCTGAATTTTTTATCACCTGATAGATTTTAGTAAGTTTTTGGATTTAGGTTCAAATTGAATAGTAAGTTATGTTTGAATTTTATTGGTTCACTGTTAAATTTCTTTTCCAGTGATATGGATTCATTCACTCATGAATTTGCTGAAATCTCGAAGGAAGATCAAATTCAGAAACTGCATTCTTTATTGGGTCCACATATGTTGCGTCGTTTAAAGGCTGATGTATTATCGGGAATGCCATCTAAAAGTGAACTTATTGTCCGTGTGGAACTTTCTCCAATGCAAAAGTAAATTCCAGTCTTTATAGTAATTACTGTCTTTGAAACGTATTGATTACACAGTATTTTGCAATTTCAGGAAATACTATAAGAATATTTTGACGCGGAATTTCGAAGCCTTAAGCCCGAAAGGAGGTGGTTCGCAAATTTCACTTATCAATATTATCATGGATCTCAAAAAGTGCTGCAATCACCCCTATTTGTTTCCTAAAGCTAGTATAGAAGCGCCGAAGTTGAAAAATGGTATTTATGAAGGTGCCGCATTGGTGAAGGCATCAGGGAAATTTATATTGCTCCAGAAGATGCTCAAAAAATTGAAAGAACAAGGTAAGTTTGAGTTGGAAATTTATGTAGTTTTTGCAAAAACTGTTGGCTTTTTTCATTTCGTCACAATTTTCAGGACATCGAGTTCTGATTTTTTCTCAGATGACCAAGATGTTGGATATCATGGAAGATTTTTGTGAAAATGAAGGGTATAAATATGAGCGTATTGATGGTTCGATCACTGGTCAGGCACGACAAGACGCGATTGATCGATTTAATGGTAAACATTGATGTGTGAGGAATTTTCTGCTGCTCCAATTTCATTGACTTAAATTTCCTTTATTTTGGATTTGGTGTTTAACTATATCGGTATGTATTATTTGCAGCCGCGAATGCGCAACAGTTTGTATTCTTGTTGTCTACCAGAGCAGGTGGCCTTGGTATTAATTTAGCCACAGCTGATACTGTTATCATTTATGATTCGGATTGGAACCCACACAATGATATCCAAGTAACCCTTTAAATCTTAGTCTTCATGCTTTAAAACATGTTCGAGTTTTTTTATTTTCTTAACAAAAAAGATCTTGTTTCCAGGCTTTTAGCAGAGCTCATCGTATTGGGCAACAGAAAAAAGTGTTGATTTATCGTTTTGTTACTCGAAATTCTGTTGAAGAAAGAATTACATCAGTTGCGAAAAAGAAGATGTTATTGACTCATCTTGTTGTTCGCGCTGGAATTGGACAAAAAGGACCCTCTATGAGCAAAAGCGAATTGGATGAAGTATTGCGTTGGGGAACCGAAGAGCTTTTCAAGGTTTTGGAATATATTGAGTATAAATTCCGAGTTTTAAAAGAAATAGATACATTAATGCACAGCATTAGTGCATCTATTTTTCTCGTATAATGTTAGGAAATATTTTTATACTATAACATTGTTGCGATATTGAACAAGTTTAAGGAAGATGAAACAACGACTGCAGAAGGTGAACAGGGTGAGAAGAAAACAAGTGAACAAGAAATTATCTGGGACGATGAAGCAGTCGAGGCACTATTAGATCGATCTGCTGATGATCCAAAAGAAAAATCGGGCGAGAAAAAGGAACACTGGAGTAATGAATATCTTTCGTCGTTCAAAGTTGCTCAGTACACTACTCGAGAAGCCGATGAGGAAGAGCTAGAAGATGAAGTAAGCAATCGAATTGCAAAAAAATAATAGTTATTTCATTTCAGTCGGTCATTAAAAAAATTTAATTTAATTTTATCAGAGTATCGAGATTTACAATTTTCAGGACAAAACCGAAGTAATAAAAGAAGCAGTACAAGAGGCAGATCCTGACTACTGGGAGAAACTTCTTCGTCATCATTACGAGCAAGAACAAGAAACGCAGGCACAAAAACTTGGTAAAGGAAAACGTGTTAGGAAGCAGGTAACCATTTTGAAATTATTTTTCTCCTTGTAAATAGCCAGCTTCGTTCTGTTGGTCGGTTTTTGAGATAAAGACGAATAATATAGGAGTTTATTTCATAATTTTAAAATTTTGGCTCAAGTATCACATGTTTCAGAGAAATCACTTTGGATTTGTATTAATCAGCATTTTGTTATTTTAGGTGAATTATGCATCAGAAAATATGCAGCAAGACTGGCAACAAATGCATCCAAATAATGACGATTTTTCATCGTCATACAGTGGTGATAGTGGTCATTCAGATGGTGAGGGAGAGGATGATGAATTTGACAGTAATCAACAAGGAAAGAAACGGCATCGTGATCGCGGTGATGAAAAACTTCCTCCACTTCTTGCACGTGTAAATGGCCAGTTGGAGGTTAGTCATATTTGTGTCAGCTTTAAGTTTCATTGTGAATTGTAAAATTATAAGTGATTTAGAAGGCATTGTAATTCTCCTGATTTATTCATTCTAGGTTTTGGGTTTCAATCCAAGGCAACGACGAGCATTTTATAATGCAGTTATGCGCTGGGGCATGCCTCCGCAAGATACATATCAGTCACAGTGGCTTGTGCGGGATTTAAAGGTGAATTCTACGAGGTTTCAAATTGAGGAGTTCTGGAAATTTTTGAAAATGAGTTCTGAATCAAAAGAAACAATATCTTACCAGTCAGTAGAATAATTAATTATGAAAGATGCATAGAATACTTGGGAAAAATAAGCATTTGCTTTCCAAAATATAATTTAAAGACCTTGATAAATCAAAGTTACCCTCACGTATGTGTTCTAGGGTAAATCAGAGCGTGCATTTAAAGCGTATACGTCATTGTTTATGCGTCATTTATGTGAGCCTGGAGCAGATTCACAGGAATCATTTAATGATGGTGTACCTCGTGAAGGTTTAAATCGACAGCATGTTCTTACGCGGATTGGAATTATGTCATTGATTCGAAAGAAAGTACAAGTAGGTTTCTCTACTTGCATTTCTTATCAGTTCATATCTTATAATATGATTATGTTATCAATAGTGGAACTCTTTCTTCTGTAAAAGACCGTCACCGATATTACCATCATTTGGTAAAGAGTGATATGTTAAGCTTCATTCTTTTTTTATTGTTTAGATTTTTTGGAAAAGTTCCTTTTTTTTCTATTATTACTATGGTTAGAGAATTAATAACCTCTTGAAATTAATATATATGTGTTGTATCATACGAGAAAGTTGATTCTTTCTTTATTTTTTCTTTAAATTTTTATTTAGGAATTTGAAGCAAGTAATGGTGAATGGTCAATGCCAGAGGTGCGAGGAAGGGCATCACAAATTGTTGAAAGCGAAAAAGATGGTTCAAATAGTAAAGCTGGATCGAAAGCATCAAGTAGAAGTAACACACCTGCTTTGAAAGAAGGTGCTACATCAGGAGAAAACATTGACAAAGTATAATTTATATTTAAAGTTATATGAGTTCTTACCAGAAGTGCCCGTGATGATGCTAGAAATTATGATGAAATTGTTGAGTCAGAGACTCGAAAAAATAGTCAAAGTCGTCTACGTAGTTTGATTTTCAAGTGATACAATCAAACAATGGTCGCTTTGATAAATAATTACACTGCTTGTGGTGTACTGTTATGAGGTAAGGCAGTAGGCAAAGGCGCAGTGGGACAAATTTTTAAATATGCTTAATTAAAGGCGAATCTGAGGCACATTTTATTTTGATAATTAATCCAAACGAAGCTTCTACTATTACTCCAAAGTAAAGTATTTTCAGTCTGATACGAAAAATGACAGAGAAACTGGAACAATCAGAAAAGAAGGCGAGGATGAAACTCCGAAACTGAAAGGTCCACGACCACCGTTCAAATTTAACATTGCTGATGGTGGCTTTACTGAACTGCATACGCTTTGGTTGAATGAGGAAAAAGCAGCTGTACCTGGAAATGAATTTGAAATTTGGCATCGACGGCACGATTATTGGCTTTTGGCAGGAATCGTCACGTATGTGATTTATGATTCTTTTCTAGAAATTTAAAATTTTTTTGTGACCTAATTATGAGATCTCGGATTTTCAGTTGGGCAATTATAGAAGTAAGCAGGTGGATCGAAAGTAGTTTGTAACGTTTATAGATATTATATCTTCATTTGTTTATGATTGCATTTTACGAAATATTAGCATGAAAGATTTGGCAATTTGGTCGTGAATAATGCAGTCATTGTTTTGGTTACTTCATAACCAATTCAAGTATTTAAATATTGGAACTTGAAACTTCAGATATGGTTATGGACGATATCAGGATTTACAAAATGATATACGTTTTTCAATCATTAATGAGCCATTCCGCACCGAACAAGGAAAGGGGAATTTCTTAGAAATAAAAAACAAATTTTTGCAACGACGTTATAAGGTAAGCAGTTGGAATTTAGTACAGATTTTTTTGATATTTTGGAAAAACATAGTATGCAGAAGCTTAGGAAAGCAGTATGAGATGATGTATTTTCAGCTCTTGGAACAGGCTCTGGTTATTGAAGAGCAGTTGCGACGAGCTGCGTATTTGAATTTAACTCAGTCTAATGCAGATGGTACACAGCAGCTAAATGAACGTTTCGCAGATATTGAATGCTTAGCAGAAAGCCATCAGCACTTGGCTAGAGAGGGAATGCAAGGGAACAAAAATGCAAGCGCAGTACTGCATAAGATAAGTTCTTATTTATACGAATATCAATAGCTTATGCTGATTTATGTTAATTCCGCCATGTTTTGATGTACTGTATGGGAATTCCAAGTTCTTTTTATGTATAATAATGGATTTAGCAGAGGAAACCATTAATAAAGAATTGCAAGTCAAGTAATAATGGTACAAAGCATGATTTTTTTTAATGTACTAGATAACTTTCTAAAACTGAGTATTGAATGATTTAACTTGTTTTATAGGAAAAGTCATTAAAAAAAAAAAATCCATGCATTACATTTTGCTTTATAGGAAGTTGTACATAACATTTTAATTATTTTTCAAGTATTGAATCAGTTGGAAGAACTGCTGTCGGATATGAAGGCAGATGTATCAAGATTGCCAGCAACATTAGCACGATTGCGTCCAGTAACCGAACGTTTAGGAATGACAGAAAGAGCGTATGTTTTTGATTACTACTCTCATTTGCTATTTTTTGCTTTTATGAAAGAAAATCCTACTAATTATTTTATGTGAAAGAAAGTTAGTAATTTTCTTTTGTAGGATATTGAGTCGATTAACAACACGGGATCCGGAAGCAGCATCAGGAAAAAGTCCATTACCTCCTCCTGGTCCTTTCGTTACTCCTACTCTTGGGCAACAGCTGTCTGGAATACAACCAAAATTTGCCGCATTGTCAAGGAATTCGGTGGCTGAAATAATCATGCATGAAAAAGATATGAAAAGAGAAGATGAAAAAGAAAAAAATGAGAAAAAGAAAGTTAATGAAGAGGAAGCTTATTCTAGTAAAGAGGGTAAAGGTTCTTTTTTAATTTTATGTTAATTTTTAAAAAAATAACGATATATTCAGGATTCAAAATGTTCGTAGAATTCTTGAAGTGTCTTTGTTGTGAGTCATTATAAAAAAGTTTATCCTTTATTAATTTATCTCGGAAATCCTGGATGAAATTATGGTAGGCTGTATAAGGTGACGGGAGAGAAGAACAGAATTTTATACTTTGGAAAAGCCAAAAGCTTGAAATCGAGGTTCTAAGTTTCTATTTCGATTCGGGAACCTTTCTTTACAAGTCAAGATTGTTGAGATTTACGGATTATTAAAATTGAAGCCTTTCTAACTAAGAATGAAATTAAAGGGGGTATTGAAGCTTGTAGAAATATTTCTCGAAGTTTTAAGCGAGTCAAAAAAACTTCGTAACCTTGTTAGCTTCTAATTCTAGCCTTTTTAAGAAGGCCTTATAGTGACATTACTACAAATTGCCTACCTTGATAAACAATCCTGAACTTTGTAGTCCCACTTGTATATTTGAAATAATATTTTTTCGAAACTTGTATGACATTTTTATCAATTTGTAAACATTTTTGCAGGCGAAATTAAAAATGATGCAGTCACCGAATGTGAAGAAGTTAAGGAAATCGATAAAAAAGAAATAGCAGAAGATGAGCCAATCGATTGTACGATTTCTGGTAGCATAGCTGGTGCTGTTATCTCTGAAAAGACAGAAAAAGCAGATGAATCTGTAATAGCTAAATCGGAAAGTGAGGCCAAGATAACTACCGATATACCGATGGAAAATGTATAAATATGTATTAGTTACTGGAATATGAATGTTTTTCATATATGGTTTAGGGTAATTTATATATTACCTTAGAGGCAATTTCAAAATGTTTGCACAGCTGTGATAGCCTGGAATAGAAAGGCTTCATATATTTATATTTGACGTGTAACCACATCTCAGTACCATCAAAAGCTACTAATGTCTTAATAATTTTGATGATTTTACTGGATTGTGTGCACTCATTTGATGGGTTTGATCTCATTGAATTATACTGCATGTTGTTAATGTCGTTTTTTTTTGTATGGCTAAACACAAGCTGTTAAACGTTCGTTTTTTTAGTGTTTGTTCTTTTCATGTTCTTTTTTACGTAATATTGTTTTTCTTTTTTTCATATTTATATAGTCAATTTCTATTTGTTCGTAATAAAATATCCCATGAATATAATATTTTAGTATTTAATGATTGTAATTAACAATCCAACATATTTTCTGCTTCAAGAGACATTTCTTTGAATTTTAAGCCTGATTTCCATAAATCGTGCTTTGGTGATTTCAGATCTACTCAGAGATAATAATCAAAGAATAACATGTCTGGAATATTTATAGGTCGCATTTTAGTATTGAATAATGTCGAATGATTCGATTTCCGAGCGAAAAGAAATAAAACTATAAATTTTTATTTGAGGATAAAATTTTATCCATGGCATTAATGATTTCGGAAGTTAATCTATTTGCTTAAATCGAGTGATATATTTATGGGAGCATGTGATATAATGGAAAATATACGTTGGAAAAGTTTGGTGATGGTGAAAGGTAATATTTCTCAAAAATATTAAGGATTACTGCTCTGAATTTATGCCTGCGTTCTAGTGTACTTTAATTTAGTTGATATGTTGTTGAAGTTTTTCGCATTATGATCTTATTTTAGCATTTCGAAAGATTAACTTAGTGGTAGGAATTTTCTAGAGTTTGAATTGTTTAATCCATAATAATTTACTTGAAAAATGGATAAGAATTACTTGTTTTTAATTGTTATATTGAAATGTTCCACATTCTTCGCTCAAGAACGAGTGTGATTCTTAATCTTAATTTGTTGTCGCTTGCTTTGTTTCGATTAAAAATTATATTATGGACTGTTATAATCACCCTCCACCAACGAATATATCGGTTCACGATTTAAATTAATTTGTTATTTTGATTTTTAGTCCAAAAGTTATACAAAAAGATAAAATTATGGATGCAAAACTGAACATGGAAATTTCATTGACTACTTTGTAATATTTTGGAAATTCAAAGCTTATAAAATCTTAGAAATATTATGAAATTTGCATATCTTATCAGAGTAAAATTAAATTAAATTATAATAGAATAAAATTTTTTGGATATAAGAATGAATATAATAATTCCTCAGAATTTGATATTTGCAGATACTTTGAAATGTAGTGGAGAAAGAATATGGGCAAGTTTAATGCATGATGCTATCAAGCGTGATAAAGGACAAGTATGGGTGTATTTGTTTACATCATGTAAAAAGACGTTGATAAAACGTTATCCTTTCATGCTGCATTGTACAGAGATGGAAGAAATCGACTCATTCACCAATATTTTTCACAAAATCACGAATTTGTCAGAAGTTGAAGGATCAACAATTTTCTTAGATTCAGTTGACATTATTTCCTTGGATAGTTCTTTCAATCAATTGATTGTATTCCTAAAAGAAATTTCGCGTAAGTTTTTTATAAATCATTTTTTAATGATTAAAAATTTTTCATATATAATTATATATATATATATATAATGATTTCATAGATATATGAATGACCAAAAAGAATGAAATGTTGCATCGCCATTTAGTCGTATGTTGAGAAAGAATAAATAGTTTCTAAAATTGATTAAGTATAAAATTAAAGTTATTTATCGTTTTGCCACTGTAAATCATTTATCATATATTTATAGGAAAATTTCTCTTTCGATTTATTGCTATCATTGGTTAAAACTTGGTGAAATTTTAATAGGATTGAGAAATTAATATGAATTTTAAAATAATTATGAATTTTCTACTTTATTTTTATCTGCATACTTCTCAATTTTCAGGATATGCCACTGTGATTGCACGAGTTCATGATGAATGCATTTCTACTCAGAATTGGGAAAAATTAAGCTCTGTTTCGGATATAACATATTCTTTAGAACTCAAAAATATGATACCTTCATGTACTACAGTTTCATATAAGACTGATGGGAAAAGGATTGTGAAGGTGATATTTATGTATTTAAAATTTTCATTTTTTTTTTTTTTTAATATAGTTGAGCCACCATATATGTAAATAATTTCCGAATATATAATTATTGGTTCATGATTAGTAGAAAAAATTATTTTGCTCTTAAAATTTTCTTGAATTATATAGATTTTATTTCTTTTAGCGAAATCTTTTTTACTGCATACTAATTGGCCTATCCATTGCTATGTGAAAAAATTTCTTGGTTATGCATATCATAAAATATTAAATTATAAAATGAAGCTTGTGTTGCATATATATTATTCTTTATGAAATAATAATGTACACCGTTAATTTGTCGTCTTAAAGATCGTGTTATTCGTAATCATAATTATTTATTTTTTAGGTAGGAACAATATATATCGATGACTCATTCCGCTTAATTTTCAAGCAGTATAAAGCGCAAAATTCGAATACGTTTGCCGAGAAAAGTGATAATTTGTTGATGCCGGAGAGTTCCTTCGATATCGGTCTTCGTTTGAAAAAGTCAGAACTTGAAGCTAAAGAGCGTGTATCTTTGCCTTACGAAGCTGCTCAAAAAGAAGAAGGTAAAAAATCTGATTACTTTTTCATTTATAATTAATATTTGCTTTTCTCCACGTCATTTTTTTTTTTTTTTGAAATACTTAAACATCATTTAAACTAATATTGAAATATTCATTTCTCAGATATTTCTTTATCGATGTTTCAGAATTGGTAAGGTTACGTGTAAGGGAAAACCGAAAGATTCGTGCTGGTGGTCGCATTATTTACACTCCAGACGAAGCAGATGATTTTGATGAGAGTGATCCCGATGATGACCTTGAAATTTAATTCCTTCATTTGAATTATGTATGGCAGAACTTCAGTTGTCTTATAGCCGACTTTTTTTTTTTTTAGGTCGAATTGTTCATTTTTTTGTGCATTCTGTCTCTAATTTTGCCATTTTTCTCTGCAGGACTTTTGAGAACTCGTATCTGTTTATTCTTTTTGAGCAGTTTTTTTTTTTCTTTTTTTTGATAATGCTTAATTCTGATCTCATATTTACAGCTTTTTATCTTCCTAGAGATGAATCAGCTTGAAATATTTATCAACTTTTCTTAAATGAAAAAAAAAAAATGAAGACATAAATAACTCCACTTCTCTTTTATCATTGTTTTTCAATCTTATCTCTTTTCCTTTCTCTTTTCTTGTAACAATTCAAATATTATCTATCATTCTGTAGTTAGAAAGCTTTAGATTTTTTAATTATGCAAAATTTAAAACCGGCTATTCTCATTTAGTCTTTCGGAAAAAGCATTTTGCAAAATTCTGGAATATATAATATATATGTCAAATTGCCTAAGTTAATTAGTATTTTGCAACGGATGAAATGAGCTATAATCTTAACAAAAAAAAAAGAATAATTCTCTCATTTTCTTTTTTTTTTTTGCTGTATAATCGTTGGTTAAAAACCATATGTTATTCGATTTGGTCGATTGCACATTTCATGATGCTAACATTTCTTTTACTTATGCTTTTTTTCACTTTTTTTTCTTTGAATTTTTTTAAAAGAAATAATGTGGTAAAAAGTATAGTAGTAAAGTTTATATCTGCGAAAATATAAATATGAAGTATTCAATTTCTTGAATCAGGTTAATTCAATTTCGGTTTGTTTTGTTTATTTTTTTAGTTAAATTGATGAATACTTATGTATCTCTTTTAATTCAATTGTATTATGTTTTCTTGTTTTGTTAGCTATTTTGATATTAATAAATTGATTTTTATTGTAATGTTTTTGTGTGCATCGATTTCTTTAATCGATTTTTCAGTTCACTATCAAATTATTTCCCGATCACGCTCATATAGACGGGAAACCACAGATTGTATCAAATTCATAAATAGTAAGAGGTTTGTCAATGTTTTCGCAAGAGGAAGATGGATTTTCAGTTTTCGAATATCAAATTTAAATAGCTTCAATTCTTCCGGGATGTAAGTTTGAGGTGATTCACAGAATATTCCTACTGGATATAATAAATTTTTTTGGGATAGTACATCAAATGCCTATTTTTCATAAATAGTTCTAACCAAAAATTGATGGATTTCAGGCGCTAAATGCTAGACCTGTTAAATCATTAGATAATATTAAAATGAGTATTCTAGGACGAATCGTTTTGGTATACATAATACTTATGCTAGAAATAATGGTTCCAATTTTGATTGCTATCTGAAAATTTAATTTTTTCTTGGATTTTGAGATGAATTTGATGTACTTCTAATGAATGATTTTCAATCAAGATTGATGTTTACAGCAATTTTTATGTCGTATATTTTTATTTCCGATGATTTCTTGATTTTGATCTGTTTCTTTCTTTCCTTTTTTTGTTCGTCACTTATACTTATCAATTTGCAGATTCTGAAAAAAAATTTCACAAGTGACCAAACTTCAAGTGTCATTTGAAAAATCGATCTGAAAAAGAAATACTTTTAAGTGATGTCCATCATGGTGGAAACACTTCCGAAACTTGATTTTACGGAAGCATTGAAAGATTCTCCAAGATTCAGGTTAGTATTTGTGGATTCTGCAGATTTCATTTTTCAAATTATTGATATGATCAATTTTGACATAAATTGTGAAGAAATAAAACAAATGGTTGGAATTGGATCATTTTTTTTTTTTTTAAAATCATTATAAAGCAGCTTTCATTGGGTTCTTTTAATGGATTATAGAATTAAATTAAGAGATGAATAATTAAGAGGCAAATTCGGATATTTTGTTTCAGGCAAGCAATTTTGGCACACGAACAGTATTTCACCAAGTTAGATTCAAAATTTAATGAGGTAATTTTATCGTTTTATAAATAATTAAAAGGAAAAAGTTGAAAAAAATCAAGTAATACAGGAATGACTTAATAGCGTCAAGAATGTAATGCGTTAAATTCCAAACAATCTTGTTAATTGATAAAAGATTATTCATCCTAGAGATGGAATAAAATGATTATCTCGAACATTTGATTTTTTTCATACATCTACGAATGATACTAGAATGATTTTATTCTTATTATTTTGTATGGCTCTACACTTATTTTTGTTTAAAGGAAACTTTACTTAGTGATTTTACTTCAGATATAACATGTGAAAAATACTTGTATTATTGCAGTTATTACAATTACTTAATTCTTTGGCAGAACATGGCAAGAATTATGTAAATGACTTTTAGTAAGTTTTTTTTTCTTCTTTTTTTTCCTGTTATTTATTAGGGTTGATTTCTTCTGGTTGATTTAGAATTCGACAAGAATTCGACACTTTTCGAGATTTTAAGAAAATCATGATAGATATTCTCAAATTCGAAGTATTTTTAAATGTAACATGATTTTGGACAGCAATTAAGAATTAGATTAACTTTGAATGTTCAAAATTATTGTAAGCTTTGGAGAAGAATCAAATTTCAGCAGTTTATCAATTGTTATCAGTCAGCTGTGTTATGAATTATTGCCACAGGATCCATCGCTTCTGTTGGCACTTAAATCATTATCGGATGTTTTCGCGCAAGTCGTACATATCTACAAGTCATTTGTCGAACAGTCCCATTTGACTATTGCTGACAGTCTCATTTCTTTCCTTAAAAAGTAATATTTTAATCACAGTCGCAGTTAGATTCTTTAAAAATAAGTTAATGGATAAATTATAGCAATCAATAATGTTTTGAAAAACATAATTCTCCTTTAATTTAAAAAACTGCTGATTGCTATAGGAATAAAATTCCTGTTCATTGAAATTTGTTAATTATCTTTTAACAAATTAAATTAAGCGAATATCTTCACGATAAACGAGGAGTTCTCTTTTTTTTTTTTTTTTTTTTTTTTTTTTTTTTTCTCAGTTGTTAAACCTCCTTCTTTAAAAACATCTATCATAAAAGCAACGTTTTAGTGAGCGATCGAAAGTAACAGAAACACGTTGTCATTTTGAAAGTTTATCAAATTCACTGGATGAGGCACTTGCAAAGCGTGCTGCTGTACATCGTGCACGATCAACAGAAATTGCAGATGCACGAAATGCACTTACTGCTGTTGGTACATGTTTTGCACATACTGCACTTGATTATGTAGCTCAGATAAATATCGCTCATGCACACAAAGATCATATCATTTTAGATGCTGTAAGTTTATTTTGATTTTCAGAATTCAAAGTATTTATTCTTTTTTACACTGCACATGTAAATTGTAAATTGCTAGAAGTTGTTTCAAATTGCGAATATTTTCATGCAATTATCATATAATGTGTTGATTCAATGCAGTGAATGTTTGAATGTTGATTTTATTAGATATCAAAAATGTAAATGCAGAAGTATATAGAAATTGTCAAATCATTTTATACGTTTCATCGGTCATTCAGGTTCTAATGATTTTATTGATTATTTTAACATCAATATGTAATGTATTTTTTAGCTGTGGTCTTTTGTGAAAGAATGCAACACATTTTTCATACGTGGACATATGTTTTTTGATGAATGGACAGCAGTTGAAAGTAGTGCAGTAGCTGATACTTCATCATTGCTGGCGAATAAAAGTAAATGTGTAAAACGAAAGATGCAAGATCGTCATGCATTAGTACCTAAGGTAAATTGCTGGTTCCAAACTCGAAATTATTAGGTTTCAGAATCATTTATAAAATTCGATTTATATTATCAAACCTGTTTTAAAACTTAATAAATCAAGTTGTGCTTTCACAATCTAGCTTTTCTTATATTATTATAATCTTATATGTTATTGTGTTGTGTATATTCTGTATAACTAAGCGGTTTATTTTAGGAAGTATTTTTACATCCGACTGGTATTTCTCCAGAAGATGATGTTGTAATGGAAGGTTACCTTTTCAAACGAGCTACCAATGCTTTTAAGACATGGCATCGGCGTTGGTTTCAAATTAAGGATAATAAACTGGTAAAATTTAACGAAATTTGGAAAGGCAAGATTTAAGCGATATATGTCCATCGAATTGAAATTTTTTTTTTTTCACATATTCTTTTCAAGATATATTCCCATCGATCCGATGAGGTGGAGACGCCAACAGTTATGGAATCGGATTTAAAGTTGTGTCTTGTTCGTCCAGCACCTGCAACATTTGAAAGAACATGTTGTTTCGAATTGGTCACGCCAACAAAGTATTGAACTTTATCTATCTCGGCTTAAATATCTGAAATAATACATCGTTACAACTAACATGTTTAAACCTTTAGCTATGTTGGCAATAATATAGGTTTTAATTTGTGTTTTTTGGAAAAAATATGATTCGATCTTTCTTTATTTGCAGGAATCATCTGTTACAAGCTGATTCGGATACGTTATGTAATGCATGGATGCGAGCTCTTCAACGAACAATTCATTACTTACATGAAAATGATGATACAGTTTTCCAATTAACAGCTGTAAAGCAAATTAATGGTGGAACTTCCGAATCTGGATCAACTTTACAGCATGATTCATTTTTGGCTGAATTGAGACGAATTCCAGGCAATGAAATTTGCGCTGATTGTTGTGTAGAATCTCCAAAATGGGCAAGTATTAATCTCGGTGTAAGTTTAATAATTTTCTACTGATTTTTCATTTTTCGTTCAAGTTGTTTGATATATTTTGGATATAATGTTGTTTTTTTGTCGATCCGAGATGAGAACCATAGGAAAGAATTTTCAGAATCTTCTACTTTTAATTTCCAACATTTAGAGTTAATTTGAAGATGTAATTCGTATCGCTTAGCATCATTTTATCACGGTAAATAATGGGAGCAATCGTTTAGTTCTAGTACTTCAGGACCAATTTTTTCACTTAATTGAAGGAATAAAGCTTTATAAAATGTACGTTTCTAATACAATTTCTAGTAACAATGAAATATTCTAATACAGTTTTATACCATATAATATTTTTCTGCTTATTTCAAATTTGAACATCTGATTGTAAACAGCCGTTAAAAAATTGAAACCCGAATGAGTAATGAATTAAGTAAAAAAATCTAAAGCAATAAATTTATCAAAATTAGATTGCACTGATGATTATTTTCGTTATTCTTGAAAGAATTCTTTCGTATTTTCATTTGCAGTTTCAAGCAGTAATTAAATTAGTTTATTTAATCTAGATTTTACTATGTATTGAATGTTGTGGTATACATCGAAGCTTTGGTGTACAAATTTCGAAAGTTCGTTCTCTAATAATGGATATGTTGGAATCGGAACAGAAAAAAGTACTATTAGCACTTGGAAATCGCGCAGTAAATTCAATCTACCTTGCCCATATTCCCTCAGTGAAAATAATACCACCACGTCCTGTTGCTACTTCTTCAAGGTATCTCACATTTTTATTTAAAAAGAAACATTTTCTTGTAATCGATATGCTATAAGTTTCATTAGCTATTTAATTATATTTTGATTGATTTTGATATTTTAAAATATTATTTTAATTTCATTATTTTGCGGCGTGTGTTGTAGAGCACGTGGAATTTTTTCTTTTTTCATACTTATATAACTGCAAAGCATTTAGCAAATTACTAAGAAGAAGAACATATGTTAAGTAATTGCAGACTAGTGCGAGAAGCATGGATCAGAGCTAAATATATTGAAAGGCGATTTGTAAGGAAATGTAGGGAAAGAGCGAGAAAGTGTGCTATCATACGTACAAAAGGTTTCCATCATAAAACTTCTGGAATTTGTAAATTTTCTCATCATTGTGATTTGTAGAAAAATTGCGAATTAAATTTTCATTAGCGAGAAATTAACTTGTCTTGTTTAATACAAAATTCAGAATGTCCTTTCATTTTAGCAACACATCGATCGTCCTCAAATCGAGTTTCCTCAGTTGATCGTTATTTATCAGAACCATCATCATATTTGGATAATGAACAAGAACAATTAACTGGATATTTTTCTGATACAGGATGGAAATCGATTGAAATTCCGACTGAAGGTTCTTGCAGTTCTTTTATTATTTGATATTACTTATAAATCAGCATGAAATGAAATTCTGAAAAAAAAATGATGTTAGTTTTTTTCTTTCAATGTAATTTTAACAATTACTGAAAATTTATTATCTGGTTACAATAATATAACGGTAAGATGTGCACATAAATCACCATTTATTCCTCATATTTTAGTTATTACTTTATATCAATTATATTAATTATATTAATCAAGAATTTGATTTCGATTTCAAAAAATGAAATATTTAGAACTTTTGTTTCAGACAATGAGAGAAAAATTTCTGCATGTGGATCTGATTCAAATTTGGATTTAGCTCACAATAAATGTAAGTTTTGCTTATTTTATGAAGTTATTCTTCGTGTGAAAATAATTTTGAATTTTCATCATTTGCAGTAAGTGATATTGATCGCAATAATCGAGCTGTATTTGCTGCAACAGCAGGCGATACTTTAGAATTATGTCGACTTATTGCAGAAGGATTCGATGTGAATACTTGTCTGAATGACACAACAGCACTCCATATCGCTGTAGAACATGTAAGTTGAAAAATAAATTTCATGTTTATTTCAAATTATAAGTTTGCATATATATTTTGCATCCTCTCTTGTTGCTGTTCCACTTCTTAACTGATCATTTTTACTTTGCTTCTCTTGTTTTATTCTCAACAAATTCTTGACTACTGCATTGAATAAAAATCTATCTTGCCTCACCAAGGATGTTTTATACCAGCTTTTCTAAAAATTTCGCGATTTGTCTCGAGTTTAGGATCAAAGTGTAGCGGTTGAGTTTCTCCTATTAAATGGTGCAAAAGTAAATGCGCTGAATTCATCTCTTAATACTGCGCTTCATATCGCTGCATCGAAAGCATGCACATTGTGAGTTTTTTTTTTTGCTTTTTTTTTTTACTTTCTTATCAGTTTGCAGAAAAATGTCTTTCAAATAAATCAAAAATTCAATTGCTAAACTGATAAGAAGCTTTGATTTGCAGAATCGTTTGTCAGTTAATGAAACGTGGGGCCGATCAACGTTTGAAGAACCGATTAAATGAAACACCTTTGGATTTAGCTATCGAAGGCAAGCATGCAGATATTGTAACTTTGTAAGTACTTTATTTACGGTACTCAGCATCAATGATTAGTTTTACAGTAATCACAGATAATTCAAATGCGTTTTCCGTTCCGTAGATTTTAGAAACTGTTATTAATCGGATTATTAATACAAAATTAAATTGTCATTTAATAGGTTTGAAATCTTCGAAACTTTGCTGCATATTAATAACATGACTCATTTTGAAGTCATGTTCTTAATATGCAGCAAAGTTTCGAAGATTTCAGACCTATTAAATGAGCATTTATTTATCCTCTAAGCATTCTTAAATTTAGCAGTGAAGCAATAGTTAGATACTATATTGTTTAATTATTATTGTTGAAGGCTGCGAGTACAAGAAATGCGCGACGAATTTTGCGACGAATTCAATAATCCAATGGATGAAACTGTAGATGATGTGATGCAGGATATTAGTCGAAAAGTTGATCCATCGCTTCGATAAATTCCTGCTTGTTTTGAATTTATATCATTCCTACAATCATTTCTTTTCCATTCTATAAAATTTCATAATAATATCTGAATAGCTGAGAGAAAAGTTATTCATTGTTCTATTTTTCATTTTCTTCTATTTCCCCAAAATTTTCTAAAAAAAAATATATATATATATTTCGACATTTTTGTCTAGTTATCAAGAATACTTTGCTGCTAGGAAGTTAATATATCTAGTATGATAGAGTAATTGAAAATAGCATTTATAATGAGGCAGAAGTTTTAATGGAGAAGTTAAAAATATATGATATTATCATATATGCCACTGTACAGAAATCCACAAGATTATTTACGTTTAAGAATCACAATTTTTTTTTTTCGAATTTTTTTATTTTGAAGCATCTTCTAAATGTAGTTTTATTTCTTTATTATTTATTATTGAATTGGGAGATCCTCTGTTTAACTTTTTAGATTTCATTTTTTTTCTTGCAAAGATGTTTCGTTTCAGTGCTCTATCGTTGTTATGGGCACGAAAAAAAGAAAAAGGAACTTTCCAGTTCATTAGAATGAACACATAGTAAAATATCATACGATGATTTATGTATTAAAATGTAATCCATATCATACAATAATCGACACTGACCTAGCCAATTTGGAAAAGAATTTTTAATCTTTAAATTATTTTTTCAGCTTCTATAAATCACTCATTATCATTCTTAGAAAATGAAAATGAAGTCTTCTAGCACTAAAAACTGCATGAAATTAATATACGAATTATATATTTGTGTGAGAATAATAATTTTGTAAATATTGCATTCCAATTATTCCTTCCTGTTATTTATTTATGTTTTGATTACTTTTTTGCCTATAATGCCAAAGTAAAAAGAATTTCTTATAGGACCAATGATGAAATATTTTGCAATCTATGTGATTTATGTCATTTTTTTTATATTCTCACTTTTTTTTTTATTTTGTCAATTTCTCAATTAATTTATTTTTTTCCTTTATTGTTTCTTGCTATAATAAAGGTGCTTTTAATATTTTTTTATTCAACAACTATTAAAATGATAAATTTGAAAATACACACTATATCACTAGATATCTTTTAGAGTTTTATATCTCATATAAACAATTATCGTCACAATAAGTTAATTTTTTTATCACCTATTTTGCATAAAGTAATTAGAACTATTTGGAATTTATTTAGACACAGTCATGAGCTTTCCATTATTGACGATAAGAAATTTATAATCTTCATTTCATAGCAATTAAGATACAAATGCGAAATATGATTATTAAGAAAATGTTGGTTGTTAAAAAAATAGAGAAAAAAAAGAATAAATGAAGAAATATATCAACAATTGTGGGTGAATAATATGCACATACTTCTTTTCTTTTTTTTTTTTTAGTTTTTTTTTCTGGCATATTCGATAAATTACAAGAAAATTAAACATTATAGGTTATTTAATTGTATACAATAAAGATATATGGAATAAACTTTAAGTAAAACATTAAAAGTACTATTTATCGATTGGTCTAATATGAAAGAAAAGTTATACAATGATGATAACTTTATATTAAGAATTATTTTATTCAATCAATTTGTTCGGGTATTGATGGTACCGATCGTATTAATCCTAGTTGACGTACTGTATTATATTGATCCGGTATTTCAAGTAATGATTGTACTGCGAATGATAATTCACCGGTATTAACACTATCCGCTTTTTGCATTACTTCATGAAATTCAACGAAATGGAAATTATCCCATGGTCTGCGTGGTAAAGATTCATCAAATACCTAAAATTTACTTCAAGCTATGCTAAATATCAAAAAAAAAAAAAAAAAAAAAAAAGAACGTTTTAGAAATTTGAATAAAAATCAGATAATTCAATAAAAATTCAACAAATTCTCAAGTACATTTGAATAAACACAAACCTTCATCATATCCCATGGTCCATCGCCAACACCAACAACAACGATTGATAACGGATATTGACATGCTCGTACAATTGCTTTTCGAGTTGCTTTTTCATTTGTTACTTGTCCATCAGCCACTATCACTAATATATGATACTGCAAAAAGATTTTTGAGCAAGAATATCTTCCCATTTCAGCATCTGACACAAATAATAATTATGTATAAGTGGTAAATGATTAAGGATTATATTTTTTTTCAATCATCAGAACCGCTAAAATTATGCAAAAAAAAAAAAATGTTTGTTTATTCGAAATCTTAAATCTCCGAAAGTTCTTAAACACGCACCTATTTCAATGTAACGTTGCATCAAAATTCCAAATCAATCAGTAAAGAAATTGAAACGTTGTGTGGCAAATAATAGCGAACACTTATATTTTTATTTATATAGATTCATGAGTTCTATGCTTAGTGCAAATATGTTTCAGTGAGAAACTTAATTTTTGTGTAATTTAAAAGTGATTTCAAAATCGATATTTCAAAATTTTTCGAAAATCTTCTCGCAAACTAATTTCCCTATTCTATAATAAAATAGCCTAACTAAATGCAAAAATTGAGACAAACATTTTGAACTTTTTCGCAGATTTCAATAGCTTCATAAATCAACGGAGCGAAATTTGTTGGACCACTTAAATTTATTGTTGGAGTGATTGCATCATAAACCCTGCAAGGATGATAATGTTTTAGTTAATTATTCAAATTTCCATTTTTAAAGCAATTATTAAATTTCAAAATAAATTCAAAAAATGATATACTCCATTGCTTCTGAAAAATTTCTAATAACTATTCCTACCATAATCTTGTCAATGATTTGAATATTTTTGAAAATATAAAACATAAAATTGCATCCATTAAAGTTGAATCCTTCAAAAAATCATGAAAACTTCAAGAACATTTAGAGCAATAATGCGAATGATTTCTGATTTGAAATGATGAAAAATTTTAGAATTTAGAAATATTCAAAATGTCAAATTACTGTAACAATTCATCGAGATCTTTGCATTCTCCTTCAGGCTTCAATTTAAACACCGACCAATCACTGGTCTTGACATCTCCAAAACCATAAGCTGGTATATAACCAGATGTAGCAAATGGTGCCAATATTCGTCCCATAATTTTAATTACCTAAATAATTCTTCGTTCTGCATTGATTATTATTTGCACTTTTGTTTAGAAATCTATCAAATAATCCAGACTATTTAGGCTAATTAATTTTTTTTAATTAATTTTTTCAAATAGGCTAATTAATTTTTTACGCAATTTTCCGTAGTTGATGTGAATATGTACGAAAATGAATTTGCACATATCACTTACCTGTTGATATGGATTTTCCCTAAAAGCATCTATAGAATGCAAAGATCGTCCCTGAAAGCATCGTTCACCTTGATATTTATTGCTAGCCGTATAGTCAATACCTAAAATGACGATATCATTTATCATTATTGATTGCTAAAGTACCTTATTTTTGGTGCAATTCAATTCAACGAAATAAAAATTTTGAAAGTTCAAAAATCTCATATACTTTCTGTGTATGAAAAGATCTTCATATGAATTAATGTAACGTAGCAGAACTTAAAAATTAAATTTTCACTTAAAAATTCGAAACATTTCTACCAAAAATTAAATTTGTAGATTCTAAACCAGCTTTACGCATAGCATTTGATAAGTCATCAAGTGATGTTAGAGCTAGCAACATTTCTTGCATACTTGTTACACCAAGTACACTTAACAATGAACTTCGTTTTCTTTTCTGAAATGCTTCCGGAAATTTCAATATCTAAATTCAGTTTAATTATTATATATAATTATTATTATATTTAATTATTTTATATATTAATTATTTAATTATATAGAGATTATCCAAATCTATTACAGTATTTCTTTTTTTGTTTGTTTAATCTCCAAGATTATATTGATAAAATTGTTTCAGATACATTCAATTATTCAAAATTGATATAATTCATTATCCTATATTAATTGGAATGATTTTTTTCTATTATAAAAAAGAAAAAAAAATTATATATATAAAAGAATCTTTTTGAACAGTTTAAACTAGATAATTTTGATAATTGATATTCAACTATATATTTTCTACATAATTTTATTTTTTATAACTAATATTTCATTTATACCCGTTGTTGACTTCCGCTTGGTGTGAAACTCGGTGAACTCTTTAGTAAAGATATCGATTGTGATGATTCCATTTTCATAAATGGTGTATTTTCAACTTTTGCTTCTTGTAATAATGGTTGCTGCAAATTTATGATGTATTTTAATTAAAGATTAAATAAAGTCCATTTTGCACTGATAAATTATATTTAATGAAAAATAAATGAAAAAATTTTTAAGTAAGTAGATTACAAGTCCTTTGTTAAAATCTGAAATAAATTTCAAAAATCAATAACTAGAGAGTAAAACGAAAAAAAAAAAAAACATTTACAATATCAGTAGTACATTCTGCAGCAACTTGATCGAAATATTCCAATAAATTTTCACTATTAAGACTTGCTTCATCAGGTGGAATTTCAATAGATTGTATTTCAGGTGCATATGTCATTGCATCATCAATTTCTATCGGTGCTTCTTCAGCTTTTTCAAATATCTTAAATTGATAAAAATTGATTTAAAAAATCCACTTCCAAAAATATACCTAATAAATAAGCAATTTTTTAAAAATAAACAATTAAGAAATGAATAAAAATGAATTGTTTGATTTATTGTTAATATACTGAATCTTGTTGTATATGTCATTTCTTAATAATATTTGATAATAATTTATTGAAAAAGCATTCTAACTTTTACTTACTCAATTATATTATTTATTTATCGAGTAATTAATTTAAAAAAAAGAAAAAATAAATAAACTGTAAAATATTAATTTAACCTCATTAGTTCTAAACATTTGACTGGTAGTATCTGAAGAAATAGGCAATTGTTGTAAAATCGGAGTACTGGTGATATTATTATCACTTTGATGTAACATCGTATCTTCAACTATGAATCCAGTTGGTACTTCGGAACGTTTCTCACTTGCCACATATTCGATAGCATCTTGTACATACATTTCTGCTTCAACTATTCGTCTACGTTCTTCTTCCGTAAGTAACGGTTGATTTTCCGTAGTTGTAATCAAATTTACAAGCTTTCCATCTATATCCATCATATTATCGGTCATCTTCAACATTAATGTTTCATCAATTGTTTGTTGGATTGGTGTATATGCTTCAATTTCTACTGGTTCTACCGCTGTTGTTGTTGTTGTTGGAATAAATTCGAAAGTTTCATTGTCAAATTTTCGTAATGGCTCTTGCGAAATCTAAAATACGGATTAATTATGAAATTTCAACTATCAAAATTTACGAAATAGAGAAGAATTTTTAAAAGTTTAAATTAAAGCAAAAAAAAAAAAAAATTCAAAATATTCAAAGAAACTTGAAATATGTTTAATTATATTCCAGTGCTAGCTAATCTTCATGGAAGATAAAATGTAAAAATATGGAATTTGAATGAATGATTAGTTGAGAATTTATCGAAATTTTATTAAAGAACAAAATACAAAAATATGGAATTTAAATTGAATTTCCATCTAACGATGAATTGAAAATTAAGAAGTGATAAAGAATCCGTGCCATATAAAATTATGAGTGAGTGAAATAAAGGAAAATTTAGAAGCTATTTTCAATTAAAACTCGACATTCAACTTGAAGAAACACTAATACATGATAGATGTATAGCAAAATAAAGTTTAAAATATTCAAAGAAACTTGAAATATGTTTAACTATGTCCCAGTACTATTTAAATTTCATTAAAAGACGAGATGAAAAAATATGGAATTTGAACTAATGATTAATTGAGAATTTAATATTTTCTAAACCAACCTGTTGTTGATTGTCTTGAGAGATGGAATCTGCAGCATTTATTGGAACAGATAATTGATTAGATAGAAATTCAATTAACACTTGTTGTTGCTTTTCTTCCGGTATTTTCCGAATAACAAAATCAGAATATGTTGTTGATGTTAATGTGCCAATTGTTTCTCTACTCGGTTCAATGATTTGCTCTAGCAACATTCCGCTAGCACTCTTTTGTAGCTCATCTTTATAAACTTTGACAAAATCATCGTCGTTTTCCAAGCATGTTCTAAGATCCGGCATCAACGCATAATTCTCTTCGATATTACTCGGTTTATCAACAAATTCTTGGGTTTGTTCGGCAAAGAATTCCTAAATATAAACAAATATCTCGATCTGCTCTTCGTTATGCATGTAATACTTTATTTAATCTCACTTATGAAATTTCATAAAAGTTAACGAAATTTTATAAAGTGTAAAGTAGCATTTGTGAAAGCCAATTACTGATAAACATTTCATCTATATAAATAAAAATATAAATGTTTGTTCTTCATTTTTATACAAACGTTTCAAGTTCTTCACCGATTGATTTGAAATTTTAATGCAACGTTGCATTCGAATAGGCGCCTGTTACCTATCTCTTTTTTTTTATCTATCACACTTGTAATGGGTAAAAGTAAGTGAAAGAACTGAATTTATTAACCATGCCTACTTTCTGCAATATGACACGTTGTTATTTTCCGACACAACGTTACAAGTTCTTCACCGACTGATTTGAGATTTTAATGCAACGTTGCATTCAAATAGATGCGTATTTACGAACTTTCGGGGATTTAAGATTTTGAACAAACTAACATTCACATTTTTGTTTATATGAACTAGCTGGACCTATCTATGCTTAGCTAATAAAATTTGAATGTTGGAATAAGATCAAAAAATGTTAATGTTATTAGACTTCAAATTAAGTAGCAATTATGTTACATTTGTAATTAACTCAAATAATTTAAATTTTCTGATCTAATCGCAAATAAAATAATAAATATTTGTTGCAAATTGTAATTCTATTAATTTGTCTATTAAAAATATAATCTCCTATTGATTTACTTCTCTTTTTAAATAAAATTTTACTTTGAACATATATTCGAAAGAAAAAAAAAAAATCCAAGGGTTACCGATTGAGCGGGAGCCTCCCAACCATTCGTACTGCTAACACTCCTAAAAGTTTTAAATTTAAGGGAAAAACTTTTAAAGCTAATAACGCTCATGGCAAAAAAAAAAAAAATTGTTTGAAAATTGTTAAAATTGCAAAAATTGATAAAATAATTTAAGAAATTAACCCATTTTCTCGTTCGCTCCCTGTCACTATAGTACTTGCTGCATCCTGCAATTATGCATGCCATTCAAACTGAGCTGATAAAAATGAGTGGATTTGATGAAAAATATAATTTAAAATTTTCCTCGGGCAAGAAAATCAATAACCTGTAAATTGGCGATTAGTTTTAAATCAACATCATTTGTATATGGTACCGAATCGATTGCGACTTGAACATCAAACAAATTTGCTGTCGTCGGTAATGGTGCTTGATTTGTTGTCCTGCAGAAATGTTGTTTAACAAAATATACAAAATTATTAAGCAAAGTTTTTAAATCAGATGATACTTCTTGCATAATTATTCTTTTGCCAATTTCTTCTCATTTCTGATTCAGAATTAAGTTGAACTTTTCAAAAAAAAAAAAAAAAAAATTGCATTTTAGAGTCAATGAATTTGATTTTTTCTCCAGTTTCATGGAAATTTTGTGTAAACTATAATTCATGACATTTTGTTAGTTTATTTTCGTATTTTTCTGATATTAGAAAAATAATTTCATTTTTTTTTTTTTTTTTGCAAAAAATTAACGTTTGAGTTTGAAATTGTTCTATTTCAGCACTGTTTGTTTCCATTGATATACGATCAGCAGGTATGAAACGATCAATAAGCTGAGATTCTGTTTCAATTTCGGACATTGCTCCAGATTCATCAATTATATGCTCAACTAAATCCTGTAATCGTAATTCTTCCATTCGTGCCACTTCTCGTTGCCATTCTTTTAATGCTTCTGTTTCCTCTCTTAAAAAAAAAAAAGAAAAAAAAATACAATAAATTGTTGAAAAAAAAAATTATTTGAAAATGAATATTTTAATTGGTAAAACTGTAATTCTTTTTTAAATCAATAATATTATCATATATATTTTAAATTTATGATTTTTGTTTTAAAAACAAACTTGCTAAATGTTGCTTCAGTTTGTTTCATCTTTCCCAATTTTTCCAATCTTTCCTTTATCATTTCTAGCTCAATCAATTTTTCTCTGTCCATAATCTAAAATTAACAAATTTAAAGATGCTAAACGATGAAGTAAAATTAAATTAAATTTGTTGAAAATTTTAAAAATTCAATAAAATATTTCTTGCTAAATAATTATCATTGCAATTTATAAATTACCGTCTCAGAGAAATTTTCCGTTTCGTTCGATTTAACAAGTCGTTTTCGAGCTTCAATTAGCCAAAAAAATAAAATTGTAAGAATGATAGAAGTGAAGGAAAGAAGCATTCTGGTAGCAAAACCAAATAGAAAAAATTGATCGGAATCTGAACATTCTTCCCATTCATCGGGATCGTAACCTAACTCCTTCGAAAATACCATTTCCGCTTTTTTTTTTCTTTTTTTTCTTTTTTTTGACGATTATCACCCAATCGTTTTAGAAATGTATTCCAGTGAATACTGCAAAACAAAAAAAAAAAAACAGAAAAATTTATTTCATTTCAAAATTTCTCTTAAAATAAAATAAAATTAAACAAAATATTAAGTTTTCGAATTTAAATGTGACAAAAATTCGTTTCCAACTTGAGGCTAAAATAACAAACAAATTTAACTTAAAATACCAAACAAATTAAATAAACAAGCAAATTTAAATTAAAGCAATAAACAAAATGAAATTTGCCCGTTAAAATTCGATTTTTATTGGCAAATTTAAATTTCACTTTTTTTTTTCAATTTTTCCTATTTTTTGCATTCGGTAATCGAAAGATTTCGAAGAACTGGAAATAATATTTGTAAAAAAAAAATTTGACATTACATTAGAGATAAATATACTGTCTAATCAATAAATTTAAAGAATAGTTAGAGATAAATTCGAACAATGATAAGGATTTAATTTCTAACTAATAACTTTTAACTGAAAGATAAATCCATTTTAATCAATATTTTTCTTGTTAATCCTATCAAATTTCATTGTTATCATTTAAAGAAGGACTAAGAATAATGAGAAATGATATTAAATAAATCACTGACAAGCGTGGATCAGAAGAAACAAATATCACTGATAAATTATTGATAAGTTTCGAGATGGAAAATGTCATCTATATATATTCGTTGTTGTCGCTAAAATATTTCTTAAAGCAATAAAAATATCAGCTGTAGCTAGAAGTTTGTATGTTTGATTCTGTGTATATGTGTGTGGTTGTGTAAAGTTGTATGTTTGGTTCTGTGAATGTGTGGTTGTGTAAAGTTTAATTTTTCAAAATTTATTGAGCAAATGTGAGAGGAGAATCTCGAGATCTCGAGATTGTCTGCTTCAATTCTAACTTTCAAACTCTAACTCTACATCCAAACCACTGCTGCAACTTGCTCCAATCTTTTATCGTTTTTTAAAAAACAGTTGGCAGCAGAAAAAAAAAAAAAGAAAAAAATGACCTGATGTATTTATTTATCCGTTGATTGCAAATATCACCGCAAAGATTCCAATTATTTTCATCCTACAATTTTGTCAAGAAATTTGTATGGATCGAAAATTAGGATTCGAATTCAAATTTCGATCATTCTAATTTCAACATACAACGATTATCGAATGGAGCATGATTTTGCTTTTTAAAATCGATGACAAGATTTTTTGCACTCAATCAATGAAAAATTTTTATGCATCTAATCGATGACAAAGATTTTTGCATCCAGTAAAATGAGAAAATCTTCGTACTCAGTCGGTGACAGAAGTTTTTAAACTTAATCGATGACAAAATCTTTGCATCCAGCTAATGACAAAGTTTTTTTGTTCTTTTTTTTAGCTTAGTCGATGACAAAATTTTTGCATCTAATCAACGACAAAATTTTTGTATCCAGTCGATAACAAAATTTTACTGAAAATAACAATCGAAAGAATAATACGAGAAAAATAGTAATTAGTTCGGAAAAAATGATGAGTTCCTTGTTTTGTGAATGTTGTTATCTCGCTTATATTCAAGCTGAAATTAGCATCTTTTTTTTCTTTTTTCAAAATTGGTTAAAGCTAAAATTTAAAATGAAAAATTCACAATAAAATCTATTTATAAAACAATGGAGTGTATGCAACAACATATTTACATTTATTTACATTTGAATCGAATTTTACAAAAATTGATACACTGATATCATTTGCAAGTAATCACTAAATACAGCAGATTTAGCGAAGCTCACTAAAAAAATTCATAAAAAATAAAATAGTTATAAAACAGGACGAAGGACAGAATTTATAATATTAATGGAACTAACTTTTGAACAAAGAAAAAAAATTGTCATAAAAACCGCCATAAAATATCATAAAAAATTGTCATAAAACTGCCATAAAATACCATAAAATCATCACTTGTATAAAGTTCTATTTAAGAACATCTAGAAAAAAAAAAGTATGAAAAGTGATAACAAAGTCATTTTTCAGGAATATTTGAGCTCAAATGAAGTTTTTAAGAGGGTAATTTTAATCTTTAAATGTTAAATACATATTAACAATAATAGGAATATGTGGTGTGACAAATGATGAAAATTAGGAATCAGTCTTATAAAATACAAACATTCACAACCAGTAATATATTCTATATATATATATATATATTGGGATTGAACCAATGATTCGGAGAAACAAAAATTGTTAAAAACAATTGTTCATTCATACCCGACAGGTGGATGGAAAGCATATAAAATACTAAAAAATGGAGTCGAAAAAATAAATTTAAAACATGAAAATTAGTACAACCGTTTTCTCATAAAAATGCTAAAATCTATTATTCCTTTATGGCTTTGATAATCGCTGACAATTCTCTAAAACTGTTTCTTAAACAGATGACAATGTCATAAAAAAGGCCGTAATTAAAGATGCCAAAACGATTCGAAGTTTTTAGGACATGGTCTTCTCAGTCCTGAAAGATCAAACGGGATAAGAAGAGATTCAAGCATTGTCGTATATTGGTTAGAACTGGAAAATCGGATCACTGACAATCTGAACAGAGAGATTGAACTGGAGAGCTATGATGATTGACATAACGGCCATTCCTGACATATATGCTTTTATAGCATAAGTGCTCAACTTTAAAGTTGGCTGAATCAAAGCAACAGATAGTAATAACTAATTTGATACTTTTTTACGAGAAAAAAGTCATTTTTAGGAATTTTTCAGCTTATTTAGATTCTGAGATAACATAAAACAGGAAAAAAAAAAAGATAGAAAAGACATATTCTAGAAATTAGGAACGACAGTCGAGAGAATACCATAGCAATGTCGGAAAATGTTGATTTTCAATATTTTCCAGTACCATAATCCAGTCTAGATGATGCTCACCGAAGATAATTTCACTCATTAAATTGAATTTTATAGAAAATCTTATACATAAAAGATATAAAGAACAGATAAATATGATATAAAAGATAGGATCAAAAGATTCTTTAATTGAATACAAAATATTTGCAGTAAGCCGATAGCTATTATCAAAATACTTAGACAGAACCATGTTTTTACAGTATCTCATAGATTAAGATTGAAAAATAATCCAAATTTTTGAGATTTTTAAAAAATAAAAAAAAATTGTGCCATAAATGAAGCTAAAAAAAAACTATACAAATCAATTACGAAGGCGGTAGATTATCATGTATACCAGAAGTAGCCGGAGAACATGCCAATGCTTCTAAACCTCGAACCGTATGTGCAGCAAATGATGATAACATTGCTGAATCAACGGGTTCCATGCAAGATGGACAGCTAAATGAGCGCATTAGCCAATCATCCACACATTTTTTATGATAGCAATGCATACAAGGTAAGTAACGAATCGGATCGCCATCAACGAAATCTACCATACAAATTGGGCATCTGAAAAAGAGTACATGATTTACATTTCATGGCATTAAAAAAAAAAAAAAAGCAAAATTTTTACTCAAAATAGATTCTAACTTGAAAAAAAACAAAAAAAAAAACAAAAAACTAGCTGATGTAATCTAATGTGTTCCATTCTTATTGTATTCTTTAATAGCTTGAATTATTTCACTACTGTCAACAGAAGTTTTTAAAAAAAAAAAAAAAAAAAGAAAAAAAAATTTGCGAAATAAAGATATTGAAGTGTGAAATAATTTAACATTCAAACCATTCTTCATCAAACGATAATCATTTTTAAAGATAATCAATTTTGTTAAAAATCAAGGATGGCTCAATAAAATTCTTTTGTCATAAATTCTTCTGTCTCATTTCAGAGAATAGAAAGTTTTGAGATTTCCTTCAAATTATAATGAGTAACAGAGTTACGTTAAATATCAATTACATCAAAACAACCTATTTCCACCTACCATCAGTGAATTAAGTCCAATACACCACTGAAAATACAGCCAGATTATTTAATCGAATAAAAAGAAATGCATGAAAAAATATATTTACTCGATTTCTCTCATTTTTGCTTCTTTGTTGTACGTATCAGCAGGAATCTGTTCTAAGAGAGCTGATACATGCGCTTTTTTAGGATCTTCTACCAACATTTCTTGTCGACTTCTTTCGTTGTTTGTTTCTGAGATCCAAAGTTCATTCATATATGCACTTTGTAACTAAAAAGAAAAAAAGAAAAGAGAATATTATAAAAGATGATATATTGTATGGACAAGTCATTAAAGTTATTTTAACAAATTTTTGAAAATTCTTACACTTTATCTACAAATTGCACAGTTTTTGCTTCGAAAATCTATTACATTATACACTGTTCCATAAAGTTTTAATTTTGATTGTATTGCTGCAGTGCAATCAAAATAATTCAAGTATTATCAAGTTTTTTGATTGCCAGTTTAAACAAGTGATGACTGATGAAAATGAAACAGCATTTGGACCTATTTTTTTCAATAATCGTTTCTCGAATGATTCTATTTTTGCAAGAATAAGAAAAAAAATTCTAGAATATACCAGGTAATATATCAAAACATTAATGTTTTCAATTAATTAGCAAGAGCTAATAATAATACAATCACGAACAATATGACGTAAAGTAATTCATCAAAAGTTTTTACTATCAAGTGTTACGATTTAAACAACCTCTGAATCTGGACGTCTTATTATATTATTGCCGCTTGTATCAATAACTTCTTCCAGTGGAGAACGATCGTCGTTGTGGGATAAATTTGGGAACAGTAACGGCAAGCAGTTCCCCATATTTGTTCCTTCTCCCATACATCGATGGTAGCAACCAAATAACAACACAGAAAATCAATGAAAGAATCTGCCAAGGTTTGGAAAAATCTGCAAAATAACAAATGATAAGAGAAAGTGAAATTTTCGCAAATTAAAAAGAAAAAAAATTCTGTCTGCTTGAAAAAATTATAAACAAATGAAAGCCAAAATCCATAAAAATCAATAAAGTCTTTTCTGAGAATCAATACATTAATAAATTCATGATTCGATGAAAACATAATACGTGATATTTTGTCAATATATCGAGTTATTCATTTTCTACGAAATGTACATAAAAACGAAGATAACAAAGTATGACGACACTTCAAACATATCGTAGTAAAGAAGAAAAAAAATTGTCAAATCAACGAAAATCGAAGAAATTATTTATGTTTTTCATGTATTTGTATGTGAAAGAACAAATTAATTGATAAGTGTAACGCCATTTATCATTTTGATATTACTGAAATATATTTTAATGGGAAGATATTTTCATGGAAGTGCAATAAAGAAAAATATAATTTATGTTTCCTAGCAACATTTTCATGACATAATTAAACTAAAATGATACATAATTAAACTAAAATGAGACAAACAACGACAATGACACATAAATTAAATTAAATCATGAAGTAATCTTAAACTAAACAAGAAGTAAACATATAGCTGTCACTTATACATAATAAATATCAGAATTAATTACTAGCGAATCAGTTGGTGAAATTCAGATTCAGGTGGATTCAGCTTCAGATGTATTTAGACGGATAAAAGTGAACATACAGAAATGAGTCACGTAACATACAGAAACAAGTTACGTAACATACGGAAATGATTCGCATAACACAAGGAAATAAGTCAAATAGCAAACGGAAATGAGTCACGTAAAACACAGAAACGAGTCACGTAACATGAACCGCATACGGAAATACACGGGAATAAGTCAGTGTAGCAAACGGAAATGAGTCACGTGGCACACAGAGAAATGAGTTACGTAACACACGAAAATGAGTTGCATAACAACGGGAAATAAGTAGCACACGGAAATGAGTCACGTAACACGCTTTCTGGGTATTTTGTACGAGATGCATGCAAGAAGGTCAATTTACTATTAATTACAACCTAGCGCACGTCCCCAATTCCAGATCAAAAACATACGCCGCTGCGTTTCACATCCATTCACGCTGATTGCCGCGCTGCGATCGGCAACGCGGCAATCGATTTAGTGTTGTAATATTGCTGTTCAACGATGCGTCGAAAGTGCATGTGCTTGCGTGTGTGTTGTGTGATGTATGTGTGCATGTTGCGTGATGTATGTATGTATGTTGCGTGATGTGTGTGTATGTTGCGTGATGTATGTGTGTGTGTTGCGTGATGTATGTATGTTGCATGTTGTATGTGAGTATGCGTATATGTGCGAATATATATGTGTATGTATTTTATGCAGTGTTGTGTGTGCGTATGTTTGTATGTATGTGTACGCATATATACGTTATGTGTATGTGTATAAACGGGTCTGTATACATAAGTATGTATGGCATATATGTATGTTTATATGTGAATGTGTGTGCATGTATGTATGTATGTACTCTCTGCAAATTATTATTTTCATGAAGATGTATTTTTATTTATTTCTATTTAGACATATCAGAATTGAAAATTTTTGAAATTTAAGTATTTTTTTTGGAATTTAAATATTTCAGATATGCAATCATACATAATATGTGCTGGTTGTAATAAATTTTTCGAAAAAAAACTAATTGAAAAATATTTTCTCTCAAAAAGATTATTTTCGGGAAGATTAAAGATAAAACGAAAAGATTATTTATTCCCATGATGATAATTTAGTGTAAATAAGCTTTATGTATGTGCAGTATTTAGCCAATATGATAATATCTAATAATACGCTTTATATACGATTTATGCGAATACTTCATAAAATATTTCATGTGATTGTTAAAAAAGATTGCTTATAATATCACATAAAATAATTTTTATGTTTTTAAAAGGATTTCTAGTGCTTATATAATTGATATATTATTACAATGATGTAAAATGATAGCTTCTTATCAGAAAAATGATGTAAATGAATAATTCATAATGAATAATTGATCTTTCAGTAATATCAAGGTGACAGCAATCAATAAACGATCAACAGCAAAAAATCATTGATCACTCGGTGCCGTATTCTTCGTTGTTTTTTCTTTTTTTTTTTTTTTTTTGGAGAAGTAAACTTGATTTTGATTAGTTGTCTTTGATGATACCAGCATATCTTGTCTACCGACATTATCAGAAAAAAAAAGGACCGGTGATAATGGAAGCTTTGGATGACGTCACCAGCATTCATTCTTCATTTATACGTGTTAGTTATATTTTTGATATATCAAAAGTTTTATATTGTTATTTACTAATGTACTTTGATACCTATACGTCTCACTTATAGTAATATCCATTTCGTAATTAAACGCCTCATTTGCTTTATGATTTCGATAATTTAATCAATTTCTCGCTAAGTTTTATTTTTCTTAAAAAAATATAGGTCATGATTGCAGTATATATTTTGCTTAATTTTTTTCTCGGAAAAAAAGTTTTTCAAAATCTTACCCAACATTATAGTCTTATTTTGGTTTATTTATTTGCGAGTATTATTATCTTTAAAATTTTTACTCCAACGAAGAAAGAATGGCTTTTTTCCTTTTTTTTTTTTTTCACATCTTTTTTGTTTTAAAAACAAATATGGTTACATGCTGTACGCTTTCAGGAAGCTTTTACGCTTCAAGGAGTTGCTGCAAAACGAGTTGTGGAAGGTGATGAGACTGAAGATTGTTATATCAGTGGAAAATTATCGTTAATTGAGAAAGTTAGTGCAATCTGTATCATATTCATTTAACCATTGTTTTTTAAATCAATATCGCTGTACATAGAAATAAAATCCAAAAATTACCTTATTATTTGCAGCCAACTGGTGTAATGATTGAATGGATTCCTATGGAAGAAGATGGTTGGGTTCTTGCAGCCGAAGATGACAGTGAAAATCTTTCAACATCATCAGATAGTGGCGAATTACGTCGAGATTATATAAATAAGCTAAAATTTTCGATTGACATTAAAGATTTGCGATCATTTCAGTGTGTTGAGCCTAAGAAAGGTATTTTTTTTTTTCGAACCAATTGTCAGTTTTATCTGATCTAATTTTTTGTAATAGAAAGGAAATTAATTTGATTTTTTCTTACTTCTACGTCTGCTTCTATCGAATCGATAAAAAGCCTTATTTTATTTCGAATTTTTATAAAATTCGATGTTTATTTCAAAATATTAGCGAGTTTTCTTAACTTATTTTTTTTGGTTGAACAGTAAAATAAAACAAATTAAATTTTTCCAATAAGTTTCAGTAAGTTTGCCTTGCTCTCTTATACAATATGACTCTTTTTTTGAAGGATATCCTTGGATACGCTTTATCGGTAAAGACGGTTCTGGCTATACACCGCTGTATTTTCGTCAGGGTGGAATATCTTCTTTTACTGATAACTTGCAAAGGTAAGACTTGGTCATTTATAACTTCCTTAACTATTTACAATTTCCATATTGCACTCACTTTCTTTTTTATAAGTTTCAGATATGCCACATTAAAGCGTTCAGCTCGAGAAGCAAATTTGGTACTTTTTACGGACGAACGCCTTGAAGCTCTAGAACAGTCTGTCTCGATTTTGGATTTGAACAGTGATTTCTTTTCGGTATTTTCTTATTTTATAACTTTACCGCCTTTAATCTTATAAGCGAATTACATTTTGAACGCAGATATTTCTATACCTAATTTATTTTACAGCGTATGATGGCACAACCTTATGCAACAGCTATGACAGGACTTGGAAAAGTAGCAACATTTGTCCAAGAACAGGTTCATTTAGAAATTTTTCTCACTTTATTTCCACTGCATTAAAATAATATGTTCTTTATAAAAACTAGAAGTTTTGTTATATTCAGTTAGCTTGGAGTTTTCGGAACATTAATCATTAATCACAATCATACTTTGTTACTGCTAATCATTATTACTCACACATTACAAAAGACTTCCGGATTTGAATTATGAATATATGGCAAACTTTAAATGCGTATAAAACAATAATATAAAGTGATAAGACAAAAAAAATCCTACTTAGATTATTGTTTTCATTTCCACGCAAAATTGTCCATTTTTTAAGGTTATACCTTCCATACTTGAATCAGATGCAGTAAGCGCAGAAGAAAAAATCAGAGCAATGAGGGAGCTGAGAGAAAAAGAAGATGAAGCAACAGGCCTTCTGAGGTTGCATATCTGAATTCGCTTCAACAAGAAAACAGAATTTGTAGTTTTTTTTTTTTTCATTTGTTTATGTAGATCTCATTTTAAATTCATTAATTTTTGCAGGTCGCATGATGATGCAGGATTTGAACTTATAACACATTTAGAATTGCCACAACGTCCAAAATTTATTAGGGAACAACCACTGACAGAAGCTGTTTGGCAAAAATATAAGTAAACAAAACTTTTGCTTTTCGCATGATCTAGTCAAATTCATGAAGTTCGCTTAGCAAAAACTGTTTCTAATTTATGAAATTTTTGACTTTTGTTAAAATTGAAAATATTTAGAATGTCTGACGGCTCGATCAAAGATGTTCATTCATTAAAAGTGTTGATCTTCCGTGGGGGTTTGAATCCGTCATTAAGGAAAGAAGCGTGGAAGTATCTTCTAGGCGTTTATGATTGGAAAAAATCCTCCGCTGAAAATGAAGCTGTAATTTTCAAAATTTTTCATATTTAATTTTTCATAACGAATTTTTTTTCTCGCGTTTTTGTTTATTTTTTGGGATTCTTAAGAAAATTTCCAGTTCGTCAATTTTAAATAAATCTCTTTTTCATCGTTTTTCTTTCATAAAATAAAATCTTTTAAGATATTCAAAACGCTATCTGATGACTATTATCGCATGAAATTGCAATGGAAAACGATAAGCAAAGATCAAGAAAATAGATTTAGTGAATTTGCTGCTCGAAAGGCTTTAATCGGTATTTTATAAAGCGATTCATTACATTTGAATTTTCAAATTATCTTTTAAAGTGGGATCTTTCTGACTGAACTTTTGCATTATTTTTAGATAAGGATGTATCACGAACAGATCGTACACACGTTTTCTTTGGTGGTTGTGGTAATGATAATCTCATACTTCTCAACGACATCTTAATGACATATTGTATGTATAACTTTGACCTCGGTTAGTTTATTTTCTCATATATTTTTGTATTTATGCCTTTTTATTCACTTTTAATTCTCCAAAAATTATGATGTAATTACTGTCTTCCCCAGTTCTGGGAATTTCACAAAGTCCTAATCATTTCTAAAGAAAAGCTGATAAATAGATAAAGTCCTTAATTTTTTTTAAACATCATTCAGGTGTACTGATGTTTTAGGTTATGTACAGGGAATGAGTGATTTCCTTTCTCCTTTACTTGTCGTACTGCAGAATGAAGTTCATACCTTTTGGGCTTTTGTTGGACTTTTAAAAAGAGTGGTAAGATTTTGATGTCATTAGCTTTTTAATAAATGATTGCAACTGTATTTCATCTATTATCGATTCCAAATGTGAAGAAGTTAAATAATTTTATTGCACAATCAACTTTTTTTTTTGACTTTCCAATCTTCATTACAGTTCTTTCCAAATTTCCGATTGTCCAACTTTATAGGAATATGATTTCCTCATTAAATAATTATTTTAATGCTGAACTATTTCATAGTTCTCTTTCTGGATTGGCAAAAAGGATTGGAGTTTCTGTTACAATATTTGAGAAACAACATCTCTAATTAGATCTCTAACCAACTGAAGTCATTCAGTCGGAATATTTATTTTTTTCATAAATTTGCTATTTACAGCACAGAAATTTCGAATTGGACCAATCTGCAATCAAAAAGCAACTGATGGATTTACGTGACCTTCTTATGGTTGTCAATCCAAGATTAGCTAATTATTTAGGTTCATTATTTCAGTTTTTGATTTGAATACTTTTGTATTGTAAATGTTTCAATCATCTTTATAAGTGATTATGAATTTTAAACTACTGAAATTCGAAAAGTTGTTCTGTTTTAGACATATTTATTTTTGCACAATTTTTTGCAGAAAGCCATAATTCCGATGACATGTACTTCTGTTTTCGCTGGGTGCTAGTTGTTTTCAAACGGGAGTTTTGTTTTGATGATATTATGCGATTATGGGAGGTTAATACTTTTAATTCATTTTTTTAATATATTTTAAACGTCTCGATGAATTTAACAGCTGAATTTATGCAGGTTCTATGGACCGATTTACCGTGTTCGAATTTCCATCTCTTAATTTGTGTTGCAATTCTTGATCAACAGATGAATTTCATCATTGAAAATAAGTTTGGTTTGACAGAAATCCTTAAGGCTAGTTTCATATCTGTTTATCATTTTGACATTTGAAGAATACATACTTTAATAGTGAATTCAATAAGCTCTGTAATATAAACCTTATCGAGTTACAACGCTTACAAATTTTCTAGAATTGTAGAGGTATCAATGAAATCTCACTGACAATTAGTATATATTATATTGCAAGTTGTTGTCTTGAAAATTTGCTAATGGTGTTTGATGATCTTTGGAGAATTTCAGGAAATATCAAAAAAGATGTTATTCAGAAGTATTTAACCTATATTTTTATTTCAGCATGTAAATGATCTATCAATGCATATTGATTTGAATGAAACATTAACTACTGCGGAAGCTATATTTCATCAGCTTGCAGCCAGTCAAGACAAACTTCCAATTCATGTCTGTAAAATTCTATCGCTCGGTGATTCTTCTGATTCCAGTGAAGGATAAAAATAATTTGTTCATTATTGTAAATATTATATCCGTAGGCAATACGGAAACAGTACAGAAATGCATCTTCATCGCATGTATTTTTGAACTATCAATGCGGTGCTATTCAAGCTGACATTTCTTAAATTTTTTTTTATTTATCTGACAACTTTAAGTTTTCATTAGTGTATGATCAGTTTTACGAGCACTAAAATGACTGCTCAAGCGTCTGCGAATGGATTATTACTATCGAGATCCGATTGCATGTAGAGCATGAATTGACCATATCCACTTTTTCCAAAGTATAGCAGTTGATGTCAGTTTAGTTATCAATATTGAAAATGTAAAATTTCTGTGATCTAATTCCTTTTCAGATAGATAAGTCTGAATGGTAAATGTTATGTAACAAACTTATTATCCTGCTCATTATTTGTTTATTAAGGAAAATAAGTTTAAGGACTATTCATCACTGCATATTTCGTATAATATGATATACATTTCGAGATTTCCGAAGGGTTATTTATACGTAAGGAATTCGTAACATTCTTGCAAAAGATCTATTCTTTCTTAGAAAATTAATATCAATCAAACTTCAGATGAGTATTATGAGAATAAAATTTTTGCTTGAAATAGTTCTAGCTTTTAACTAGTTTTGAATAATACATCATTTTATTGTTGTGGGGATTCTCTTCTTAAAAAATAATTTTCTTTTCTTGTTTCAAGTTTATTTGTTGTAACTTCATTTATCTGGCTTTTACTGTTACATACTGTTACATACTGTGGAACTACGGCGAAAATATTCTTTGGTCTCTTTCGGGGTTTTAATTTTATTTCTAGTGTTTTAGCATTAACATTTATAATCTCTCATATTTCACCACTATATTTAATATTTCTGTGCACTGATTTCTTGAATCAACCTTCTTAGCATTGTCACATTTCTCAAAAAACTGTACATTGTATTTTTCAATATTTGTTCGACAATGTTATGTTTAATATTGTTATGTATTCATACATATACGGTCTTATTTTTCAAATTTTATTGATAAAGCAGTAACCAGATATCTTCATAAATTTAAATTAAAATAACATTTTTTTACTGATATCAGACTGTCTACACCAATTGTAACGGTAAATTTTTTATGAGGGATATTGAGATAAGAATTACCTATGTTAACTATGTTTAGTGTAAATATTTTAACAATAAAAAAACTATATGACGTCTTAGATTTTTTAAGGATTCCTTTTGTGCCCATAACAACTGATAAGGTATTGAGCAAAGAATTTAGAAAATGAGGAACTTCAAGTAAAATGAATCAAATTTAGATTATTTTATGAGGAAATATAAAACTTATTTACTTTATCGGATAATCAGATTTATTAAAACTCATTTTTGATCAATTTGTCTTCGGCAATGTTTGATTAGACAAAAGGAATACATATATGAAAGGGGAAAAGTTTGAAGATCCGTAAAGATAAAATAAGGTCAGGTCAAGTATATTGAGAGAGATGTGAAAATGATCATCCTTCGATATGATTGTGTCATAATTGGAAATATTGAGTGAAACAGAACGTTAGGTAATTAGCGAGAATAATTAAATAATTCGAAATTTGATGATAAAAGAGGAATTGTAGAAGCAGACTAAGAAAACTAAAAAAAAATATTTGAAATATCTTTTACCTGAAATTCATCCTAAATAAATTGATGATGAAGTGGCTACCGTAATCTCTGGGTTTGATAATCCTTTTAATTGTCATTTAATCAATTTGATTAAATAGATGAATGGTAAAAATAAAAAATACAGTCAGAGTTTTTTATGTGAAAACTTAAAGCTATGACAAATGATGCGAAACAATTACTGCAAATTTAAATGATTTTTGATGAATCAGAATCAGCTTATTATGATGCTGATTAATTAAAATCAATAAATTACTGTAATATTGATTAAATGTGTCAAAAATAAAACAAACTTTATCACATCAAAAATCGATGATACTATGATATATGATTTAAATATTATATAGTTAGGCTCATCTAATCAAGAATCATCAAAGAGCTAAATTATTATTTTTACTACATTCATAGATAGATATTTGCTTTGATTTATTCAAAAATTCTTAAACAAGCATTTTTCATTCTTTTTTTTCTGTTTTTTTTTTTTTTTCAAAATCTAAAAATCGATGAAATGCTTCATGTTTGAATTTTTAAGTAAGATGAATGAATCATTTCAAATTCATTTTAAATAAATATAAAAATTATAATCAATTTTTTTTTTTTTTGGTTGTTTAGCTTTCCAAAAAATATTCCCAAAGTACTATATTGATGATGATAATACGCAAGATAGAAATCATATCACTAATCGATCTTTTTTTATGAAATGATAATATCAGAAAAAATTTATTAAATGCTATGATAACATAATACTAGATGAAATTTAAAAACTTTTTTTACTTATTTAAAAATGCAAAAAAATTACAAAATTAAATTTTGAATACATATTCAACGATTCTATTCTTCCTGAAATAGAATTCAAATATCGTTGTTTACATTGGGAAAACATAAGAGAATATTGAGTGTAAACATAGCAAGTTGTATGATTGAAAATCATTATACCAAATCGATATATTGATCGATCAAATATTGATTGAATATTTTAAAATCAATCAATTTTATTACAACAAAAATAGAACACAAAATACATCCATCATGTATGTAATGCGCAAAATTGTATATGCAAAAATATGCAAATGTAAAGCATGCAAAAGGTGCATGCTCAAAAAAAAAAAAGTTTGATCAATTGAATCAAATCGATTGCTGCTTGCTTCATCATCAGGATCATCATTTTCAATATCAACTTTCCATTTAATTTCAATTCGCTTGAATTAATTAAATTAACTATCTGAGAAAATTATAATTCGATTTAAATATATTTCGAAAATTTCATCAAATAAATTTAAAAATTCAAAAAAAAAAATTAAACAATAAAAAATAAGAAAAACTTACCAAAAATGAAATACTCCGTTTGTTTTGAGGTAAATGAATTTTTTTTTGGGTTCGACAAATAAAATTACCATAAAAAATAGGATGATGAAAAGAAGGAATGAAACTTTTTCTCTCGCAAAGTTTCAAAAAATGTTGGAAAATTTGAATAGGAATGGGAAAAAAAAAAAGGAATGTAACTTTTTGGGAAGTTTCAAACAAATTGTTGATGAAATTTTAACTGGAATGAAGAGATGGGCTAAAAAAAAAAAAAAAAAAAAAAAAAAAAAACTTTTTTTTGGAATTTCAACTTGATCGAAAAACTTGAATGCTTTTGCATGAAAATGTGCATAATATCACTATAATTGTTATGAATGGATATTTTATGCACAATTTGATGCGAAGCACGCAAATTGCAAATCGCAAAAAAAAAAGAAAAAAAAAAAAAAAAAAAAGAAAAATTTTTCAGTTTTTGGTACAAAAGAGTGAGTTATGTGTCATGCAAGATGCGAGAGATATGCCAAACATAAATGTCATCACATACTACTTGCAAAACATTATAACGGACTGCTTGCTTGCTTTGCTTGCATCGAGCATATTTCAATCTTCCATCCTTCCCTTCTTTTAATAATGCTTTTCTAATACAAACCAAAAATGCAAGCCTTCGACTAATCAATTTCTTATCTTATCAGTTCAATCAATGTCCCCCCCCCCCCTCCGAAATATATTCGAATTATCAATAAAAATTGATAAACTAACCAATTCTTCCCAACTTTTGTAATTTGTTGTACAAAAAATTGTCGCATTACGTTTACTAATCATTATCGCTTAAAATTTTTACCAAAATTAATAATAATTAATAATTAGTAAGAGATAGTATTTTGGAATATTTACATGATAAAAGAATCATTCTAAAATGATTCATTGATTTCTTTCGATAATTTATGAAAAATTTTTAATTGAAATAAAAAAAGAATTTCACAACGTAATATAGCAAATTTTATCATTTTTCAATTGCTTTTTTTTTTCTCTCTCTCTCTCTCTTCTTCCTTTCGAAATGTCAATTTAAAATGTATAAATAAGCGAACTTAATTATCAAACAATAGTTAAATAGATCTAAGATTGAAGAAATTAAATTTTATTTTTTTGGAAATGATAATTTGAAGTTCAAACTAAATTGAAATCTTTTATTTTTTTTTATGACTGTCACCTTATAGTATGTTTACAATTATACATTTCATACCAGACTTAGTCTACATCATGCATTTCATACAAGATTAACTTTTATATTATGCATTTCATACAGGATTAAATCACTTTGGTCACAGTACATAAACGCATACATTAATTTGTGTTTGATGAGTTTTACTTCAATCATTTGTAATTGAAGACAAATATTTACAGACGATCATCTATCTATCAATCAAAGAAAATATCAATTCGTTCAAAAAGTGTTGTCTGAGATTAGCATTTCTCATCAATCAAAAAATGAATAACGACCGAATCAACAAATAGTGCTCAAAAAAAAAGCACAATTTGGTAGAAAACAGCAACAGAGAAGCACAATACTCAAAAATCACATATCAAATGCAGAAGTCTCTATTTGATCAATTATACCAAACTGCTTGGCCTCATCCGGACTCATATATCTATCACGATCTAATGCTTCCTCAATTACTTTAACATCTTGTCCTGGAAATAAGAAACATAAAACATGGAAAAATAAAGGATTTCTCAATTCATTTGAAAAACTAGCGGTAAATGCATTACTACTATAGGATAAAAAAAGAACATAAACTATATCAAGAATTGACAATATGATTAATTAATTATTCTTTGTGAAATTTCATAAAAAATAAATACATAGAATAAAATAAGTTTAAAATCATTCACCAATCATATTGAAGCAAGTTTTGAAATCAAAGAGTATATCTATTCTCAACAAAAAAATTAAACTTTTCTCATCTAAATGCATGACTGTATACATTAAATAAGCCTTACCTGTGTGCATAGCATAAATTTTGTTCAGCCGTGTTTTAAGCCTACCAATCTCTTCGGCTCGAATCAAAATATCAGAAGCTTGACCCTTAAAAATACAATTTAAAAAAATCTATAATTCAATATGAAATAACAAATACTTGAACTTCAGAGATTTTTAGAGATTACATTAAAATAGTATCTGAATTATGGACAAAAGCATTTGTAATATGGAAAATTTAGATCAATTAATAAATGTATACTTCAGCACCGCCACTAGGTTGATGAACCATTATGCGAGCATTGGGTAACGATGTGCGCATTCCTTTCGCACCAGCAGAAAGCAAAAGACTACCCATACTTGCAGCCTAGAATATCAAAAAAAGTGGTTCTAAAAAATCACTTTTTTTGATCTGAATAAAGAAAATATTTGCAAATGGAAAATTGGAAAACAAAAAAGGAGAAGATAATCATGATTTATTAGGAAACAATGAAGATGTAATTTGTTGTACAACTATCATAAACCACAATTACCTGGCCGATACACCATGTTGCTACTGGAGCGCTGATATATTGCATCGTATCATAGATGCCTAAACCAGCAGTAACGCTGCCACCTGAAATTTGATTTCAATCTTTAAATTAGAATTTGATTCAAAAGAGACAAAAAAACAAACACAAAAAACAAAAAATAAAGCAAAATGTAATAAATACAAAAGGATTTACTTACCAGGACACATTATATACATATTAATCGTACTTTTCGCACTTTCACCTTGTAGAAAGAGAAGTTGTGCAATAATGGATGCAGCCACTTGATCATTTATCTAAAAAAACATTCCATTTGTTTAATACGAAACTAGGCATTTTTCCTTCCCTCCTTGATAAGTCATCATTGACTCTAATTCATTACGAAAATTATGCGATTAATTTAAATTAGTTTTTTTTTTTTACGAAATCATAAAAATGATTCAGTATTTGATGGATGTCATAAAAATAGATGCAAGTGAAAAATGAATTAAAAGAAGTCAACAAGCAAACCGGTGTCATCACGCAAACAATACGATCTTTGAGCAAACGTGAATAAATATCATAAACTCTTTCAACACGACCATCTTGATCAACTACCACCGGTATCATCTGTGGCCTTAGTACCGTACTATGTAACATCCGATGGGAAAATAGCTGTCGAATAAATGATAATGCTCTCATTCTGAAATTATTTTCATTTTTAACCATTTTAAGTTCATATGATAAGAGTAGATAAATTCTCGACGTAACAGATAGTATCGCGGATTTTTTTCAAGACTAGAAAATGAATTAAAAAAATCGTAAGAGAAATTGCGATATCAACTTATATGAGCAATAAATAATGAATGATTTAGCGAATTAATGATAAGAAAGAAATCCTTTTTTTTTCATGTCATAAATTTCTTTAGAATGTTATATTACGCATTTTTGGGCGATTGAAAATATGAAAAACAACATTATTATACTATTTCGAAAATCTTGGAAGAATGGTGCAAATAACAAATAGCAAATGACCGGACATCGTTTATCTTTTGCTGTTTAATATAAATTGAAAAGCATAATATTGAGAAAGTTCTGCTTTGTAATCAAAATACTAAATTTCGGAAGAAGAGAAGAGAAAATGTAAGAAAATATAAAACCAAAAAATTCTTTTATTCATCTTTTTTTCTGCTTTCTCTTAAATTCCTTACTTAATAAAAGTTAAAACCGCTCCTGAGTCCCTTACTTTCGAAATTTGCAACTGTTTTAACCTAATTTTTCTTTAAAAGCGGCTAAATCTCACACTTCTAATTACGATCAGTCTTAACTTATAGTTCTTTTCAAATTCTGGCTAATTGCTATCGATCGTTTCATTTCTAATTTTTTTACAGATTTTACAGAGGCTACTAACTATCAAACGGACATAGAATGACAAAACAGGCTATCATCAATCCATTAAACATTATTGTTCCTTAATTTCACTACCAAGACTGAGCTTAATTTGCATAAAATTGCTAATTTTTACATGAACTCAAATCAATCAACATATTTAAAAAATAATATTTCATTCTCAACAATACCGAAATTAAGAAGATCAATAAATACTAATATCTGAAGGAAAACTGGAAATAAATAGCAACCAGATAACCAGAACATGAACTGTTCACTGAAAAGAATTTAGTTTTGTTTCGTCGACCACAAAAGCAAATAATGATTGTTTTATCTCTATATACAATCTTCACATATATTACGCTACTCTATCACAGCTAGGCAGACAAAATAAATAAATCACAGTCTGCAATTAAACGAAATCATCTGTGCAAATGTTAATCTTATTAATAAAGCATAACAATATTAACATCAGAGAATATTATTTTCAAAAACGACCATTTTTATGGCAATTTTTTCGGTAAAAACTACTGAAAATCGACTCATCAAATTACAAATCACAACAACATATCAATATGGAATGACATGGGAAAAAAAACACTAAATTACTAAATGAGAATCAACAAAAATCATCTGGATTGAATAACCCTCTCGCTCGAGTCATTATGCTGTCCTGAAAAAAATATTAGCTATTCGCAAAAAATCGAAAGACATAACAAATCCATTCAAAGCACTCAAAGTGATATGAAGAAAACCAATCCGATATAAACTGAATCAAACAATATATTAGAAAAATGGAAGAGCTAGTTCCAATGAATGATATGAACCAGTGAAATGTCAAAAATAACCTTATTTGGATCATAAGGAGCTTCCTTTGATGGAATCTCTAGGACAGCCGGTATACTAGCGGTGTACTCATCGATAGCAAAACGTATTTGTTCAGCAATATGTTGATTGATCAGAATTATTGCGATATCATCACGGGAACAAAAATCTTTGAATGTTTCCTCTATCACATTAACTGCCGTATTTTTGTCCACAATTAAATAATTTGGTCGACGAGCCTAAAATGCAGCATATATTATTTTGGCTTAGGAATTAAAACACCACAACAGTGAAATACAACTATCAAATCAACTCTTAAATACGGCAGTTACAAGTAATTGAAAAGTCAAGAACTGACCGAATAATTTTCTAGCACAGAAAAAATATAAAATGAACCTGATTCAGTTCACCTATTCCACCAAGCAGAAATCCAACCACAGTATCTTCGTCCCCTATTATGGCGATAATTTTCCCTTTTTGTGCAGAATGAGCCATCTGAAATTGAATAATTAATAACAAGCTATAATTTTGCAATTTTTTACTTTTAAAAGAAATATAACTTTGTAATCTGTTATTTTTGAAAGATTTCTTTCAAATATGAAATTAACAACTAGAAAATACCCAACTCGGAAAAATAATTCCGGCTGGCACTTTCCGGAACAGACCCAATACCGGAAAACGTCCAAAATACATCCCAACAACCAAACAATAAAACCCCCAAATAATCCCTGGGTAAAACGAAAGATCGAAAATCGAGTAGCCAAAAATCATCAAACAAACGATCACACACTATTTACATTTTTGTTTATTTCTCTATCGTTGTTTACATATTTTTAAAATACAAGCAAAAAATACATTGGAATATGTGAAAAAAGCTCTAAAAAAGTGTAATAAATCTCGGAATATTCTATTAAATAGAAAATATCTCTTTAATAGTATTATTTTGTAACTTTCATCAATACCTTATCATAAAACATTCAATCTTTTTTGCCATTCTCTTTTTCTTTTTTACTCTATCGGACATCTATTTTATTTTTAGCACTCTTGCAAATCATCTCCATCCCGCTGTATTTCCGGTAATTTTACCGGTGTTATTTCTTCCGGGGTTTTTTTTTTTTGGTTAAGGGAGGTCCGGGGTTTTTTCCTGAATTAGTGGAAATGCCTTATATTCTTAATTTTATGATAGGATAGCTTTATTCATGACATTAACACATCGAGAAAAACGATTATATAGATTTTGCAAATACTCCGTTTTTCCAGAATTGGAGGCAAAGAAATAAAAATTTATGAATTTTCTATATTTTCTAGAAAAACAGAATAGACACTGAAGCAATGTATAATTGACAATACTACCATTTTATCTAACTGATAATACGCTATCATTATGATAGTTGAAGATAGAAGAAAAGTGGTATATTATTGAAAAGAAATTTTTAAAAATTAGTGGAATTAAGGCACGTTACATTTTCCACTAACTTTAAAAAAAACAGAACAAATACTGATTGTTAAAAAATATTTGATTGTTTTATTTTATTTTTATTTTTAATTTTTTTTTTCAAAATTTTCTTCAATGATTGTTAAAAAATTTTCATTTTATTTTTAATTTTAATTTTTTTTTTCAAGATCTTTTTCTATTTCTTCAAAAAAATTGATAATAGAAAATCAGGAGGAAATTCAATTTCAGGTTTCAGTTTTTGCGAAATCTGAATGAATATTAGAATTAATTGAAAATATTACATAGCGGAAATTATTTCGGAAGATGAAGATGAAAATACAATTTCATTCTGTTCAGATTGAATGATTGATTGATTGTATTTCAGATATTTATAATTTCAAATAATGGCTTCGATTTCTGCTGGAAAATCGTTGGTTGAAAAGGATTGTATGCAGCATAATCCTTTGGTAGATTTGTCGAAACGAGTTATTGAGGGAAGTGTGGATAATGATTTTGAAAAAACTTGGAATCAATTTTTAACCAACAATTCAAAATCTGAGAACGTAAGTATTACCGATATAGAGTTTATTCATTTATCATTTATTCAGATCATATTTATGGGAGGTACTTCCTGGTCATTTTATTCGACGGTGAATCGATCAAGTTTAAGGACTTATTCTGGAAAAAAAAAATTACCTGCACATCAATCCACGATTTCAATTTATTTGTGTGCATAAATTTTATGGATTAATTAATTAAATCATCATTTTATTATTTTCAACCTGAAAATTTTTTTTTGTAGCGCATTTGATTAGTTCAAATTCCCTTTGACTTCAGCTACACGATGAGTACCTGAAAAATCTTACAATGTCTACCGCAGCCCCCAAGACAACTAATCTGTATGAATTGGCTGATCAGATGGACCCTATACAAAATCTAGCCGAAGTATGGGCTGAGGAATACATAGCAGGGCAGCAAGAATCCAAGAATTTAGTTGAACAGTGGGCTGACGAGGCAGAACAGCAAGTCAATTATTTACCAGAACAATGGGCTAAAGAATTTTCCAGTTTAAATTTTCATGAGCAAGAAGCTGAAAATAAAAGCGGGACCAAGTATGTTAACTAACATGAATCTCAGGTTTTTAGTGTTAATATCTCTGAAATAAAACGGGAAACTTATCCAAACACAGAAACTTTGCCTGTACAATGATATTTTCTTCAATAAAAAATAAATTCTGAAAATATTTTTTGAAAATTTTTGAAATTATTTAAATGTTTTACTGCAGGGATAAATCTGAGATGTGGGCCACTGAATTCCTCGACGAATTCGATCGAAAATCGCAGATGAACAAAGAATTTGCATCGGAGGTTGGTTGTTGCAGTATAAAATTTAGTTGACAATTAGATTAAAAAAACATGAAATCGTTCAACAAAATTGAAATTCGCTTGATATACTGATTACAAAAATCCAACTCTTTCAGAACATAGTCTCTGCAGCTGAAACTGAAACAGATGCTACAACTTTTACAGAAAGGTAATGTTTTATTTATTTATGTTTGACTCACTTGGATTTGTATTCACTGCTCTTTTAACGATGGCATTTGTTTAAGATATCTCAAAATGTTTGAAAAAAAAAAAAAAAAAAAAAAGAAAAAAAACTATATGATGCGTTGATATGCATATCAGCATTATATTGGATTGTGAAACGAAATAAATTTGATATCGATCCTTGTTCATTATTGTTTTTTTTTTCTATTAAATTGTTAAAAACGAAAATTATTGTTTTTAGTGAATATTTCGTTTCAGGACATCTTTTGATGAATCCGAAATGTATATTTTCGACAAAAACAATCCCTATCTTAGACAAGCGAATGCATTCGGGAAAGGACAGCAGGCGTTGAATGATGGACTGATAGCTGATGCTATTTTATATTTTGAAGCTGCTGTGCAACAGAATCAAGAAGACTTTGAGGTTTTTTTGTTTTTCTCTTGGTGGAAGTAATTTATAAGTAGGATGAAATATTTGATACTAGTTTAATAAATGGGATTTGTAATGCTTCTTAGATATTTTCATAAAATTTTGTGCGTACGGGAAATATACAGGTTTTTTTTTTTTGTTTTATTGAGACACTCAAATTCATATTATTGATTATTTTTAATCATCTTTAATATTTCAAAAAATTTTTCATTAACAGAGCTGGTTTCAACTTGGAGAATGCCAAACTGAAAATGAAAATGATAGGCAAGCAATTGCTGCATATAGGACAGCTTTGAATTTGCAGCCAGAAAAAAAAGAAGTAATTTTTAATATTATTCAAGTCAAAATTTAAGATCAGCGTATTAAGTAGACTTTTCTGGGTGCAGGAATATATATATTTATATACATTAACATATGTGTATGAAATCCAAAATTAGATTAATATTATAAATTGCGTCATTCTTTATTAGATGATATTTGTATCAGTTGCTGGAAAAATTTTATGAATGAGACATTAATTTATGTAATGGCTATTAAAGAAGCCGGTTTCCAGTGGCGAAGAATGGACATTCCTAAAATTATCGCTTTGTAACATTCTTTTGAATGTGTAAAATCCAGTGATTTTTGAAGAAAATATAATTAGAAATATTACATAGGTTCCTCTCCTACAATTTTCAATATCATATACGTCATCATTATCAAAAACTTTATTAAGCGCATCTATATATCTTCTTTTCCTTTAATCTTCTTTCGACTTTGCTTTTAATTGCATTCTTAGCAGTGAGACATATATTTCTTTTGGCATACTCTCGTAATTTTATAGATACAACTTGCTCTTGCCATAGTTTACATTAACGAATGTATGGAATTAGATGCACTAAAAGTTTTGAAGCAATGGATTATGTCCTTTTTAAATGATGATTCGATTCCATTGGAATTTAAAACTGCTCCCAATAATCCAGTTGAGGACCTTACAATTCAAACACAACAGGTTATGCGTAAATTTATAATTTTGAGTTATTCTCTTATTGCTTTCTGATGAAGTAACATTGTTTAAAAAATATCAGTAAAACTGAAAGAGATAGGTAAAGTATTTAACTTATTTGCAGAATAGGACTGAGCATAGATTTTGCTTTTAGAATAAGGACAAATTTCTTTGATTTTTCGTGAATACGATCGATATTAACCACATGGTAAAAATGCTATCATTTTTAATGAGACTTGGATGATTCAGCAAAATAGGACCTAATAGAGAGAAGTAGACTAATTATAAAAATTATAAAAGTTATTGAAATTATTGGATTTCCTATCATAGAAATAAGAATTCTCATCGGTCAATCAAAGTAATAGGAATCAAAACTATAAAAATAGCAACACCAAATTTCAAAAATATTAATGCTCAGGTGGAAGATCTCATCCAAAAAGCGCTTTCAAATGTGGAAACAGCCAATGAAGCAACGTTTCACAATGCATTGAGTTTGGTGTATAATATTAAGGGTGATTACAATCAAGCTGCTGAAGAAGTGAAATTAGCTCTTCTATACAATCCGAAGGTTCACAAAAATATTTTCATGCAATGCGCTAGGGATTTTCAAAATTTTTGAATTTTTAAAGTTTATGCGTTACTTGATGTTCTGGAAGTAATCAGCTATGTAATCATGAATGCAGCCCATTTTTTGTCAAAATATCAACTTGATCATGCTTTAACTAACTGAAAGATCATAGTTTACATCAATTTCTTTTATATAACTTATTAATTAGGCTGTCGATGGTTTATTTCAATTTTAGTGGAGAATAATATAAAACTTTTTCTAAAGGAAACATATTATGATATGGTTTCAAAAGATAAATAAATTTATTCGGAATATTGTAGAACTACGTACTTTGGAACCGCTTGGGAGCAACACTGGCTAATGGTAAACGAGCTGCGGAAGCAGTTGCTGCTTATCGTGAAGCTCTCGAGATCTGTCCAAATTATACACGTGCTCGCTGTAATCTAGGCATTGCTTGCATTCATTTGCAGAACTACAAGTATGTGTATTCCATTTATTTATGCTGTTTTTTTTTTTTCGCATTTAATTTTGGCCAGATTTTAAATTTCAATTCATTCTAATTTCTTGAAATGAACAGAAATATTTTGATGCCATGCTTACAACGTGATCTAAAAGTGATCCTTCAATGAATGTTTCCAGTGAACTTTTTAAATGTTCTAATAATTCTTATCTCTGTTTGCTCTTATCGATTGTAATTTATTATTTCAATTGTTGTTTTATTCTCTTGACATTTAGTAATTATCAATTATTTATTATCCATTTATATCAAGTGTGGTCGAAATCTAAAATGATTTAAAATTGTGAATTTCAGAGAAGCAATTGAACATTTTATTACTGCTCTCCAACTGCAACAGTCTTATAGCTCCATTTCATCGTCTACAATTTGGACTCCTTTGCGCGCAGCTGTCATTCGAAGTTATTTGCCCTGTGCATTGGATTTGCTAGCAGCTGTCAATGAAAAAAATTTGGAGAAGTGTATTCATTTATTGAATTGATTTATGCATTACTGTGTAAATAGTAAGCATTTGTCGATAGAAACTGTGATTACTTCGATTTTTGATTTATTCGTTTAAAATTTCCATTTTCTTCTTAATCCCATTTGTTTTTCAATTTTTTCAAACTTTCACAACCATGATATTGCATCTTTTTTTCTTTGTTCCATTTAGCATTATTTCATGTAATCCATTGATGCCCGACCAATCAGTGATTCCAATTTTTGATAACTGTAAGAACAAACCAGTCTATTCTACTTCGACTTCCCTTTATGGTAAAAATATTGATACTGTAGAAGAATGGGATTCAATTACTCCACCACCATATAAAGTTATTGGCATCGTAATTCGCGCGCCAAATGCAATACATGAAGTTGAGGAAAAAATCATCTCCACGATTAAAGAAAGTAGTACAGTATATGGTAGTGGCAGTAATGGAAAAGATCAGCTTTACGTGCACGGAATAGCAAAAGAATCTGAAGAATCTAACAGTATGTTCAATTCCAAACATGACGAAATGAACAGAAATTTTGAAGATATGACTTTGAATTATAAAACGCCTACAGAGAACAGCATAACTAAGCATAACTCTTCAGCACATTTTTTTCCAAATACAAATTCGACAGTTACACTGGAATTTACGACCTCTACATCCAGTACTATGAATGATACTTTCAAGAAAATTCAGAATAAGTTAAATTTTGGGAAATTTGTGTCAGATTTGCAAATTATCGATATAGTGGAAATTTTCAATATTTTAATTACGTTAATATCGCCTAATTTATCTTCAGAAGTGACTAGCACAACTCACTATTCCTCAGTATTAGATAATTCTACATTCAGAAGTGCAAAGGATGAATTTTTCGATGAAGTGGATACGCAAACTGTAACATATTTTACGGAAAAGGCGTTGGATAAAACATTTTCACAAATGCATCGAAATGGCGAATCGGAAATGAGTCGTATAAAAGGAATGGAAGAGCTTATAAATGGCAAACATTCTGGCAACAGTCTAGATACAGATGATTATGCAGTTGTCAAGAGCGAACAAGATCATGCGAAATTTGAAAAGAATTCGAAATTAAGTCCACAAGTGATTTCTAGATCAGAATTTGCAAAAAATGGTATCAATGAACAAGAAAGTGGCTTAATAAATAATTGTGATCACAGTGGTGCATCGAAGGAAGATTCAGGACAACGAAAGATATCAAACTGCAAAACAGTAGTTGAAACGAAACATTGGGAGCCACGAGATGAAATGCATGAAAAATATAACGAAGAGCATGAAAAAGATAGCAAATCTCCTGTTTTAGTACATTTTGAGAAAACTTTTTGGGAAAAATTGGTTGCAGGTTTGAAATGCTCCCAACGGGATTGCAAAGAAGCACTAAGACCTACGGAAAGTGTTCGCAGATATTTAATTGAACCATCAATAAGTCGAGCCAGGAAACATAGCAATGGACAATCGTAGGCTTTATCTTTTTAGTATCTTTTTTTTTTTATGATTATCTTTTTATCAAAATTTTTTTTTTTATTTCCTGTTTTGGATGACCTTTCATACAGAACCATTTATATATATATATGAATGACCTTTCCTACAGAACACTCATTTGTTCTAAAAAAAAGTAATCACTGAAAGATATTATTATTCCCAAGGAATATATCTAATAGCTCAGTATATATAGATATTTATTTATTTTATCACTAGTCATCAACTTTTCTATTCTGCAAACATATCAAAGGTTTATTAATGTTTTCAATATTATTTCATCCATATTGTTATATTTAGGCATTATTTGATCCTGTCATCGATTAGAACATATCTGTTAGAAGCTCTCTAAATTGCATCATTTTTTTCTGCTTTCAATTTTAAAAAGAATGATTGATTTTTCATTTGAAATTCAAGTAATCGCAATAAAATGATGATTAAAAAGCATAGTTGGTACATTTCCTATTGTTCAATTGTATATGATGTACGATTGTTGTTTCATCAAGGTCATATCTATCTTCTCTTGCAGTAATATTGTCGATCAGAAGTCATGTGTTGTTACTTTTCAACTTAATATGTTGTCTATATGCGCAGTAGTTTTACCTTGAAAATTTCCACTTTTCTTTTTTTTTTTTTTTTTTTTAAAGATCGATGACAGGTATCTGCGAAATTTTTGATTATAAACTTAGGATTTGAAATTGGAAATAAAATTTTTTTTTGATTAAGTTGTAACAAAAGAATCTCTTGTTATTTGTTTTAAACTAAAAGGCATCTCTCTGAAATAAATGACATCTTCGTAAACATATTAATATATCAAGGATTTTTGACGGATAATATATCGAACAAGACAGAAACAGGTGAAGGTCATTCTGATAAATATCTTATTAACCTATTAGATATCTTGAAGTTGCAGCAGTTTAAGTAGTAAAGCATGAATTATTCGAATTTTACCGAATAATATTATGGAGCCTTCTGTCATCTTTTATATGATTACTGTAGTCATTGAACTACAGTGTAATTCATCAATGATAGTCTTTACTCTCAGTAAACATTTCGATCTTTATTTCATTTGATATTTTAAAAATTTCATATTTTTTCGAAGAAAAATGAACTCAATCATTTTTTGTATTTATTAGATTGTTAAAATTTCGAAAATAAAAATTTGCTGCTCATAATTGTCATCTAAGCTCATCATTTGTTCGAACTTTTTGCCTTCTCCAGTTCGATTAACATGACTGATTTGGAAAATATGAGGAGAAAAGAGGAGAAAAAAAAAAAATTACAAGTTTGTTGTTAAAAAATTAACTTTTGCGCTAAAAAATGCTCAATTACTGCTCACAACTCTGAGCGCTATTTCAAAAGTACTTCTTTCATACTATAAAATTTAAACTTGGAATTTTTCTTAGCATAACTTCGTTAGCATAAATGACTCAAATTACTTCTTATAATTCTACAATTTTCTTCCATTTAGATAAATTTGTTCGTTTTTATTATAAAAATTTGAAAGTACAAAAAAAAAAAAGAAGGATGAGATAAAAACGATGAAATTTTTTATTTATTCTTCTATTAATTACTCAAATAATTTACTTAAAGTAACTAATCTTTATTAAAACAAATGAATCCTTGAAATTTAAAATGTTTTACGCTTGGTTAAGTTTATATTTTATTTTTCTTCAAATTATTGCTTTTAATTTTATTCTACTTGACATTCATAATCGATCAAATTAATTGTTGAAAGAAATATCTAGTACATAAATTTAAAATTTATTTTAATTTGCTAAAGTTTGATTTAATTTAATTTTATATTTGTTTCATCAATTCTATTGCTTTTTTCCGAAGAAGAAGAAACTGTCACCTTACAAATACATCGATCATTAATTAAAATATCATCATTTCAGAGAGAAGAATTTTAAAAGACCTAAGAACAGCAATGTTATTGTAATGGTGAAGAGATGTAAAAATCGAATAATGCAGAAATAATTTTGTAAGAAATAAATTTTTTTTTTAGCAAAAATTTTCAACATTTTTCAATCAGTAAATTTGCTCTGTTCTCATTAAATTTTTGATGATCATCAATTTTGCTAAAAATGCTAAAATTTATGACAATTTCAAAAACGATTCATAACTCATTGAAATTTATGAATTAATATGTTTTTTTTTTTTTTTTTTTTAGCTATAAAATTATTAATTGCTGTAAAATCAGTAACTGTAAAATTAGTAATTAATTTATAATTCAAATTATAAATTCAGATTATTTTAAAAATAATCGATTCATATTTGAATGAATGAAATTTTCTTACGAATATAATAAAATTTCTGCACATATTTATTTTTGTTGATATCCGAAATTCCCTTAAATTAATTCAATCTTCAATCTTCAAAATTAAAATTTATCGATATTTTGCAATAATCATTTTTAGAGCTGATTAAATTGATCACTTTTACATAGCAGTATTATCCTGAAATGAAATTCACTATATGGTCTGAAAGATCGTACATTAAATGATTTTTGTGTTTGAAAGAAACTCGAGGTTTAGTTTTTTTTTTTTCTTGTCATTTGTAAAAAATTCTGATAAAATAGAAAAATCGTAGTATCAAAAATGAAATAAGTTGTTTGGTAACTTTTTTTTTTTTTTTTTTTTGTTAAGAAGGATTGACATTTCAAGAAAGTTCAAAAAATACTTTGTTTTTTTTAGTATAGTCATCTTGCTTTTATATGCGACTGTTATTTGTCAAAAATTCATTCTAATCATATTTTTCATTTTAACTTCATAAACAGAAAAATTAGCTCATACTTTGAATTTTTGTTTACGTACGTGAACATACGTATATACGTGTATATATCCATATATATGTATTTGTGCTTTGAAATGAAATATGATGACATAATAAATGATTTTAACTGTCAATGAAATGCTTTTTTTTTTTTTCAAATATTTTTTAGAAATCTAAACTTTTATTTTTTACTTATAACCAAATTCATAAATATCTTACCCTTATTTTCATTTTCTTTCAATTATACAAAAAAATTATTCCTTCATTTATTGATTCACTATGTCAACCGGTATTTTGTGCAGCAATGCGTATTAATTTTTGATATAATATTTCGAAATAATTCCTATTAACGTTTGCTTATAAACACAAACACACACCTATTCTCACAATTGATTATTAATTAGTCCTTCAATTCCGATTTTTCCGGCATTTCTTACTGTAACCGATAGTGCATTTTTTTAATTTACAACCGATTCCAGTTTTTTTTTTTTGGCGGTATCATTTTCACTGAATTTCTTTTCCATTATAATGTGTATAAGAAAGCGAACGAAATTTTTAGCATCCGAGAGAATCCATTTTGAAAAACTGAAAAATCTAATCAAAATTTTGATAAATAATCATAAAATATATTCCATCACATAGACCAACGTGTATTGATCTTTGATGAAGTTCAAACTATTTGATTTCAATATTTGAATATGCCACGGTGTATAATTGATAATTCCGTACCATCATACCATCATTAATTCATCCGAAATACAATCAATAAATTAATGAAATATTTCTTCTCTTTTTCGTCATTAAATCAAGAAACTTTTTTTTGTGTCATCAGAAATAAGACAACCATTTCGTCTGTCCTATTTTTTTTTTCTCAAGTATACAGTAGCGAATTCATTTCAATTTATCCGGGTGTAATAATTATCATTCATTGTCTTTTGAATTTATCAACATGCCTGCCTAAAAAGCACAACAGGTTCAATAATTACTCCTATATACTGTATAACAAAAATGAGGAGCATATCAGGTACTCCTTATCACTGTATCATTTGTTTTCATCAATATATACTAAAAAATGTTTATTCTGTATTTCATTTTCTATTCCTTCTATTTTTTCGCTCCTCAATCTTTCTTCTCCTTTTCTTATATTCGTTCTGCCATTTTACATTGTTTTTTTTTCCAAAGAGACAATGTCTATGTATACATCTATCAATTCAAATAAACCATTTCGATTATCTTTTTTCATTTTTCCATCGATCATTTTTCTTTTCTTTGAATTATGATGCTCGTGATGCACCTACAGGAGAAATTAATGTCTCTGGACTCGACAATATTGATATAAGCCACAGAAATTATGCAGCTGCTTTTTTTTATTTTATTTGATTTTTATGAAGATATGCTGTAAAAGTTAAAGATAGCATGCAAAATATAGAAGCATATTGTCAAGTACTTGCAATATTGCAAATATATATTTAACGATAACGTAATATGATTTAGTATATGCAACAGGGAAATGGAAGAAAATTATTTCAACTATTTAAACAAAAGAGATCAGGATAGGATAAATGATATTACCGGAGGTATTCATAGAATATATCACTATCAGCAAATGAAATGCAAGTTCTCATAATCTTAAATTCATTAATAATTATTAGTAAAGATGTTTGAGAATAAAGAGAGCAAATAATAAGCATTAGATTTTATGTTTGAATTCATATATGATCAAATATTTTGCTCTATTTTGTTCACTTGTTCATTTCTTAAGTAATGTTACAACTGTTGCTAAATGCCTGAAACAATAATTTTTATTGGCAAACTAGTTGTACCCAGCTACACTCCGCCTGGCCGGTCCAGCTAGTCTATATAAAAAAAAAATGTAAATGTTCGTTTGTTCAAAATCTTAAAACTCCGGAAGTTCTCAAACACACATCTCATCTATATTAATTTAAAATCTTAGATATCGGAAAGTCCTTATCTGTTGCTTGGAAACTTTGATACAAAACTGCATTCGAATATACGCATATTTTTATACACGCATTGTTGTAGCTCAGTCTGGTTAGTGTTGGGGGAAAAAAACTTTGTAATTTGATTAGTCGTTTGGTTGAACTGAAGATTGATTCTTGCTATCGTGATTCGGCTAGATCAGCAATAGATGGGAAAAGTTTTTGTGTTTTGTGCGACAGAAATGAATGCTGTTGAGAAAGGCTTTATTGATTGACGAAGAGTGATTCTTCGTAACAAACAGTAGCAAACAATTATCAGAGAATATCCAGGCAAATTGATCACTGGTTATTCATTCCTTTGTCACTGATAGAGAAGGATACTATTCAAGTGAATTGTCAGATTGTTGCTACTATTATGTCGCTTTGAACTGTCGAATTGCAATCCCTAAAACTCCGAACTATTGCTGTTGCTGCGTCAATTTTCGTCATTTATCTGTGAATTGGAGTGTTCTGATAGTAAACATGTTTGTCGTGTCCCTTTGAAACTATGTCACGCTACTTGACCTTTAGTACTTTTTGTTAACAAAATTATCGTAACATTTTTCAGGCATATTTGACATCTTTCAGCTTTCGCCCACATTTAATATGTTTAATTTCACAATACTTGTGGGTATGCAATATTTTTTGTTGCTCCATTGTCTGCGTAGATTATTTACATTCAAATTATGTTTAAACTGGAGAACCAAATCTATTGTTTCTTTGCTTATGTAGTGACCTATTCCTGATATTGACAGCATCTGTAAAGAAAGATTTATTCACATTGCCACCAGTGATATGAATCTAACAAAGGGGAGGAGACTTACTCAATATTGTCCCCAATAATGTGAATTTTAACAAAGCTTACTCTCTTTATTGAACCTGAAATTAATTAGAGAAGTTCCACGTGCAATCACGGCCCCCCACACGTCTATAAGAACCCAAGCGTAAATACACGCATACGCGATCACTGCATCTTCTGCTTCCTTTCACTACGTAGGTATGGGTGCGTAAAAGACGGTCCGGCCATTCCGGACTTGTTAAATTACAATGACATGTTATAACATACTGACCAGGGTCTAAATAAAAAAATAGGGTTCGCTAGGATATTTGCAATGTTCGGTTTCCAGGAGTTCACCTGTTTTAGTGCTTCTTTTACTCTGTTTAAGTAATATTTGCAACATTTGATTTTTTTAACGATCAGATTGAAATAAGCATTGCAATTATTTCTTTTCCCTATGACTTCGACGTAAGAAATATTTTTTCTCATAAAATTTAGCAAGAAATTATGTATCTCACTCTTTACTGCGGAAAAGATTGCACTGTAATTAAGGTATGAGCCAGATGAGGCACTTATCTGAAATAATATTTTTCGTCATTTAATAATAGTTGATTTGGCCAGCAACACAAAACTGGAAATTTAATTAAATTTAATTAATTAATTTTTTATTAATTTCTTGGAAAATTATTCTGAATCAGAAAGATATGTAAACATTTAAATTATCTGTTTCGTTTATCTAAATAAATATACTCGACATATTGTTCTCCGGTAAAATCTCCTCTTCCCATAGGAAAGTTCAAAATCATTCTCGATAGCAAGTAATAGTGCAATTGGTCTGAAATGTCAATTTCTTGGTTTGTATTTCGAGAATGCTTAGTTTGAAACAGTAAAGTGTACTAAACGAAGCGCTGGAGAAGTTCGTTTTATGAGTATTAGAGTGATTAGAAATAATTTAAGAAGCATACCGTATACATATGATTAGAGACAATTAAGAAGCGTACCGTATGCTTATTAGATAATTTAAGGAGCATACCGTATACAGAAATAGAAAGAAGCTCGAAATATTACGGAATTCCTAGTTAAAAGCATAAGAAAAAGAAGAAAGATTAAGCATATGGATAGTTGAAAGTAGGACATTTCCTAAAACCTGCATTATTTTTGTTTTTTTTCTTTTTTTTTTTTTTTTTTTTTGGCGATTTTTATATATATACTCACCAATCATCCCATTCTTCGCTAGCACCCCTTCTATTATCATTAAAGAAATTATCCGATTTATATGCAAGCAAAACATAAACATATGAATATTTTATTCTAAGAAATTCTAAAAAGGTGAAAGGTGAAACTTTAGTCTCTTTCTCTCTCTCTCTTTCTCTTTCTCTCTCTCTCTCTCTCTTTTATCCTTCATTTACCATTTTCATAGCGCAGATTTATAAACATTATATTGAACAGAAGTTAGTATTAACAAAATTGACAATTATTTGAATGAATTTACTTCCAAACAAAATTTTAAATTTCACTTTGATTGGTTCTGGTTTTTGTTTTGTTTGTTTGTTTGTTTTTTTTTTTTTTGTTTTTTCTTGGTGACTTTTATATAATACAGATTCTTCCAGAAAAAGCACAATTGCTTGGACTATTAATCAACCAGAGAATTTCTATATTTTGGTTTGATTAAATTTCTGTTTATGGAATACAAGAAACAGATGCTCATTTGATTGACAGATGTTGAATAAAATGAATTGGAAATAAACTATTTGCCGTGGTTAGAGTGATGTTGATTTTAAGATTTATGTTTCGTGCTCAGATTATTCAATCGAAAAAATTTGAATAAAGGTTAGAAGATTATTCTAACTCTTATTTCAAAATTTATAACATTAAAATTACTTCCTTTCATTATCTTCTTTATTTGAAGACTTTTTTGATCATCCAAAGTTCTTTTTTTTTTTTCTTGTAAGTTCCTATTATATCATGTTAGTAATGCTGATAATAATGTAATGATAATGACAATTAATTGCTGCCATTTTTGATGCTTTTAGAATTCTTAGCGTTTTAGCGCCGTTTTTGAAGTTATTCTTATAGATTTTTTTTTTTTTTTTTTTCAGAATAGATATAATGAGCAACCAATCGATGCAACAGTCCCAGGCCTCGTCGACAAGAGAACCCGATCCAGATGCTATCAAAATGTTTGTCGGTCAGGTATGCATTAGTTTTCATTCTTTGTAACAATTATATGTGTTAGAATTTATAAAAGACTCATTTTCTAAAATGCGAAGTGTTTTATATAGAACTTGGAAAGAATTATTCTCTCATTTCATCTAATTAATTTTGTTTAGATTCCACGCTCATGGGGTGAAGCAGAATGTAGGGAATTATTTGAGCAGTACGGTTCTGTATGTCAGCTGAATGTTCTTCGTGATAAAGTAACACAAACGAGTAGAGGTAAAGAAAATCTTTTTTTATTTTTTTCAGTGTAGATTAAATGTAATTAATTAACATTTGCAATTTTTTTTTATTTTAGGTTGTTGTTTCGTAACTTATTATAAGCGGGCCGATGCAATAGCGGCGCAGGCAGCACTTCACAATATTCGCGTTCTACCCCAAATGTATCATCCTGTTCAAATGAAACCTGCTGACATTGAAAACAGAAATGGTATGCATCTTGTTTTAAATTTCATATTTTCTTTCCTTTTTTTTTCTTCCTACTTTTTTTTCTTTTCATTATAAGTTTTACTTAGTTTATTAAGTATTCCGAATAATTGTTATCGAAACAACAATGCATCATAGGAACTAGCGTCAAAAATGAGTTGTATTAGTTTAGATTGAAGCATTCAACCTGATTTCACATTTTCATACTTCGATTTTTGCTTATTTTTTTTTGCTTAATGAATATTATGTGTAGTAAATGGATCGAAAAGGTGTGATAATATCCAGGATTGAATATATTTCGATGTTTTCATTCTCTGAAACTGATGATCTGCGTTGTATTGCAGAAAGAAAATTGTTTGTTGGTATGTTAAATAAGAAACTTACTGAAGACGATGTGCGTGAAATGTTTATGCAGTTCGGACACATCGAAGACTGTACTGTTTTGAAGGATTCAGAAGGAAAAAGTCGAGGTATATCTGCGTTTTTTTGTTGCCACTGCAATGGTAGTGATCAGAACTAGAAAAAATTCTATGATCAGAACTAGAAAAAATAACTGAATAAAACAGTCAGTCGAAAAAGCGTAAATTAATCCAGTATGACTAATTAATCATTTTTTTTTTTATGTTCGTGTAGAAATTATTGGTATTACACTGCTTTTATATTCTTAAAAAATGAAATTAGTCAAATGATTTAAGTGCAGGGCATATGAAATTTACAATGGAATTCTTCAATTAAGATTTAATAGAGTGATATTATTAAAATCTTTTATAAAGTATGCAATATTGATGGAGTATTTGATAGAGTCTGAAGCATGAGTGAAGCGAGTTTCTAATAGTCGATTTAAATTAATTTCGAACGACCATTGCATTTATGATCATCAAATAATTATTAGACTTAAAATGGTTGTTTATTAGTGAAAGTGGCCTAAATTAGACAACTTGGCAAATTAGTTAGTTCTTTTCGTTCCAAATGCAAAAATTACTCATTTTACATTGCTGTTGACCCCAATCCGACTTAAACTTATCTTTGGAAGATTTGCAACAGTTAAGAAATATCAGAACAAAGCAGAATATATGTTCCAGAACTTTCAGAGTATTACGAATTAGTGAGTATTTTGAATAGAGCAACTGAAGGGAAGCATTGCAGTCTTTTTTTAATCGGCTATAAGACTGCCTTTCAGAAAATAGACTGCATATGACTATGCGATTATGCCATTGTCATGAAATAGAGATGGAATTTTTCAACTAAGGTTTAGAATGATATTGTGGTTACAGAAATTACTATTTAAAACTTTTTATAAGGCAACCTTCTATATTTTGTTTTGCGCGACATGATAGTCCTCGTGATTCTGGTGATATATGTCATGTTGGCAAGAGGACTATAAATTTGTAAACCAAATGCATGAATGTCAGAAGTGTTCATTGTCAAATTAGGTAATTACATTGTTCATAGTGCTTCAGTGTAATTATGTGTTCCGTGTTTGTAAACTAATTCATCTATATGGATCTTAGAACACTTGCCAATCTTTTGTTCTAGCTTATTTGAAAGTTATTTAGTAATAATAAATTAAATATTTTTGATTTAGGTGTTAATATACACTGACTTAGTTTTTTTGAATAATCTCGAATTTTCTATTTAAGATTCTTTTAGCTGTTGTTCTAGGCATCTAGTATAAATCTGTGGTTTTTTTTTGATTTACTTATGATTGCAAATAAGAAATATGAGGATTGATTTTGTTTTTTCTTTTCCTTTTTTTTCCATGTTCCTTTTTTTTCATGTTGTCCTTGTCACAGAGATTGTTTGTTGAGCGTAACTTTTTGTTCCAGGCTGTGCCTTTGTGACGTTTGCTCATCGTTCCTGTGCGCAACACGCAATCAAACAAGTGCATCTATCTCAAACTATGGAGGTACTCCGTCACTCACCTGTACACATTTTTTTTTTCTTGAAGTACATCCGATAAAGTATCGTATGTTACTCAACTTACCGTTCACTAGCTTGCACTAGCAATGCTTTATATTTTTACTTATTGATAATTGCTTCAGTAAGCTCTTTTTTTCATTGGAGTGATACATATGATTGTATGGATCTTAGCTTTATACTTAGATTATGCTGACTACGTTTTAAAATACTATGATTTATGTTAGATGGTTATTCGTTGCACTGATAGCGTAATTGGAGAAACATAAGGCAATTATTATTACTTTCCATCAATTGATAAATGTTTTTTGAATCCTAATTCAAAAAACAAATCTGTTTTGTTAACGTTTGACGTTGGAATGAATTGGTTGTTTTAATATATCTGTGTTATTTCCGTAAAATTTTTAACTTTTTTTCCTTTTTTTTTTTCTTTTTTTTAATGATGGAATTAAATATCAAACTGTTTTTGTGAAGTCCTTTTGTTATTAGTTGAAGATGTGTATAATCGGTCTTCTATTATAAAAAGGCGAACTTTTCAAATTTTTTAGATATTACAACTGAATATTTTCTATTAATGAATTTCATTAAATTAAATTTATCTGGAAATCATAATATTTTAGGGCTGTTCGAAACCGATTGTCGTGAAATTCGCTGACACTCAAAAAGAAAAGGATGCAAAAAAGAATGGTGGAACGCCAGCGATAGCTGCACCTGCACTGCAGAACACAGTCAGTTTGGCCAGCACGTTACAACAGGTAAAATTTGTTACAGAATTTTTTAAGTTCTATAACAAGTTACTTTTTAGTTTTTTTTTTTTCATACGGTAATTGTACAATTTTTTCTTTTTTTTTTGCTTTTTGCTTTTTTTCCCATACAATTTTTTAGAACTTTTTTATGGAATTTTTTTTCCCAAATATTAATTATGTAAATGACATTGCCTTATCCAATCCTTTCATGTAATAATAAATCCACCATTAAAAGGGAACTTAACAATTAAAAAGTAAGAAATATGACTTCGATAGTTTATATACTGTATGGTAACATAGAATCAGCTTCTATATAATTATCCGGATGCTAAAAAAATTAAGGGCATAGAAAACAAACACAAATATAACTATAAAAAATAGACCAAAAATTATACAATCTTTTACCAGTCAAACTTTGTTACTTATTAGCACTATAATAGCAATATTTATGAAAACTTTATGTTTACGTCGGACCAGTATTTGTTTCAGTAAATGAACATTTCAAACTAATTTGCTCAAAAAATACACGAACGATCTTTGGTATTACCAAACTCTATAGAATAGATACCACTGTAAATTATTATAGGTCTCTCTTTCGATATAAAGTCATTTTGAGGAAAATTTTACCTTTTCAAATTCCGAATCAGAATTATTAATTCTGCTGGTCACAGTGGATTCTATTCGATTATATATATAGAAGTGTATTTTTGCAGTTATTGCAAGCAGCACAGCCAAATAACAATACCAGTCCTGCTCTAGGAACGCAGTTAGCTGCACTTGCAACTCTTCTTCAGACTGCATCACAATCCAATGTTCTAAGTTTGCTTGGAAATGGTATCTTTTTTCACTTAATTATTATCTGAAAAATTTGCCAGCTGTTGAAGTTATCAGATAAAGCTGAATCAGCTGCAAAAAAGTAGCAACATCGAATTGGATTTCAAATGACTTGAAATCATGGGAACCATCATTGGGGATCTGAATGTACTAGTTGAAACAAGTAAACCGTGATTATATTGTAGTATTATCCGGTTTGGGTCGTTTAACCGAGAATACAACAGCATCGAATCAAACATCTGTAAAATCATCACCCTTTCCTCTTGTCAGTCAGCAAACCCTGGCATCACTCTCCTCTTCACCGGGCCTCTCAAATGCAGATTCATCAGGTACATCATCGTAAAAACAATGCATGGGCTCCCTCCTTGCTTTTATCCATTTTCTTTATAGCAAAACATAATTAGTTTCAAGCAATGTTTTCGACACCTTTAGTTTTTCGTTACTGTTTTGCACTGCTGGCAAGTAATTTCGATTTTAATGCATGCACTGTTGTTGTACTGTAAATTTTTCTGCCGGATTTCCCTAGTTTCGAAATTAGTTTTTTCCACTTACCCATAGAAATGCATTATTTTTTGTAATAAACTATCAATGAAACCCTACCATTTCTTTAAAATGCTGTCATTAATTTTTTGCTGGCTTCTGCTTTCTTAATGATTATGGCAGCAAGAGATTGGTTTCAAGTCAGTTAATGAATTTTTTCAATTTTTCGTGAAATTATTTATTTGCAATTTTTTTGAATTGCGCATTTCCCATAAAATTTGATTTCAACATTTTATCGTGCAGCAATATTAGTAGTTTTAAAGCTTCAAATAAGCCAGGAAGATTCATATCACTGATAATTTAAATATTAAATTGATGAAACAAAGTAGTTCGATGATTACCATGTCAACTTCTTCTAGCCTTTCTTTGCTACGAAATATGGAAGAAAATTAAAATTTTTTCGTTGTGATTCTAACTTTAATGCTCTCTTGTGGTTGTGGGATTGCTCTTTTTTCTTTTTTGCTTGTTATTTGTCAAAAGGTTTTGATGTGCATTTATTATCCAATATTTTTAGTATATGCTTCATGATTGCATTTGAAATTTTCCATCAAGACAACAAGGAAGATTATAAAAAATGAAACGACGACTTTTCTCATGCTTCTAGAATCATGAACTCCAAATCGAATTATTTGCTAATATTACCTGTTTCAGCAGCACTTCAGCAACAACAACATCAGCAATTAGCTGCGCTTCAGCAACAACAAAGATTGCTTGAACTTCTCACTCATCAGCAGCTTGCTAACACACCAATATCTACTCCTAGTGGTAAGATCTTTTTATGAAGTTAAATATTTCAAAGTTTCAGCCATGGTTTTTTTTTTTTTTTAATATATTTCTAGTCAGAACTAAGTGTTTCTAATATCTTCGAAGTTAATAGGATAGATTTTAATCAAGCATCTATTTAATTTATTTAATCAACTCTCAGTACTTTTTTTTCAGCTTCATTTGGTAATGATAGCAAAATAAATGGTACAGCTGGAGGAACTAACCTTATTCAACTGACAGGGCAGAATACATCAAACAGCATCGATGCCCTGCAGCAAGCATATGCGGGATTACAGCAGTTTGCTGGTAAACAATTTTTTTTTTTTAAATGAGCGTATTCTTGTTTTGTTTTTATAGCAGTATTTCCAAGAAATGGATTATTCGAAATCATTTAAATCACATCGGCGTTTTTGTTTTGTTTATAGTTACCTGATTTTGATGATTTTGTCAGTAGATATGACTTTTTTTTTTTGGAAATTATATGGCGTAAATTTTGATGCATATTTGAGTTCAGTGTGAAGTTCTTTTATTTCATAAAATGCAGCGTGAGGACAGAATATAGCTTATAATCTATTATGAAGAAGTCCAAAAGTTTGAAACCAGTAGTGCGTCAATCCATTTCATTTTATTTCTTTAATAATTTGAAATGTTTACATTTGATTCAAGTTAAAACTATCAGTGTTCGTTTTCCAGGTTTGTATCCACAATTATCAAATAACAATTTACTTACTCCTACTGGTGCATCAAATGCAGGGATGAATAGCACAAGTGGTGGGCAATCAAAAGGACCAGATGGGTGCAATTTGTTCATTTATCACCTCCCGCAAGACTTCACTGATAACGATTTATATACTACATTCTCACCTTTTGGATCAATCATTTCGGCAAAAGTTTTCATTGACAAGCAGACGAATCTTAGCAAATGTTTCGGTAAGTTTCATTTTCATATTATGTTGTTATTCGATTATGAAGATCACATATTATTTTTCAAAAGTGAAAAAAAGAATATTCTTCATCTAAATTGAAAGTTATACGGCAAAATTAATATCTGATTTTGTTCAGTTCAATATTTCCAGGTTTTGTAAGCTACGATAACGTCGTTTCGGCCCAGAATGCTATTTCGGCACTTAATGGATTTCAGATAGGTTCGAAACGACTCAAAGTACAGCTAAAGCGTGGAAAGGATAGTAAACCGTATCCGAGTATTCCTGTTACTAGTAACAGTGGTAATACGAAGCCACTGTCAACTTAGTTGTTGGATTTTTCGAAAAATCCGTCTAAGATATTTTTAAATGTAAAAATCATAATTGAATTTTCTCCATAAATTGTAAAACTAATATTGGTAGCGATAATTGAATTATATTCATTCCATAAATTACAAATTTGGGAGGAACTATTTGCATATGTAATTCCTTTTTCTTTTTTTTTGATTTTGCTGAATCAAAATTATGCGTGTGAGATAAAGTTAATGGAATAAAATTAACTTTATGGTGAAGTATATCCTTACTTTTAAAGTAGGTGTTTGTATTGATTCCTAATATCCATTTAATGTATGTTCATAGTTTATATCATACTGATCGCCTATCCTTTAGCTCACTAATATGTGAGTGACATCTTTATGAGTTGAAAGTCCTGTCATTGTCTCGTTCTACTTAACTTCTATTAATTCTACTTAATTTGCTAACAATTATATCAAATGCATTTCATAATTTTCAATCCTTTCAACCTTGTTATCGCCGCAGCTTGCCTCATTATGAACATATATTTTCTCTACCGATTTTGGTCTTGCCTATTATCATCTCTTCTCATTTTTGAAGCTATCTTGCCAAGACTTTCATATATATTGTTGTTCTGATCGCTTATGAAATCCCTGTCTTTTTTTTTTTTTTTTTTAAATCAATATAGTTAGGTATTATTTGCGGATGAATTAATGTTTTGTGAATAAAATGAAGTTCGAAGACTGCGGATTATGCATATATATTTTATTCATAGATTTGTTTGTTTTTGGTTAAATCGTTTTTCTTTAGTTAAAAAAGTGATTCAAAAGAAGCTGCATTTTTTTTTCTCCGCTTATATGGCTATTGTTTTTTCAATATTTAATATTCGATGTCCAAAACTGCTTCGTAAATTAGATTAGACCTAATTTTTTCGTTGTAACAATGCATCTAATTTTTTTCAAATCTAGTTATTCTCTCGAATAATTGATTGTTTTAACTGTAATACAGTTAATATTTAATTTCATTGATTTTTTATCTATCATATACATGTATATCATGTGCTATATACTGCATTTAATGAGAGAGCTCACAAAATTTTAATATTTCAAGTAATTAGAGTTGTGGTATATGATGGAAAAATGAATAATTCTTGATTTGAATTTCATTTATTAATAATTTGATATATAAAGTTCACTGAGCATTATAAATAACATGAGATAATATCTTGATGATAGAGTTCCATTCTATTGGAGATTACTAAGCTGTTGAGATCTAGAAATGAGTGGGAAATTGAATTGAAGTGAGGATGTTTTATTCACAGTAGTTAGGTACAATCTTGAACTGATTTCCCAGTTCTTCAAAATAGTTATATTTAGAAGCTATCATATATAGAATTTAAGATTGTGTAAGAAGTATAGAAATATATATGTAATAAATATAAATGTTCGTTTTATTTATAATTTTAAATGTCCGAAAGTTCTTGAGCGCACTCTTTATTTGTATAAAAACACGAGCCCATTGAAGGCAACGTTGTGTCAAAATTTCAAATCATTTGGTGAAGAATTTGAAATATTGTATGGCAAGTGACAACGAATATTTGTATTTTTATAAGTAAATACATAAGAAAGTAGGAATTCGGGAAAAATCATATTTAAATATTGTATCTGCTGCATTTTGATGAAACGAAACAATTCAGAAAATATGTATAGCGTTTTTTCGAAGAGACAATAAAAATGGAAAAAAATTGTACGTTATATGAAGTTTTTGGAGAGCGAAATCAAAAGTATTGTAAAGCTTCCCATTGATCGTTTCATCTTTTTGTAATAAATGCTTGGTTATGAAATCTTCAAAAGTTTGATTCAAATGAAATTTCTTACGATTGCGGCATTGTAACAGTAGTTATACTGTCATATGTGGTGCTTTCCGTGATTAAGCCAGAATCCGATTGCGCCGCCTCACGACTATGCTTAATACCGTAGAAGCCATAAATCGCAAGTCCTAAAAGATAAATTGCATCTCTACAACTTGTCAGAAAAAAGAACTTTAAACTTTCCGGAATTTGAATGTAAGTAAATTTTGATTACGAATGCAAAACATTCTTTTGCAATGGGAAAACACTTTGTTAATTATTTTGAAATAATTATAGGTAACGTCATTCCAATAATAATTTATTAACTGACACGTAATAGTACAAAAAAATTCACTATGAGTTAAGCCTGTCGATATATAAAAATATTAACACCTGGAACTCACCAACAATTAGCCAAATAGCAAGCCGAATCCAGGTTATCGGAGCCAGATGGAACATTAGGAAAATATTAACAAGTACGCTCATTGCTGGTACAAAAGGGACAAATGGTACCTAAAATATACATAACATTAAATGGAAACTTGAAAGTTGAAATTGGATAGAAAACGGATAAAACCAGTTTATATCAATTTGAATATCATTCAGTGATTTAATAATCATCATTGTATACTTACAGATAGTAATGTAATCTAATTTCGAATATTAGTAAGTATCAGATTCATAATATTAGTTATAAGATTATTTCATTTCATGGATTAAATTATTGTTTATGTTTAATTATCGTCAAATTATGAGTAGTAGTATTAGTAGTAATATTGAAAAATAATAATAACCCTGAATGCAATATGCTCATCATTTTGATGATGAGCACAAATTAAAATGAATACAGTTGTAGCGATGATACCAAAAGCAAACATAAGTATCGAACCAAATACGGTATGCGCGAATGTCGTAGCAAAAATCATACTTAAACCGACATCAGCAATAATCATTGCGAAAACAGACCATAATACGAGCTGTCCTGGTTTGAAACTGTTAAACCAACAGTATCCAGGCATCCAGGATTTTATTCGACCTCCTAAAATTAATACTTTGTTTTTAATTTTTCATTTTTGTGATATATATTCAAATTATTTTAATAAACGTTATTTTTCTGCCTGATAGAAAACGCCTTGAGACATTGCATGTGATGAAATTAAGCAATTTTTAATAAAACGGATAAAAAACATATAAAAAATTTTCCGCTTTCCATTTCGATCGTCTTCAAAATAATGAAAATTGAAGTTTGAAATAATAAAATTTTCCATTTCAATCGCTTCAACTTCTCACTTTTAACTGCTTCAAAGGTAACGAAAGATGGAATTTGAAGTAATTTTTGACCGCTTAAAATTTTTTTGTTTTGAATTTTCTATCATTCATCGTTCCAAGTTCTCCATTTCCGCTTCTCCAAAATAGTGCAATTTGAAATTTAAAACACTCCCTATTATTATGTTAAATAGTTCATACCATTTCCTTCAGCAATATTATCGTCGTTTTCATTGAAATTCGGACGATATCGAAGAATAATGACACAAGCAGAAACGATCGTATAAGCTAGAAGTGTACCGATCGATAGAAATTCCACCAAAGTTTCAATTTCAAATAGAAATGCTATTACCGAAGTAATAGCACCAAAAACAATTACGGCTTTCAGTGGTACCTACAACAAATATCCTCCTTTCTTGCAAGTTTATAAAAAGATCAAAAATTAAGCATTTATTTCAAAATTTGTTTAAATTCATTAAATAATAAAAATTCATGCTAAAGATATTTGTTTACTGAATTATTATTTCATTTTCTTTTGCTTATAATATTAGCTTTATTCGAATTTCATATTTTTTGAAAGCTTAAAAATTTTGAAGTGAGATTTAAAAGCTTCCTAAAACATTGTGGGTTTTATTTTATAGATTTTACATTTAAAACAAATAGTCTAAAGCATAGAAATGGATGATTAATTTCGTGAGTGATTATTTTACTTGAGTTTTATCATTAATTTGTTCAAACATCTTGAATATTAGCCCATCTTCAGCCATTGCATAAACACATCGTGGAAGAGCGAACATAGAGCCAATCTAAAATGTTTACAATTTATACAACAAACTAATTAGTAAGCAATAAAAATACAATATTTATTAAATATCTATAAATCGAAAAAATTGACTGATTTGAGAATTCGAGGATAATTATCATTTGATAATTTATCAATAGCAATAATTCTCACAAAAATAGCTTTCCAGTGAATTACCAATATTGAGTAAGATTTGCAGCTTTCCAGATGTTACCAAATGTTGAATAAGATTTATATAGCTTTTCAGGTACTACCAAATGTTGAATAAGATTACAATGAAATGAAAAAAAACTTCGATCATATTAATCAAAATGATGATTCTCCTCGAATTTTTTGACGGATGATAGTTGATATTTGTCAATTGAATAATAGCAGAGAAAAGATTTCCAAAAATATATTTTTCAACTAACCAAACTTGTAGTCATGCCTGACATAGCTCCAATAGAAACGATATATTTCGCCCAAGTTGCGCCACGACTTGCGAATGCATCCGAAAATGCTGCTGTAGGATTTATCTATAAAATAAATTACAACATATTTCTATTTCATTTATTATAATTTTTAATCGTATTTGTGCAAAAGTAACTTCTATTTTATTGCTGTAATATCTTGATTCCTTTGAAATTATGCAAATTTTGAAAGAAAAAATCAGAAACCTCCCAGAATGGAACCATTAAAGTTAGTGTTGAAGCCATCAGAATATAAGCCACTGTTACGATGGACATTGATATAAACGTTGCTAAAGGTATTGTTCGTGCTGGATCTAAATTTTTTCGAAAAAAAATAAAAATTGTTATTTTTAAAACTTAAAATTTCATTAATATGAAGCATTAAATGAATAAATTAACAATGAGGAACAGTTAGTACTCATTTATCTCAATTAAAAGTATTCAGTTGCGTCATTAACAATAATCAACTCATGTCGCTAACAACAACACTTATATCATTAACACTAATCACTTATATTATCAATAGTAATTACTTATGTCATTAACAGTTGTCATCAACAATAATCACTTCTATCATCAATAGTAATCAAATCATTAACAATAATCATTTCAAGTCAAAAAACTAGAAAATTTTTTATAATAAATAATTTTTCTTGATCGTGCAAAGATGATTTTTACCAGAAGCTTCTTCGCCAGCAGTTGCTAAGCCATCAAAACCAATGTAAGCGAAAAAACAACTTGCAGCTCCGGCAAATGTACCACCAAAACCGTACGGAAAGAAGGATGATCTGCCGGTTTTAACATCATAAATGGACCAAAATGTAAAGTTTGCAAATGTGAATCCATAACAAACCACAAAAACGATAACCTACAAAATAATTTATTTCTATTATAAACAGATCAGAATAATATTGTCGATTTAAATCATTGAAATTATTAATGAAAATTTAAATCATCAAAATTATCATGTAAATTTACCAGCATATTGATTACTGTAAATATGGCATTGAAATTAGTCGATGTCTTTGAGCCAAGACCAGTAAATACTGCAACTGCTAACACTGCCAAAAATGCAATCAAATCTGGAGAATCAGCGAAGAATGATTCCTAAAAAAAAAAAAAAAAAACTATTTATGATACTATTTAGTTTCTGTCCTAAATTTAATACATTGATGATCTTATCAACATCAAAATTATCCTATACACGTAATCGAACTATTATGAAGAAACAATTCTGTAAATTTTTAACATTTGAATTCAGTAACCAAACAAACATCAAAATGTCCGATAGTAACAATGCTTGAATTTCCGATAGAATTGCCAGCTAATGATGTCAAATAGCCAGACCATGATCGAGCAACTGCTGAAAAGCAAAAAAATTTTGAAATAATTTAAAAAGATAAAATTTCGAAAATAACAAAATTAGCATTTTTTTTTTTTTTTGGAAAACTTTACCTGCAGCACCAAGCATATGTTCAAGAATGATATTCCATCCAACGATAAATGCCCATAATTCACCGACACCAATGTATACATATGTATAAGCGCTTCCTGCTTTTGGAAATCTGAAATTTTTAAAAATTAATTTTTTAAAACTAATTTATGAAATTGATTTAGTAAATTTAGTATGACAGTATTAATGTCATTTCAAAGAATCACCCAAGTTGCAACTTTGCATGCGTAGCAAGAAGTATTTTCATAGGAGAAATCAAATGCGCTTATCTATTTTATAGATTTCAATATGACAAGCATCAATCTGAATATCATGAATGATAAATTAAGTTAATTAAATTAATTTCAATTATTGCTTTATTTCAATCCAACCTTCCGCCAAATTCCGCATAACATAATGCAGAAAGAAGTGATGCAAGTCCAGCTAATGCAAATGATATCACAATAGAAGGTCCTGCAATATTTCGTACCACAGAACCTGAAAATATTTACGTATAATTATCATTTCATTTCAATAACCATTGTTTTACTTTTTGTAATTTTCAATCAAAAAAAAAAAAAATCAGCTATATTTAAGTAACAATCAAATTAAAATCCAAAATTGATAACAATCTGGAAATGGGATCTTTTTATGTTTGATTAACAACTAAATCGAAAAACTCTATCTGAGTTCATTTATCAGTTAGTATCCATTAATCATATCATTTATCAAAAAAATCATTCATTCATTAAAAAAAGTACTCCAAATCTAAATTTCTCTGTTTAATTCCATATTCAAATCGTACATGAACAGAATCTAGTAAATCAATTCTAAGAAATTAGTAAAACATTTCAGAAGCGAGAAATGAATCCTCATGTGTGTAATAGAATGACAAGAGGAAAAGAAATAATGCAATGATTATCAGTTGTGATAAAATAATTACCGCCATAACTCTCTCCCTCCCCCAGCTAAGTAAGATTACAAAAAGAAACATTAAATATTCAGTGATGCTAAAGATTTGGAAGTTGACGATAATGTCGTTAGTTTATGTATATTTTTGAATATAAATTCATGCACAAATAATTGAGTTCTTTTGTATTTTTGTATGATAGAAAACAGCACAGCAATCTTCACTTTACTATTACAAATTTTTTCAGAATCAATTCATTTGAAATTTCCAAAATTTATTTTCTAAAACCTTATTAATTCATCTAAAGCAATCTTTTTTTTTGTGTTCCATTTCATATTTCGATTCTTCAATTAAGAAATCTGAATATTTACTATCACATGTTTGCGTAAAGATTATGTATTTGTTTATACTTTGTCAACTTCCGCAAAAAGTTTACGAAAGCATCAAGTAAGGTCACATAACCTATGAAAACAAAAATTTGAATTTAGTATCACGGAAAAATATTATTATTGTATACGATGAAAGATTAAAAGTTTTTTTTTTTGATAATGAATGCTCAATTACCAGCATTCAACTATATGCTTTAATTTAGTATAAATTATCAAATTCTTCTGGTATTTCTCTGTTTATGTTTCTAATAATTTCACGAGCATTTGGGTTTTATTCATGAAACAATGGAATTCTGATAAATCTGATTCACAGAAGATCGAATTGAAGCTAAGAAAGAGCTAAGAAAATTAGTAGATGATTAAACAGTCGCATTGTATCAGTAACTAAAGTAGAAACTTGGTAAAAACGAAACTTAGCGAAATAAAGATCGATACATTTGTAACAGATAGCAAATGATTGGACAATAAGATTTTTTTTTTAATTTTTAGGAATAATTAATTATATATTAAAAAGTGGAAAATACTATGTGTTAGAACAGCAAAAGTGATTGTTGCTCTCTATTCTACTAATTCTAATTCGTATGCAAATCACAAATTTTTCAATTATTTGTCATCTATATAAATAAAAAATGTAAATTTTCGCTGTAGCTTTTAACACAACGTTGCATTCGAATAGGCGCGTGTTCCTATATAGATATACCAATTTTTTTTGTTATCTGTCCGTACATATGCACATTTTTGCCGCCAAAACGCCGTAAAGAAAACTGTTTCCCGCCAAAGCGCTCCGATTAATGAATAAACAAAGTGAGATCAACCAATCACTGATTCACTGCTGGATAATAGTTGACAAATAATCTATCTAAATCTATGTAAATAAAAATGTAAATGTTCATTGTCTCTTTTGACATAACGTTTCAAATTATTCATTGGTTGATTTGAAATTTTAAAAGAATGTTGCATTCAAACAGGCGTTTTTATGTAGATATATCTTCTTCTTTTAACCTGTCACACCTATGAGGACATTTTTATTTATAAAGACTAACTGGAAGGTCACACTTCGCATGGTCGGGTACAGCTAGTTAATAATATGATTTGCATTCTAAATCCTAAAAGACTCGTAAAATGTTTGTAAAATTTTTTTTACAAAATTTAGAACGAAAAGAAGTCGAAAATGGTTTATGTCGCACATTTTCGACAAATTTCCACAGAAAATTCATAAAGATTTTCTTTACTTTTTTTTTAAAGAATAAGTAAATTTGTACATTTTGACAGGAAAAAAAAAAAACAGAATAGCGGCTGGAAAAGATAAACACACCGGTTAAAACGTATATACCAGCTCCAACCATATGACCAACACCGAGAAGAGTAATATCGGTGATCGTGAGACATCGTTTGAGTCGTGTTTCCATCATGTTCTTAGTTGTTTTTAAACGAAAGAAACGTTCCCGAAGAGAAGCCATTGCTTTATATTTGATTGAACTTTTTGTATTATCACTGATAAGAGACAGAAATAGCAAAAAACATAGCGAATATGCTAAAATAAAGTAAGATTCATTTAAAATTGAAGCGTCAAAGACATTTAAATGTACGTGTACACATACTTCGTAGATAAGAACTTTTGTATATTTATTCAATTAGATCAAATATGACTACATATTTGTATCGATTAAAAAGCTCTCGAAGTTTTTTTTTTTCATTTAATCAGAATAATGATTAGTTTACTTTTTTGAATTTCATGGAAACACTGAAATGACTTTAACGTGAAATAGTGACATCTACAACATTTTATGTCAAAACTGTCCTATCATTCGATGCTTTATCAAACGATGATTAGTTTTGATTAATTTTAATTTTCTAATCATAAAACACTAAAATAAATGCTGAATTCCACTTAATTGATTCGGTAACAAAATTTTCGTTCCTTTTATTAGCTTAGTTACATGTGAAAATGTCATCTCAATCTATTTCAGATTTTGAAAATGCATCGCAATTAAGATTCAGTATATTCAAATACTTATCATTACGGTGCTATGACATGATATTGTGATCGATTTATATGAAAGATGTCACGGTGATAAATCGACAATATGATTGATTAAAAGACATAAAGAATTATTTAAAATGATAAAAATTACTAAAATACATTTACTTCATAAAATAAATCTTTTTTCACTAACAAATATTTCATAAAAACAAATATTTATTTCATAAAATAAATTTTTTTCACTAACAAATATTTCATAAAAACAAATATTTATTTCATAACAAAAATTTTTTTTCATTATTTAAAAAAAATCATTCGAGCAGTTAACAAGATTGAATTAGCAGAGCAGAATTCTTTGCATAATTATTGTTGCATATAATTGAATTGTTATATTAAAATGGCTATTCTCAGTTTAATTCATTGATGGAGGAATGTTCGCTTTCTCCGACTTTAATCGAATTTTTAATATAAATTTCTATTAAAATAATGAAGTTATTTTTGTGAATAATGCACATTGCCGCATAATTCAGTATTTTTCTTTTTTTTCAATAAAATTTAATGTCACATATCATTGCTAAACATTTTTTCAACTAATGCATCATACATCCTAACATTTACATGTCAAATGTTGAAAGCAAAAATAGCAAATTCTTAAGTTTATCTTAAAGTTTATCTCAAAGTTATCGTAAAGTTTCATTTGTCTTAAATGTTAAGTTTATCATAAATTTAATGAACTAATATTTCGTTTAAAGCGTAAATAGCACTAAAGTTTACTTCAAAATTACTAAATTAATATTCTACACAATACCACTTCCTTTTATGTAAAATCGATTAGATTCATTTCAAAAACTTAACAAATGAAAAAGAATTCTATTGTTAATTCAGTATATCTAATTCTCTTTCAATAATCTGCTGTAAAAAAAAGCTTTTTCAGTAATAACAACAGCAAAGATAGTTGTCGGATCGATAAAAGCCTATGATATCAGCTAGTGATATCAATGGCACCAAGTGATATCATGATAAAGTCAAATAAATAATGCTTCTGAGACAAAATCAATAATATATTTGAGATGCGTAGAAATTTAAGAATGTAAAAAGTGAAGCGCATAGGTTTGGAAATAGGAGTCATTATTGATAAAAATGGCAAAGCGCTAAATCGATAAAGTTGCATTGAAAAATAAGGAATAGGAAAAGCCACATAGTTATCATGATGATATATATATATATATAGAGAAATCCAAGGTTGGATGATAGCATAAAAGGCTATTAAAAGCCTATTAAAAAGCCAGCCTTGTGCATAAAGTAGGAAAGCCTAGCATGAGCCTAGCATTATCAGGCTACATTCCATATAAGATTATAGCAATTCTTTCTCGTCACTCCAACAAATATTAATTCAAATATTCGCTTTTACACACACACAAACATACACACACACACACATACACACACAATTATCATGTCATGTCACAAATTAAGTAATTATGCTTATTTTATAAATTAGCAAGGAATGACTTTTAACAATTTTTTAATTTAAAAAAAAAAAAACAAAAATACACGTATCTCGTCTACTTACGTAGCTATAGTACGATGTGAAATTTCAAAATAATGCAGATTGACTTTTTCGATTTATTATATTGCATATTTTAACGTGAATAATTTGCTACAACAAAAAATTTTCAACAAAATATTTTCTTCTAACTTATAAAAATAATGCATTTCAAGCATTTAAATTGTTCGATATCGTAACCGTTTAATTTTTACAACTTTCTGAGAAAGTTGTAAAGCCTGATTATTGAGGATTTACCAATGCTACATTATATTTAAAAGTAAAACAAATGAAGGAATAATAATGAGAAAAAAAAAGAATAAAACTTTACAAATAAGAATTTCGATGCAAATTTTTTACTAATTTGTAGTAAAATTGAAAATGAAAATGATGTTGTCAATAAATTGAATGATTATACTGTTATTCAATCTACCTTTCATTCTATTCTTTATTTGGTATGATAATAAATCAAAAAATCTTTTGTGAGAAATAGAAGGAAATATTTAAAATAAAATTTTGACGATTTCACTTAGTATATTTACTTCAAAAATTTACATCAAAAATGTCACGAATTGGTTGATTTTTTTTTCTTATACATGAAGATTTCATTGAATATAAGAATGAATTAAATTATCCTAAATGATGTAACATTAAATCATAAAGTTATTTCTCTTGAATTTGATTTCCCAACAATCTTCGTCCATTTTTAAGAGATATCATTAAATGATAAAAACATTTTATCATTTAATGATATCATTTTATCTTTTTCTGTACAATTAATAATTTAAATAATAATTTCATACTTTCTCTGATATTAAAAGATTATAAAGCGGAAGATTTGCAAGACTGTATTTTTCTGCAGTAATTTCTACTTTTGAATTCCAGCACAGTTTCCCCTAAATTTTACTCTTTTGAATTCGATTACATCTTCCACCAAATTTTATTCATTGGTCCAGGTTCATAACCTATAGTTTTCTTGTGTTCCTCTGATCGAACTTTTACGATTTCTAGAACACTTACTTTCATTCATTTATAACTGATATATAATTTCGTTAATCTGAATCGTAAATTTTATTTTATTAGGAAACAAATTTTTTTCATCATTTTAAAGGGATTATTTTAAGATCAATAAAAGATCAAATTTATGCTCGAAAATATTGCGAATAGTTAAAGAACAACAACAAAAGAGCAACAGCAATCATACATACGCATAAAATCGATTCATATCTTTTCAGTAAGTTCAAAATAAATACGAATAAGAAGTTTACGATTAAAAAAGAAAAAAATCATAAAAAAGTAATTTCATCTTTTCATTCAATTTTAAAAGGCTGGCATTGAATGAAAAATATTCTGAACTACTATGAGAATTTTCATTTTCCTAAATGTAACTGTTACAAGAATGCATCCTATTTCACTTTTTTGTTTGCAGCTTTTAAAATATCAATTTTCTAGTGTGCTTAAGTTTGAAAAATTGTTACAAAAATCGATTTTTCGGTCATATCTTAGAGGAAACTAAGAAAAAAAAAAAACACACACACACACACACATTGATCTTGTGAACCCTGTATTTGAAGAAGCATTAAGCGAGAAAATTCTGAAAGTAAAGCAGAATAAAAGGCACGGAAATGAAGTAAATGGCCAGGAGAATTTTACATGAATTATAACGACTAAAAGAGATCAGTGAAGAAAACATTTGCAATATAATAATCAAACAGATTAAATGATTTTTTTGATTTTAATTAATAATTTTAAAAATGATTTAGCACTCCCTCCATTGAATAAAAAGATGGATAAATAATGGAATAGGGATTTCTTCGAAAAGATTTTGAAGATTAAGTTGCAGATAAAACTTTTTTCTTACTGAACCAAAAACCACTTTCCTCGAAAATTTATAGATTCCATATCACTTTTACACCATAGTTCTAATATATTTATGTACATAGTTTATTTCTTTTCGGCTTTTCATAGTTTTCTCGGCTTCTTTGCTTGTTTGGCTTCTTTGTTTGTTTGCCTCATTCTTATTATTATTACTTGATTGAATATTCAGATACATATTGTATATTCCTTCAGCCAACTTTCGTATATCGTAGCGCTCGCTATTCATATATTTTGCAATGAATTCATAGGCTTTCGATTCCTGAAACACAAAAATTAATGCTTTGCAGAACTTTAACTAATCTTGGTGCTTCTTCCATTAACATCAGTCAAAATTTGAAAAAATTAGAAATTATGTAACATCAATGTTCAAAATTTAACAATTCATCACAATAATACTGAACTTCTCAAGATGCCATTAGAAGAGAGCTAATGACGCTTCAAAATGCGTCAAAATTTCAAACGTTAAGAAACGGAATTTCATTTAAAAACGAACTCTAATATATTTAGTTGCCAATTTTAGCCGTCTCTCAGCTTGTTCTTCCCGTATTGAACATGCTTTCAATATATAACTCATAAATGTAAGGGCGCATAATATATAATCGTCATTTTCACTTATGAGAATATTACATATTTTTTCAAGGTATATTCGATCAGATAATTTTATGAAATCACTTCGGTTAAGATGATAAAGCATGAATTTTAATGCCATGCAAGCTTCTTTTTTGTAAGTTCCGGTACCCTAAAAATTTTGATCCAGGTCAAAGTTCAAATCAATTTCAAACCATCTACAGTTCCATAACACTTCAACTCAAATTTCTTAAAATATAACAAAGTGAATTAACAAGTTGCAAATCTATCTATTAAAATGGGAAATTATTAAATATCATTTTCGGACAGCAAAATAGAGTATAGCAAACGAACTGTTACAAGCATTATTCTGACAGAAACATAATACTTTAACGAATAATAACTAATAGGTCTGATGGGTTCTTATATTTAATATATAAATATGTTAAGCAGATTGTATTTAATTCAATACAGTAGTGTATAAATGTAATTTTCCTGTCAGTTTTCCAATCTTTTTTTTTTTAAATAATTCCCACTCACCATTTATTTATCTATTTTTCTAAAATATTTGATTAAAATAACTTGCTTCATCCAGAAGTCCAAAAAGCAACAATACTAGTCCTGATTCCAGGACGACTTCTACATATTTCTTCCTAGAGAGAAGAGCTGTCAAGAATAAACAAGTTTGGAAACCAAAATGAGGAGTCGAATACTGCGCAAGAACAGGCAAGATTTTTTTAATAAATCCAGCCTTAACGATTGCCTGAAACAATGATTCACATCAGCTTAAGTGAAAAATATAATTTTTAACTTCTGCTTGCATCTTTTACTTTGCTATATCATCATCCTCTTATAATGAAAGTCTATTACGAAAACGAAAACCCAGAAAAGTTTCTTTATTATTTCATAAATACTTTGCTAGAAACAGACAATTTATTATCTTTTGATTAAAGATCGGAATTTGGAAATCTTCAAAAGAGATTAGTAGCAGATTTACTAGCATATTTTTCGGAATAATATAAGACTTATTTAAATGAAATAAAAAGAGTTTGTACGGGGAAAGAATAAGAATTACATCGGTATTGCAGCTAAGTTGTCCCGCAAACTGCGAAGTAATATCAAACGCAACTTTAACTTCATCACGATATGGGCTGTCGAGAAATACCAAAATGAGTTCTATATAAGTGTCATCAAAAGCGATAATAACATCATTATCACGAGCCACTTCAAAAATAGCGGTCAAAGCCGATAAGCGAACTTCCTTATCCTGAATACCATTATTTCAAAAATAAACACAGCAACAATTTTATAATTGACAAGTTCCACATTAAAAGAAGAAATTTTAACTGCTGAGTACTATTAAAATGCGAGAAGATTTCCGAAAAAGAAAGCGCTCTAAAGAAGAATCGAAAGTTATTAAAGGATGAATAATCTGCTACAAGCTTAAATAAAAGATGGTATATTAAAAACAAACAAAAATTGCGAAATGAGCTAAAAAATGAAAAATTGCAAAATAATTTAATTACGATGCTCTCTTGCAATTATCGATGGCAAAACTGCTCACGAACATTGTATTGAAATTTAGATTGGCTTTCTTAGGATCTGACTACAACTAGAATGTATGCATAGAAATGCAAATGAAAAAATCAACCTGATGTCGCAAAAAATAACGAGCACAGTTCATAGCACGTTTTAGAATGACTTCCGGGACTGGTTTAGGACAACATAAATCTCGCAGAAAGAATGCAACAGCACGTGCAAATTCCGTAGATATCGTTTGATAATATTTCGACAGCAATTCGCTTACATGCAGTGATCCATATGATGCAACAAGATCTCGTAAAGCAGCACTTTTGATGGCAATTTTCGAGCATGTTTCAATGCCCTGAAAATTTTTTATGCAACAGAACTTCGAATAATAATGCAACATCAGTATTTTTTAAGTTATGTTAAAGTCAGTAAACGAAGAGCTGAAAACTTTTGAGCTTTATGTAACTGAAGATTTCAAGATGATTCATAATTGGAAACTACTTACTCAACAGTAAAAAATATGGCATTGCTATACCTCCTGAACGATGAAGAGCGTGTCACATTGCAATGCAGATAAAAGATTTGTCAATAATCCTCGTGATATCAAATTTCGTATTTGCTTTTCATTCATATGTGCAATAATTACTGACACCGCATGAACTGCATAATACTGGATAAAGGAATTCTGTAATGTAAATCTTCAAGCAATTTATTAATAGAAGATGTGATATAATATAATGAAAAAATGCAACAAAAGAAACACAAAATTGTGTAAGTTCATTTAACTCTTCTCTATTTTCCTCCTGTTGTTGACTATGAAAGAAATGAATATTTTATTTTTATTTTTAGAAAAAAGAACATCAAGAACAAACCTCTGACTGAATTCCCTGAATCACAAATGCATCCAATCCTTGACGGCAAATTTCATCAATTGGTGGTTTATAGTTATCGACAAGTTCATTGAGAAGTTGAAAAGCGCGTCGAGTAAGTTCTACCGTTGGCTTTGAACAAAAAATATTCACAATTTCTTTAACGCTTGGTTTATAGGAATCTAAAAACAGAATATTCCGAAAAAATTCTGAACATGATCAAAAGCTTAATGAGAATCGAATTATTTTCAGAAGAACTATGCTATTTAAGCATTCATATCTTCTTTTGCATAAATTGCCAATTGTTTCGAGATTATATTATTAAAAAGTAAAATAAAACATCTTTGCATCCTATCGAAAATAATTTCAATTTCATTCAATTAAACCATCAAATTATTAAATTATTAGCATACTTTCCAAATTTTTTTTCTTTTTTTTTTTGGAATGAAGATACAATAGGTGTTTCATGTGTAAGAAATGGTTTTCAAAAGATTTTTTAGGAGAATCAAGTTCAGTTGAAACTTACCATGAGGCTTACTTTTCGATTTCAGGCATGCCTGACAATTTACAGCTTTAGCTGAGTACAATGAACTACTGGTACTTGAAATTTCTTGATAGGATTCATTATCCACATGATCGGAATTTCCATCAAATTCCGTTTCTGTCTCTGCTCCCGTAGAATGCACCTGTTTTGAATCATTTTTTTTGTTTTTGCTCTCTTCTTTTTTTCTGCCCATTTCTTTTCTGTTCTAATATCGTTTATGGATAAGATAACCGTAGATAAAATCGATTATAAAACGATAAATGGCAATTGAATCGTAATGCATATCGCTTCGAACTATCAATTCATTCATAGAATAAATATCAATAAAACTTATATCAGGAAATCTGGAAAATATGGAATAAGGATTGAGAAGCTAATGTATGTTGACAGGCAAGGAAATGATTTCTTAAACTTTAAACAACCTAATCCTGAAATTTCAAATAACATTTACATCTTTGTCTGATTTGATGAAATGGATAAGAATCTTCGTTCTACCGTAAAATATATCGAGTTACACCAGTGCATTAAAAATTCTCAATATAGTTAATAATATCGCGGATATCGTTTTTATACAATACAAAATTAACCAAAAATAACAGTAAAATCATGAGGTCAGACGAAAATGACCGCTCAACAAGTAGTCCTTTAGGTCAACTTTAAACAAAAATAACGGATGAATTCATCATACTTCGCTCGTTAACGTACTCGAAACGCGCGGGCTAAATATGATTTTGCACGAACGAATTTTTTTTCACGTTGCGCGATTTTTTTTTAGTCGACGTATTACGCATGGCAATGCTATTATGCTATATCATCTGTGACATATATTATACAATTGATTCTACGTGTTAAATTTGTGTAATAACCCGCTTGTAACATGAAGAATAAATTAGTGATCCATTTGTTTGGAAATTGTCTAATAATTGTTTGTAATTTATACAATCGTTTTGGCGGTAAACATGTTTATTCTTTTGGCAATAAACATACTGGTCCTTTTAGTGGTAAATATGTTTATCGTTTTAGCGGCAAACATTTTATCCTTCTGATGATAAACGCGTTTATCCTTTTGGCGGTAAACATGTTCATCGGCTTGTTGGTCCCTTTGAAACTACCTTCGTACTGTTTGATCTCCTTGTTTACAATAATTACATCTGTCGGATTTTCCCGACATTACCGACCGAAAGAAAACTGAGAAGGAAAGAATCAGGGATATTTTGTTTTTGCTTGAATTCATTATTTAATAGCACTCGTGTTTCGTATAACGATTATTAAAGAAATATCTAAGTAAATTGACTACTAAATTATTCTTTGTTACAAATGATTATTAGAGAATATCCAAGTAAATTGATCACAGGGTTATTCTTCCCTTCGGCGCTCATGGTGGAGAATACTGTTCAATTGAATTATTGTTGGACTGCTGCTACTCCATGCAATTCATTCATTTTATATAAGCTTATGGACGATCGTTTATTTTTTAGTATAGAATTTTTTTTTTTTATATGTTATATAATCGACATATTTAATTTTACATAGAAACATACTGGTAGCACAAAACTGTGATACCATTTCGGATTTGACTAGATGGCCAGCAACAATGAAATTAAAAACTGTAGTTGTGGCACATGAAATGTTCATACTGAAATAGAAATATGTAGTAGATTTGATATGCACCGAGTCAACAGACATTTTATCATAATCAAGTCCCGACATTTTAAAAATGATACAGTAATTTCATCTGCAATCGTACGAGCGAGTAAAATTTTACCTAATCGATTTTATGTTATATAATAAATTCGTACAAATAATGTAAATCCATGTATCTTAAATAATTTTTTATATAATTAAATCCATAGATTTTTCGACATATGTTACGTAAATCCACATATTCTATTTCACCTAGAAACATAAAAAAAAGTGAAGCTTAAAAAAGTTATTGTCCGTCTGCTATTCCATTTTTCGATCTGTTAGTGATGATTATGAAATTTCAAACAATAAGTTTAATAAAAAGTGTTGATAAAAACTTAAGAGATTAGCTTCTAAATATTCAATTTTTAACTTTTTGATACTTGGTCCTGGTTAAGTAGTACAATACATTTTTTGGAATAACAATATGAATTTTCCGGTCCTTTGATTCTCTCCATCGTTCACTACATGTTCCACGATCCCTTCGCGATTTAATGTAACTTTTTTATCACGATGGTCGAAATTCGGAATTTCGCAAAGAAATTAGTGATGATGTCGGAAAACAATGCAATTTCGATTCAGAAAATGCAAGTAAAATTGAACAAATTTCTCTGACATAGCAATTCTTTATCTTTGAATTTATCCACAGATTCATTCATAATTTCACTAAATTCCGGCCACGCGATTGAGAAGCTAAAAATTGAACGAAAATATCTCTATTTTATTCGTTGAATTCGGATTATTCCGAAGAGAAGATCAGTATTTAATGGAAATGGTAAGCAATACTGGTCAGTCATCTTTATGTTGCGCAATTTCTCCTTCCATAATATTTTAAAACTATTTGTATATTCTTTATTTCTTCATTTAATTCAAATTTTTCCTTCACTCTTTCTGCCTTTATTTTTCTGTACATCTTGTTGTGATAAATGAAGTCTTATTTTAAATTTGAAATTCAAACTTAGAAATGATCCAAAATAGATTTGTTACTCCCTTCAAAATGGAATAGAAAAATTAAAATATAACTATTTCGTAGAATCTTATAAATACTAAAGGGAACAGTAACAAGAATCTCGAAGAATAATTGTTCTCAAAAAAGATTAAAGTTTTAGTAAAGTCGAAAACAGTATTGAGAACATGAATTATTCCCTTATGTTTGGATAATTATAAATTACTAAATATTTGCATGTTATTAAGATGTATATTTGATTATTTTCTGATGCATGCACATCATTTTCAAAATTATAAAATTGTTTAACTAAAAAATGAGACTCATTCGCTTATATTTGATTGTCGACAGCGGTGTGACTGATGAAAGGTGGATATATGACTATGAAGAAATCTGAACAACCTTCAGTTTCTCCGCAGAATATTAATTTGTCATCTGATACTACACAAATCGTAACGCCACCATGGTCAGGTAAAATGAATTGAATAACTCTTTTCTCTGTTCGAATTAAAGCTTAAATTTGATTTTAAATAAAATTTACAAACAAGAACAGAAATGATCAATAAGTAACGAATATAAGAATAATTGAATAAGAAATAATAAGAGATGTGGAAAAAATGCTATGAGGAATCTTCCATCAATGTATTTATACTGACAAAAGCAAATTTAAAGTTAAATTAAAATTTGAGACATTTCAAGTTTATCTTATAAATTTAATCGATCATCATTGGCGCCTTCAATACCTGCAATAAAAATTATTCGCAAATACTATGTTTAACATCATTTTCAATCTTTCAATGCATAAATTTTTACTTGAGAAGCTCAAAATAATATTGCTTGGAATCATATAATTCAATACAGCAATTAGTTTGTTATTTCATGAATTTATCTGAATGATAAGTATTCAAATTTTAATTTTCTCATATTTTGTTATTTGTCAAGTTTAACTATCATACTATCAATACAATTGTTTTATAATCGTCGAAATTTTTTTTTTACAATTAATTTTTCATGTAATTACTTATTTCATTTTCTTTCTTAACTTCCGAAATTTTCATTCAGAATCTTCATTGTTATTTGGTGGACGTAAAGCGCGATATCTACCGTTAACACTAAATCGTACTAATAGAATGGAAGAAATTCCTTATCGAATAGTTATGCTTGGTGATTATTCTAGTGGTATTAGTTTGCTACGAAATGAATTGATACAATTAGATTCTTTCAAAAATATTCCATTTTCTGTAAGTATTTTTAAAATTTTGAATCACAATTTATATCTTCATCATTTGTTACAATGATTGTAAGATACGTAGAAAATGCATATTTAAGAATAATTTTAATTTTTAATCTTGCTTTTTAAAGAGACAAATTGGACGAAGATAAGTATTCGAAAAAATCTTAGCAATTAAAAGACGACGTAAATATATGTAATTTTATGGTTGATTTTTGTTTTAAAAAAATTTGTCTTTTTTTTTTTCTTCAATCAATACTCATAATATTTATTAATTAAAAATGAACTGGAATTGATGATATAGAGTGCTGAGTGTTGTACAACAATAACGCAAGATGAACGTGAAATGCAAATGTGGCTTTTTGTTAATTTGCATAATTTTGAATTATTTTGTGAACAATGTACCGAAAATATCGATTGTTGCATAGCATGTTATTCGATTACAGTTGCACAAACTTATCGAAATGTTATCGAAAAAGTTAAGTTGAATTTTCAATTATATAATTGTTACAATTTCAAAGAAAAAATTGAATTTTTATTTTTTAAACATTCCTAATTTGTATGAAATTTTTACTTCTAAAACGCTTATTGTTTCTTCTTATTAATTTCATCTAACAAATTGTCAGTAAAATCGCAAATTTGTGATTTTATAATTAACAAATATATTATTTATAGTGGATTCCCAAATTTATGGATAAATTTCCTGAAAAGCCAATCATTTTGTGCGCATTGAATAATTGCCGAGAATGTACATGTAAGAGCGGTATTCATGAAATGATATTTCAGCATAATTTCAATTTTTGCACCAATAATCTTACACAAATTGATATTTCCATCTTCGATAAGGTGATTTGATCAGCAAATGATAATCATCATAATGAAATTTAACATTTGTATTTTCATCATTTTGATTGAAAAGTTTAATCCAAATAAATTTTGAATTTGATCCAAATAAATTGAGTATGATCAAAAAGTTTGATCAAATTGAAGTCTGATCAAAAAGTTTGATCAGTAAATTCTGATCAAATAAATTTTGAAATTTCATGAATTATCAAGAAATTTTCATTTCAGCGTAGTATGCAAACATTATACAATTGCATAAGAAATATTTTAAATAATTCGAAATTTAAGCAAACGAAGGAGAAAAAAGTGACAGCTTGCATTCTAATGTGATCGATATTAATCATTTTTTTTTGTATAATTTCTTATTTAATTGAAATTAAAATTTTATTCAAATTATGAAAAGACAATAAGAAAGCCTATTCGAATATTATATTATTTGTTCTTCGAGTAACTCATTCATCTCGATGTAACGTAAGTAAAAGTACTTATATCTTAAGAATAATAATCTTAATTAAAAACTAAAGGTTGTCGTAAATCTTGCGTAAATATGAAATCTTTTTCTTTTCGAATATTGCAAATCGCATTTTGACACATGCTATTGTTCATTTGAAATATCTCAATCTAGTAAATTGTAATGAATGTGAAAATTGCTGCAATATATGCATGCATGCATGCTCTTTTAAAATATTTCGCAATAATTCGTTCCAAAACAATAGAAAAATCCTCGAACGTTATGTAAACCACGAGAAAACACTGCAGAACATTAGTAAAATGCCTTCGATAATTAAATAACTTTGCAATCGGATAGTGTATGAGACAATGATTGCAAATTGTTGCCGCATTAGATATGAGATCTTTTGGCTCGATCATACTAAAGTGTTCATATCAGTGAAATTGAGATTTCTTCCTTAAACTGATATGATTATGATTCCTTAAGTCTGAGACTTTACTTTCACTTATCAGTCGAACTTCCTCTTAGTTTTGAACCAACTATCATGTGTTGCTGTTATCAGTTATCACACATTATTACACATTATCACGAAACGTTACTCTTATTCATTATATAATTGAAATTTTCCCTCTGAATTTCACATCTTAGGAATAGAACTTTCTGTGATTCTGTTTCACGTCATAGTGCGAGAATAGAAGTGTTGATAGCAATAACCTTTCCTCATTCTCATCATTCGGAAGTTTTCAAGCGCAAAAGATTTATTAATTTAGGAAGAAATAAAAAAAAATCCTACAAAAAATTCAACAACAACTGATTGAGTGAAAAGACTTCTGATAATTATGGTCATTACAAATTTCTTATGAAAACTATTCATTCTAACTTTTTGGAGAGTGTGATTTATTTATGTAACAATAGTCATTTATGATAATTCGTATTCTATAATTTTGTTCTGCAAAAGAAATTGAGTGATGATGACATTTGTCTCTTTTTTTTTTGGTTGCATAATAAATAAAATGTACGTAAAATGAAAATATCGTCCTTTTTTCTTCTGTATCCCGAAATTTAAATCAATGCAGTTTATGTATTTATTACCGTTCTGATATTATTTAAAACTGCTAAAATGTCAGCAATAGTTTAATTTCTTGGATTCATTTAACTTTTAATTTCATTTTTAAATAGTAAAAATATTGATTTTATTCATGCAATAAGGTTAATAACCTTTCATGAACTTTGCCTAAGATCCAAGTTGAATTCCTTGCCTTAACTTATATTTCTATGTGATAAGAAAATATAATCATAGTTGATGTGTTATGATTCGGGTCAAGGATATCTGAAATAATGTTGTACATTTGAAATACAGCAAGAAGATTGGCAGCTTTCTCTCTTTCTCTTTATCTGTTACACTTTCAAGGACGAAAATAACGGATAGAGATTGTAAATAATTTCTTGGCTAAAGCTGAAATTATCAATAACAATAAATGTCAACAAGAAATTGTTGGCTGATATTTAATTTTTCAATAAAGCGTAGAATATAAACTCGTAGAGTTGCAAGATTTTGTCGAAAGACATATGAAATGCTTAAGTCGGTGATTTCTTATTTATTTTATGAAATAATCTTTATTCTTTTAGGATTAATGAAGTGATGCCAGCAGAAAATACTACTCCATCTACAAAGGTTTGCATTACATATTTCGAATTTCTGTTAAATGATGTTTGCTTACTTAGTAGTTGGAGCAAAAATGGAAAATAACAAAATATATGTAAATTAAAAATGATATCCTAATGATAAAGTTATGATATATATTTGTTAGTTTAATTTCCCTATTTTAACACAGAGAAACATTATATATTGTAATTTTCTATTAATTGCTCGCTGCTTACTTAGTAGGTGAACAAACGTGGAAAATAACAAAATTGTGGAATTAAAATGATGCTATCATCGTGAAAAAATGTAGTATATATTTGTTATTTTCATTTTTCTATATATTTGTTATTTTCATTTTTCTATCCTAATACAAAGAAATTCATATTTCATTGTCTGTTAATACTGCTGGATTTATATAATAATAGTTTGCTTTAATTAAATTTGAAATTATATCTTATCTGCATTTTTTCTTTATCTCATTACTACTTGTCATCGACCATTCATATCAAACAGGTTGTTGAATTTTAAACAATTAAGTTGAGAATTACTTCATACAGAATGGCAGATGTATTTTTCAAAAATATTTGTTTAATGACTGATTTTTTAGGTGTATTATTATTTGGACGACAGTACTCCATATTTATCTGTAGTATCCGTTGCAGACGATGTTATTACACTTGGCGATTTCAAGAAAGTTTTCAACAGAAAAGGGTACAAGTATTTTTGCAAACAGCTGGACGAAGCAGTTGGATGGTTAATATCTCTAATATTATTTGTAAAATAAATTCTTAAAATAAAAAAGAATTTGCATAGAATGGCTTCTTTTAGGATAGAATTCTGAGTTTTTTAGGTTCCTTAAATGTAACGATATTTTGAAAATTTAATTTGAATATGTATTTCTGTTTCTCCATGTTTTTCTGCATCATTTGCGATAAATTTATAATTTATTTAGCGAAGTCAAAGTAGAAATTCGAGATGATTCGACAAAATTAGTTAAATCAGCAAACGGACTCATTGAATTGGTTCTTCTTTCTTCATCCGAGAACATTTATTGTTCAGGAACGTTGCCAAAAATGTCTAATAGAGCAAGCAAGGGGCAGTTTGTCGGTACTAAGTTGAAGGTGACATATTATAATGTTTACTTTTAATTATTAATTTGCTTTTACCAAGTTTTAAAAAGTTCAGAAAGAATATCTGATATATATGTAGGATATGAAATTAAAGTTAAATTGAATTTGTAAACTCTTGTTTGGATCTTATATCGTTTTTAATTTTAAGGATTTCAATTTGAGAAAACGAAGGTCATTGTATGATCTGGCTAGTGAAAATCACGATTTATTATATATGCATCGGAACAAAAGTGATGAAAACAGCATCACAGAGAGCAGTTTGTCAACAGTGATTAGTAGTAAGTGGTGTTTATAATATGAGCTATATCTGCTAGCGTGATTTCCTTGATGACTAATTTTAGACAAGCTCTTTGAAAACAAAACGGCAGGGGAAGATGGGATTTTATGACAAATCTTACGCAGTCGTAATAATTTTGTCGAGGCAAATTGCACTCTTTAACTAAATTTTTCCCCGTCATTGTAAGATAAAATGCTCGTTATTTTAAAACTAATGTTAGTAAAATATGAAATGAATCATCTCAAGACTGATATAAAGTATACCATCAGTTAGGATATTTCATACTGAGAAAATAAATATGCGAAATAAATTGTTGATTTTCTTCTCTTATGTTGTGAAAATATTGTTATTTTCATAAAATCTTGCAGACCAAAGAATATATGAGAATCGTAGATTAAAAATCACAAATTAAGACTGTAACTCTAAATTTTAAGAATTTTCCATCTATTAATTAGTCTTAAAAATTTCAAGACTCTGTTAGTTTCTGTTACATATCTTTAGAAAACAAAGAAAAAAAAAAAAACTAAAAATAGGTAATGATTTCAGAGCGAGCTGGTGAAGGTTTGGCAGAATTATATGTATCTAATTCGGAGGATCCATACCATTTGGAAGATGTGAATTCAAGGCAGTTTTATGATTGCATTTCAAAATAACATCAATCGCTTGGTCATTGTTATCTAATTTTTCTCCTTGCAGATATTTCAAGCATGCGCAAACATCAGTTTTTCCTACTTCACCACTTGCTAGTTCTAGTGGGATACCTCATTGTCCTCGCCGTCAAAGACGTCCGCGCAAAGAAAAATATCGAAAAGCATATGTACCAAGCACAATTTCTTCAGTAACTGAAAGCAGGTGCATATGGACTTGATTTTGTAAGCTGAAATGAAAAATATCAAATTAATATTAAATGCATAATTTCTTTCATTATTTTCAACAATTCCCCTTTTTTGAAGGCATATTTAATCATGTTTTACTATATTATTATTCTGCAGCATGACTTCTCTTTCACTTCCTCGAATCGATGTTGTAACGTTACCTATGAAAAATGGAGTCTTCTTGGGAATTTCAGTACTAAGTCATGATGGTGGTATTTTTGTTAGTGATATTAATAGTGGTTAGTATTTTTTAACCAAATTTATTTAATTAGCTCATTAAATTGCTTTCGAGATTTCAAAGAAAAATCATTTCTTTGTACAAATATTTACTGTTGTCATAGGTGGTATAGTTGATTTGGACGGTCGAATTGAAGTTGGTGATCAGATTGTGCAAGTGAATCGAAACTCATTCGAAAATTTAAGTGATCTTGAAGCGGTTGATCTACTACGTAAAGCAGCAGCTAGTCGAAGGTTGCTGTTTTGAATTTTTCTATTTTCTGTTTATTTCTCTCATGCTTTTTTATCTATAATCAATATTCAGAGAATTTCATATTTTCGATACTTTATTTAATCCTACCATTTCAGGCCAGTTACACTTTATGTTGCTAAAAGAACATGCAGCAATTCAGATAAGCGAACAGATATACTCTCAGGAATTGCTTCAGAAACGATGCCTATCGATGTGTCACTTTGGGTGGAGAGCACTAAGTAAATTTATTTCTTTTTTTTTTTTTTCTTTATAACAGTACCATTTTAATGCTCATTATCGGTTTTCTCATACTTTTATTTTTGGGATGAACTCAGATTAATGTTTCTTTATGTGTTGTTACAATTGACTTTGCTATTAACTCAATTGACTTTTGATCTCTTTATATTGAAATCAATATTCAGGCACAATCTTGTGAGGCCAGCAAAGGGTCTTGAAGAGATCGATTCGGTCAATGATGGCAACGCTACGCTTCTTGCTGAGGAAAATGAAACTGATCTAGACGGTGCTTATGCAGAACGACGAAATGGACTTCCTTCAGTCAGTCAGACTTCTGCAAAATCGAAACAGTTAAATTCACCCGATTTGAATATTTCGCTGAATATCGAAGATATTGCAAGACGGCGAGAAAATGAAGAAAATGGTTTGTAAATATTTTTAGATTACATTTGAAAACAACCAAATGAAAAAAGCGACAAAGATTGAACTGTTTCTTATGCTACCGGAATATTGTCGATTTTTATGAAAATGCTACTAATATAGCTAACAATTGGATTAAAAGAGATGAACTAAACGCTGACTTCATGAGCTCTTTTGGGAAAGCCATTACGCAGTGTATTGGTCTGCGGTTTATCCCGGTATCTCTTGCATTGAATAATCCGATAGCACTGGTCGTTTTTTTTTTTCGCTTTTTATTTTATTGTGTGCAAATTGCAGAGCAACAATTGGATAATCTGAATGTTGATATGGATCCGGTGATCATCTTAAAGTATATGGCCTTACCCAATTCGGGATTGCAAATAAAGAATCGAAAATGGCTAAAAATTCCTGTGCCAATGTCTTTCATTGGTATGATTTTTTCGTATAAAATATCATATGCTATCCCATTTGATAAAAACTTATAACAGTAATTTAAGGCTCTGATCTTGTTGATTGGTTGATGGAACATGTGCATGGTATCACGGATCGTAAAGCAGCTCGTACCTATGCGTCAAAGCTGTTGGCAGAAGGACATATTAGACATGTTGTTAACAAACTTACATTTACGGAAAAGTGTTATTATATTTTTGAAGGTAATGTTAATTTAAAAAAAAAAAAAATTCCAGTAATTTTGTTTGAAAACTTGGAGGTTTTCATTTGATTCACTCCCAAAACTTTTATTGCAACATTAAATTTGCTTATTATATGTTAAATTCTGATGTGCTTAATCTAGGCTTAATAATTAACAGCTTTTAACTCTTTTCGAAGTAATCATTTGCCAGTCTTTTACTTGATAAATATCTGTTATATTTAGATTCAATACTTTCTGTTCGTAACAAAAACAAATCGGATTCTTCGCTGGGTAAGGCCGGTGCTGAAGTTACCACCGAGGTGACATATGTTGGTTCACCAGCGCCAGCACATCTCTCTCGTACTAATGCAAGAAATACATTTAGTGGAAAAGCCATGCTTGATCAATCTTGGCCTCAACCAACAGTTATCTCAAATGGGCAACGGAAAAGTTTTTGTGAGAGTTCAACGGTTGGTCATGCAGATGCTCTGTCTATGTGCCTTGATTAATCTTACGTTTCTTATATTTTGTTAAAAAACTTCATATCAATTTCCATATTCTTCTTCATTTTTAAAGATTTGCATTACAGAATGACTATGCATCAGTTATGAGTCCAGATATGATTGATCCTGTACTCCTCACAGAAGCACCAACATTAAAACTCTCACATCGTACGATTCCGAATCATTTGGATATGGAACAACGGATTGATGGATGTCAGGTGGGTATACGGTTAAGAAAATTTTATAAAAAAAAAAAAAAAAAGAAAAGAAAAAAAGCTGAGAAGTCACATTTCTAAACTCTAAATTCCAATATTTTACAGTACAAATTATTTTTCTTTAGCAACCATTGAAATACTCTGAAAAATTAATTGAGAAACGAAATCTTTTTGGCTGGTGGAATAAAAGATCAGTTTCTTTCAGGTTTCTCAACCACCAAATACACCGAACTCATTGTTGCATGAACAAAGACATGTTGATAGCGAAACTGAATTTGAAATGGTTGAAGATAACAAACTTTTAGTTGTGCAAAAATAATTTTTAATTACCAGAAAGTTATTCTTCCTATTTCAAATTTATGTCATGTCATACTAATTTAAAAAAGCGAGGAGTAGAAGAATTTGAAATAAAATTTGTAGTCAAGACAAAAATCTAAAAAGTTTGGACGAATATGGTGGAAATTTTTCTCATAGTTTTTACTCTGAGAAAAAGAGAAATTTTCCCGGAAGATAATGTAATTCTTTTAATATTTTTTTATTTTATTTCTCATCTTATTTTAGTCTCAATCTATAAATATGCATTATGTTATTAGGATGATGCAACTGATAACATTTCGTTGATATCATATTTTTTTCTAGCATATAATACACATACATTTGCGTGTTTAATGTATATCTTGCATTCTTGTTATATAGAAAGTTCTGTTTTGCAAAAGTTTACTTCACACATCATATCATATCTAAATTTTCGAATTACCATCCATCAAGTATGTCGGCTATTTGGAACGCAGTCATTTTGTCGCCCTTCGGTAAATACGAAATAATACGCAAGTAGAAATATCAGAAATCCTAGTGGATAGAATAAACGACAGAAATTATCCAAATATCTAGAAATAAAATTTGGCAAGTTGAGAATCTAATTACGATTATAATGAAGATTTTTAGATTGTTTTAAGGAAATATTTGGAATATTATGGTAAAATTATTACATAATCACTAACCTTCCACGCTTGTGATATTGTTCAGCTCTAGCCAACATTAATTCTCGTGAATGCTCCGTTAGTTCACTTTTTTTTTTCGCTGCCGATTTCTTCTAAATTTATGAGCAATTGAAGCTAATTGTAATGGCAATAGAGGAATTCACATAATCTGTGAAATTCAAACTGATCTAATAACTGACCAATTGTTTGCCTCGTTTATCTAGTGCAATAACAATAAGCGTTTGGAGAAGTGTAATGAAAACAAAAGCTGTAATAAAGCCAAACCATAAATCGATTGCCTAGAAAAAAAAAAAAATAAATGTTAATCGTGGAGAAAAAAGATTCCACTATATTTGTTTAATCCATTTTTTTAGCAGAGGAAGTAACCTTCATATAGGAAACACTTGGAAGATGTTCACGAGCACCAGCTGATTCTGTTGATAACGTTAGAAGTACAGTAATTGCTACGCCAATACGTCCTTCCATGAATTCTTCGGGAAGCCATACACCAACCTAATTAATATATTTAACAGAATTTGTTATGATTTAGTGTAAGAATTTCAAAATATTTGATAAAACAATAACAAACGAACAATAAATACAATTCAATACCCATGAAAACATTAGTGCTAATGAAGTTGGAATATAAGTTTGAGCAATATGAAAACCAACATCACGTTTTAATCGAAAAATTGCCTTCAGACATGAAAAATGACCTGAAAAATATAGTGAATTATTACAGATTATGAAATAACAAAATTCAAATTAAGAAGTAATTGCATAAGTAATATTAAGATAAGGCTACCGTAATCTTTGTAAGATGAGAAAAAGGAGTAACTTCCAATTCTAGAAAATCAACTATTTCATTTAATTAGCTAAATTACTGGAATGAAATCTTCAATTTTTAATTTTTAATATTCGAAGTATTGCAATAATTCATTCGAATCACTTGGCGACTTTTAGAAACTAATCTTGATGAATTCTTCAAATCTTTTTTTTTTTATCTTTTGAAAGGAAGTAAATTTTGCAAAATTAAAAAAATTCTTTGAATTTGATTATGCCTAAGATTTTGCTTTTGATATTTAAATATACCTGATTTTCTGGTTCTGTCACAATATGTTGGTTCATAGCGATGAATGTAAAGTTCAGGTAGCGTAACATCCAGATTCTTGTCAATTGCATCACGTTTACTTGAAAACCATTCAAATCGTACAGTTTTTATAGGATAAGCAACTAAAAATTAATATTTTTCAGTATTTTTTTTCTTTTTTTTTTCTGGTAATTAGAGTAAATTTAGAATGAAATTTCAGAAATACACATAAATGCTAGTTATTTTTCTTGACTTTTTTGATTGAATTTCATAGGAAAGAAAAAAAAAGTCATTTCGCTTCATCTTTAAACACGAATAATTTCAATTTAATTAACAGGATTTGATTCGCAATTCACAAGTTTGTCGATCATGTGGATATTTGCAGAGTACAAGATTGCATGATGGTTTTAGTTTAATTCTGAAAATAAATGCGGACGAAATGAATTTTCTTTTGATCAATTTATGATCGATTTGATTTTGATGACAAAATGCTGCTATCGAATTCATCACGTACGTATGTTATATGTTACTTTTAAATGTAATAATATTAAGTGTTAAATATAATATTAACATTAAAATTAAAAAAACGTTAAATTTATAATTAAATCGCAATAATAATGCATTATTTCAAACAATAATGTATGCGAAATATATAGGGACAATTTCTTTAATTCTCCAGAAATCTCGGGAAAAAAAAAAACGACAAAAATAAATTTCTCGAAAATGACAAACCTTGTTTCATAGAGTACTAAGCCATCATTATAAATTCGCATCAGAAAATTGAGAAAAGTAACTTCATGGAAGGAAGCTTCTTTGGCATTAGCAAAAAATGGATCAGGCCGCCAAATTTTTTCCAAAATTTCTTCTTCTTTAACAAGAATTGGTTTTTGATATGGATTTACTAGACGTGCATCACGCCATGCCATCATCAAAAAAATATCCATATCATAATCCTGAAAATAGGTCGCAAAGTATCATAATTATAATCCTGAAAATAGACCGCAAAGTATCATAATTATAATCCTGAAATTAGATCGCAAAGTACCATATCATATAATCCTAAAAATAGACCGTAAAAGTAGCCAATTTCTTCAATCTATCTGTATGTAGATTTTGTAAAATAAAATCTAAAATTAAACAAAGGCACTATTTGAGCGAAAGATAATGAATTTCTAAATTTTTTTTTCTAGAATTCAAACATTTCACAAAATTTTCGTCAAAGTAATATTCAGTGTTTTATGAATAGAATCTAAGTTTATCAATGAAATATGTTAAATAATTTGTAAAAAAAAAAAAAAAATTCAAATTATACCATAGTAGAAGTTTGAAAATTACTCATTGATTCAATATAAATTCCAAAACGAACAACAACAGCACTACCTTGAAAAACAATCGGTGCCGAAAATGGATCATATTTATTTTTTTGAAGAACGGGTAAAATGAATGAACCACCAAGTGTTCTGAAATATGCGAAAAATTTTTGAAAAATGATCAAAATTTAAATTTGCAAAAAAATTTTATTTCTACCTTTAAGCTTTTTTTTTTTAAATTTAATATTTTTAAATAAAATACTTTTAAAAATCAATTATTCAAAGACGATATCTTTTTTAATATCAAAAATTAATATAAAATAAAAAATTCTAGATCAAATTTTTGAACTTACTTTTGCTATTATTCAAAAATACTTTTAATTTTTTCGAGTACTTTTGACAGGAATAGCATAATTATTTGAATATAAAAATGTCGTAAACAACATATCGTATGTCGTAAAAGTGAAACAGATTTTTTTAGTATAATTAAAATATTGCTAAAAAAAATTTTGATAAAAATTTATTATAAATATTACCCATTCTCAGACATCGTTCTACCAAGTATCATATCAACTTCGGTATCATTTCGTAATTTTTCAGCTAATTCAGTTAAATTAATACCAGATAGTGATAAAGTTGTTATATTCAATCCTATCGGTCCTTCAATATCAACACCTGTAATTTTACTAATAAAAAGAAGAATGAAAATTGGAATCAAGAAAAGGTAACTACGTCAAAAAAGTAATTGCGTCAAAAAACTTCCAAAAGGTAAACGCATCAAAAGACGTCAAAAAAGTAGCTGCGTCAAAAAAATAACTGCGTCAAAAGACTTCCAAAAGGTAAACGCATCAAAAAAATGTCAAAAAAGTAATTGCGTCAAAAAACTTCCAATAGGTAAACGCATCAGAAGACGTCAAAAAAGTAATTGCGTCAAAAAACTTCCAAATAAACGTATCAAAAAAACGTCAAAAAAGTAATTGCGTCAAAAATCTTTCAAGAAAAGATAGGTTACGGCAAATAATTTCTAGTAAGTTACACGTAACGTAATTTCTACGTCAAAATGGTGGCAAAATAAAACCTTCAAATTCGGTTGCATTAAATTCATTAACAGCACTTGGCACGAAATCAGCGCAAATACCATCAAGCAATAAACCGACAAGTTGATGACGTTCAAATACGTGTTTCGATATATTTAAATGTAAAGCTTGAATTGCTTCCCAATTATTGATAATCATTCGAGCTCTGAATTGAGGTGTCATTTTGGGGTCATTTTGAGGTCATTTTGCTATAATTGAAGGTAATGTAAGGATGAAATACACATTTTCATTCTTTTGTATCCATCTAAATTTTCATCGAAATTAATCGATCATTCAATCTGTACGTTATAACGTGAGTAACGTCTGGCCAATCGTCTGCCAGCTCGATTCTGATTCTCAAAAGCTCCATGTTGTTAGCGATAAAATCATGTTGGATTCTGAATCCTATGGATTTTCCGAAGAAATTTCTTTAATTTACGTGAAGCATCTAATATAAGCATCTAACTTCTATTGCTTTAAATTTTCAATTCGAATTTCGTAACAACAACAATTCCAGGTAATTTAAATTACGAAAAATTTACTGCTGTTTACTCGCATCTATTTTGATTACAATTGGAGTTTTTAAATCTTCTTCAGCATCAGTGACATTTTGAACCATTTCTGTATCAATTTCTTCAGATTCCTTTTCAGTATCAATCGATGAATCCTAAAACAAACAAATAATCATTGGAAATTTCAAATTCGAGTAAATTTCATACCTAAAATTTCACAATCATTGAAATTTCTATATGGAAGAGAATTTCAGGATCAATTAAACGAGAATGCTCAGACTGTTCGAGACAAATCAAATAATTTGCAACTTCAATTTAAAAACATGAGAATCTACCTCATCATCCAAATTTCCTGATTCATCCTTCTTATCAACAGGTGATAAATCATCTTTTTCATTATCATCGTTCTTTTCATCAGATATTTCCCTAAAATATTGTATCAAACTGCCTTTTGCTTCAATGGATTTTTTATTATATTATCATTTTCGGTAATTATTTCGTCATCTGTATTCAACAAGTAACCGACCACACAAGAAAATTCATGTCTGAATCTTAGGTTATCTGAATCTTAGTTGATTCATGTCTGAATCTTAGGCTGTTTGAATCTTAGTTAATTCATGTCTGAATCTTAGGTTATCTGAATCTTAGTTAATTCATGTCTGAATCGTAGATTATCTGAATCTTAATTAATTCATGTCTGAATCCTAGGTTATCTGAATCTTAATTAATTCATGTCTGAATTATAGATTATAGAATTATCCATTTGTTATCAGTCTTATTTATTACCTTTTAAACTTTAATAATTTGACCAGTGGAATTGTTTCAGATATTTCAGATGTTATATTGTCTTCAGATTCCATGAACAATCCTGGAAATATCCAAGTAATGTCGCAATAAATGATGATAATTTGCGACATTTTTTTGCTTTTTTTAAATAAAAATTTCAAATTTTACTTAATTAGAAGTTCCTATTATGTGATAGCTAATTGTCCATAGAATAATAAAAGATTCCGGATTCTAAAAACGAGATTCTGAAATTAACCATACCATTTAAGGAGCTATTTTGTATGATTTCGTTTAAAAATTGTTCTAATTGATGCAATCTTTCTTCGCTGGGATGCAATTCATCCTATAATTGATTGAATCAGATACTTTTATCATGAAATTAGAATATTCGCAAGCGATGAAGATCTGTTTGATAATTTTGATAAGAAGATGCTGTAATTTGATATGATCAGTCTTTTTCAGTATAATTTTTATCACCATAATTGATAGGTAGATTAAATGAGAAAAGAATTTTTCATGTTATTTTTTGAACTTATCATTTGAAACTTTGAGGAAATTCGATAGGTATTTTTAAAATTTTAATCAAAAATTTAAACAATAATACGAAAATACTTTGAATGGATCGCAAATGAACGAATCCGTTTTTGTTATTCCTAATTGTCGTGCATCGTCAACCGTCGAAAACCACAATTCTCGTGGATTATTTTTGCAAATTTCTTCGAAATTAATCACAATTTTCTTTAAAAAATTTTACAAATCGCACGAAATTGATTTCCAATTTTGAGAATTATACAAAAATGATCGATTATCGTTGCTATTACTAAAACTTTACTGTCAAATATACTGCTAACTACTGATAAACAATTTCATTAGTTTTTTTTTTTTTTTTTTGACTTTTAAATTAAAATTGTTGAATTGTTTTGCATGAAAAATATGTTTATTATGAAATTTTAAAGTAAATTGATTTCAAACCTGATATTTTTGAAGTAAATTTTCATCCAATTTCAATTCTTGTAAACGTTTTTTTGTATTTATAATTTCAATACCATGTACTGTCGAAATTTCATCATCAGTAACATTCGTTTGATCCTGAGAAACTTTTTCTTTTTTTTGAAGGAAAGAACTTTGCTATTCTATGAAATTTATTTCTTCTTAAATAAATTCTTTAAAATATGCAAAGAAAAAAATAAAAAGACAAAAAATAAAAGATTAGAAAATAAAAAAAACAAAAAAAGAGATTATTGAATTTAGAATTTTCTGAATTTGAATTTTTTAAACTTCAATCCTCTAAATCCAAAACTTACCTCTGATGTATCAGTGATATTAAACATCAATGATACATTTGATGTAGCGCATTCAACTAGTGAAGTTACATTTAGACCAATATCATAAGCCTAAATTGATAAAGGATTGATTGATACAGTAGATTTAATAAGTATTCCTTTTGTATTAAAATATACTTCTGCACGTATCACGTTACGTATGATATATTTTTGTACAAAAACTTACTTGATAAGTTTTATTTATCCATAAAATTGGTAATTTAGTATCAATGATGTTGTTAAGAATTTCCGAAGTATCATTTTTACTTTCAGTAGAATTATTGACATCAAAAGAGGCAAATATTTCTGAAACAATTAAAATATTTAAAAAATGATTAATAGATTAATTGATAATTTTTAACTATAAAAATTATCTTTAAAGTTTATTAACTAATACACTTGTACAGAACGGCAATATTAATAAAACACAAACAGATAATCTGTTTTTTGGATTCAGTTTTCGAATATTTCCAAGTGTATCCACAAATGTAAATTTTGCTAACAGTTGAATAATTAGCTAGAGAAATCATAACTTGATGAAATTTTGATTAATTAGGCTGATTTTAATTAATTGGGAAACAAAAAGATGTTTAAATTTATCCAAACAATAATTTATTTTTATTTGGATAGGATAATATTTAATTACAAATAAAATTGCAATCATATAATCAAAGATAAATAATAGATACCATCTGTTTCATTGTTCTTATCAATTGCTTTTTCAGTAAAATTATCATCAGAATCAGAATAATCTTTACCTTGAATCAAACTATTCCATGATAGCTTTGCGAATGAATCTTTACGATTTGCACCAAGTTCGTTTTTTTTCGCAAACAAATCATCATCTTCCTGATTTTTCTTAACGCCATCTTCAGAATCGCTCACCGACGATACTTCATTATTTCGTAATAATTGTTGGTCACTTTAAGTGATTCTGCATTTGCTACTTCTTGGAAACAAAATATTTCATAAGATTGTTCGGAAAATTATGAAATTGGCAAAAAAAAAAAAAAAATTTGCGATAAACTATGAAAATTTTGAAGCGGAATTATGTCGAAAAAATATCGCATCGAACATAAAATCGTTGTCGAAAAAAGTCTTCATGTGATATAATTCGTGGAAGTGACGTGATAAAACGCTCAACGTGATATGGATTTCACGTGATATAATTCACATAAGTTACGTGACATATACTTGACGTCATACAAGTTGTAAAATTACTGATAATATAATTTTAAAACAAGAAATAAAAAACGAAAAACATACCTTTCTCGAACAGTATCATTATCGTATAGATATTTTTTCATATCAGAACTTTTATCATCTGATAACACAAAAAGATATGATAAGAAGTGAAAGATCATTAAACTATTCCGGAACAGGTATGAAAATCGGAACATTTCCATCCGTTTTTGCGATGAATCCGTCTATTATATATAAGGTTGCTTTTATTCCGAAATTATTACTTTTAATCCGAAATCATAGGCTAAAAATCACCTAGAAAAGTTAGTTAATTAGGTAATATTAATCTTTGAACTTTGAATAATCCAAAAATTCCATAATTAGGCTTAATTTGCATCCATAGTGATAGCATATAATTAATTCAATTTTCGCATTTTCATTTTTAATTAATCAGATAAATAAAGAAAAGTCACTACTAAGCAGGCATGCATTTTTGCATGCATGCATGTTATCCAAGATTGCACTTTCATTTCACTGAAAATTTAAGTTACAATTTTAATTGTAAAAATGAAAATTACTTAGGTAATATTATCGTCGATTTTTGAATGAATGATTTTTAAATTTTTACAAATTAGCTTAATTTACAGCATAATGATAACTGATAATTTTTATTTCTCCCAAAAAAAAAATTTACATTTTTATTTTCATTATCAAAAAAAAAAAAATAACGAAACCAACTACACTAAGCATGCAGCATGCATGCATTTTTGCATGCATGCATGTTTTATTTATGAGAAAAATTAAACGAACTACTTAAGTAAAACGAAAAATATACGTGAAATGATGATTCGACAATTTGTTATCAGTGGACAAAAACAGGTCTTATCAAATTAAACATGATAAATGAACTGGAAGAAAAGTCACTCTGTCAAATTTAATCAATCGTAGAAATGGGAGAAAATTTTGTTGCTGAAATAAATATAAATGAACACTAAATCAATTTTTTTTTTTTTTGATTTTTTGATTTTTCAACTTTTTTCTTTGTCTCTTTCGTTGACAATAATTTATCAAAATATCAATGATACGAGCAATATTATCAGCACACTATCAGCAACGACATTATCAACATTATCAATTAGGAAAATTGATGAAAATCGTATTCCCGGATGTAAAAATTAGACGAGAATTGTCTGGATGAAATTTTGAATTACTAAAAAAAAAAAATTAACACTATTATCAATTTTACATAGGAATTTTTCTTTCAATTCTTTTTCAATGATAGTTTTTCTAAATTAAATTAAATTTTTCTAAATTTTCATCTTTTTTTTTTACGACATTTTTTTTCAAATTCATTAAAAGATTTTACTTGATCACATTGAGAAATTTGAAAATAGTTCAAATTGTATTACATACATTTTTTTCCTTTTGAAATATTGATATCTTTTTGATATGAAATTTGTTATTTTCGGAACTTGTTTTAATTTTTTTTTCAATTCTTGCTATCTTATCAATTATATCAATTTTTTAAAAGCGAAATTTATTTACTTATAATGACATTTTTCTAAATCTAAACAGTTTGATCGTGATACTTTCAACTTTTTGGCAAAACAGATATTTGAGAAAATTGAAATATTGCATATTTATTTGAAAACATATTGATAAATGGTACTTTGTAATATACTATCAATAGATCTGAACAGCCTGATTGTTTGTAAGTAATCGATAAAGTAATTTATTTCAGGATAACTTTTAAAAATGTGCTATAAATTATTTCAGATTATATTTCAAATTTTTTTACCAATTAAGAGTATCAATCATTTAAAACTTTGCGAATAAAATTTTAAAAATCTTAAAAATTTGCGAATAAAATTAAAAAAAAAAAATCAGTTTTGCGAGCAAAAAGTTGACAATATCTGAAATGCTACTGCAGGACGAAAAATATTTAATGAATCATCTAAAAATTAATCTGATTGAGGTGAAAGTAATCGATAAAAATTTATTTTAGATCAATTTTACTATATATTATATCAGATCAAACTGCTAAATGTTTCTACCAATTAAAAATATCATTTATTCGGAATTTCGTTGCATGGAAATATTCTGAAAAAAAAAAAGTATTACAACATATTTTATTCCGATCACTGATAAAAATGTAAATCCATTCCAAAGATTTTGTTTTTGTCACGTATCCGAAAGGATAAACTTTTTTTCACACATTTTTCGAAGTGTCACATTCATACAAGTAGCCAATGGTAAAATTGTTGTCGACTAATGTTTATCCATTTCCTTGATAACTGGAAGTTTTGCGACGCAATCATCATAAGATGGTGGTCGAATGTCGTAGTAATTTGGAGGTGACACAATTGCTGCAAAATTTTCTTTTTTTTTTTTTTCTTTTTTTTGTTAACTAATTTTAGGTCATTTGAAATTAAATAAAATGAAAAATAAGTTGGATTAAATTTTTTGTTTCAAACAAAAGTGGATTATCTTCCATTCATATCCAGTTGATTTTAATTTAAAGTTTCAATTTTTTTTCGTTTTTTTTCCCATCTCTTTTATTTCATATAATATGTGAAGAATCATATCTTCAAATTCTTTCTTTTTTTCTTACACAATTAATTTATTGCTTGATGATGATATAATTTATTTTTATTGATTAGTTTGATTAGTTTAAATTTTTGATTAATTTCGAATTTTTCAAAATTTTGAAATATTACCTTCTTCAAATTCAGATTTTTGCACAAGATTTGCATCTGTTGTGGAGCTTGTCCCAATAAAAATAGGTATCTGAATAAAATGATGATATTTTTGTGTAAATTTTCAATTGATTTGAATTTTAAAATTTCAGAAAATTCTTGAAAATGTTGTAAAATATTTAAATTTCAATTGGAAAATGTTAATTATAGAAGAATTATTAATAACAAGTGACTTTTATACAGACATAAATGTTGAATCTTATGAAAAATATGATGATTATACAATGAATCTCGTAATTAATTAAGTTTAAAGTGCAATCTATTGAATCAACTCATTTACTAATTAGCTAAATAATAATTTCAATTTTAAACTAATCAATAATTGATCCCACTAACTTGCAAGAAAACTTGAAAAATTAAAAAAAAAAAGACAAAAAAACGAACTTTCAAGGTACAGATGATATGTTTTACACCATTGTTTACTGTAATCCTGTCAAAACCGATGTCCAATTTCAGGGCATATTCGAGAGTTATACATCGATCGATCTCGAAACCAGGTATCAAAGCTGGTACATTAAATTTTGGAAGATATTTATGCATCGATCCATTTGGTATTTTATCGATATCCATGCCAACACCTAAAGGAAAATCAACTTTATCAGAAATTTGGTAAGTTTTTGATTTGTAAAATTGTAATTAAACTAATTAATTAAACAAAATTAACATAGAAAATTATCAATCAATAATTAAATCACTAGCAAACTATCATCTATCTAATCATTTGAGCAAAATGATGGTAAAAAAGTTAAAAATTTGCGAAAAACTTGAAAAAAAGATGCGATACCAAGCGTATCCTGAAACCATTCTTTGCTATATGTTATCGGATGTGTTACTGTACAAATAATATGTTGTTGTATTGATAAATGCGAAAATTTGATCGATTTACCCGATCTATGCAAAAAATTTCGCTTTGAAAATTTCGTAACAAAATTAAATTTATTAAAATTTTTTTGAAAAAAATTTTAAAAATTTCAAAAAAAAAAATTCTGTTTAAATTTTAAAAAAAAATTCAAGTTTAAAAATTTATAAAATACGTTCCAAAAATCAATCAAATAAATGATTTTTTTTTTTTTCAAAAGATTCCAATTAATCAAAATTAATCAAAATAACCTGTTATCAATATATATTTGTACAGGTAATGCTTCACCAGGTACTAACCAACGTTTCGAAATTGACAATTCAACATCAAAATAATAACCTCTTTAATCATTATTGATTTTTTATTATTACTAACATTAAAATAAATTAGTATTAAATCAAAATTAGATATTTGGCGTGATCTTTGGTCGAAAAATACGAAAAATATAATTTATATGGGAAAATTCCGGTATTTGAGCGAAAATTTCAATTAATTATTTCTGTGATAATTGAAAAAAAAAGTGATGGAAAAGAAAAAAAAAATTTACTTTTTAAATTCCAATCTTTTTCTACAATAATCATTTTCCAATGCTTTCGGACATTCCGATGGATTAGCAGGACATACGATTGGAAATATCAATGTTTTCTTAAGCACTAATCGACCACAAGAAAAGCATTGTACCTGTAAATTTTGAAAGATTGGAATTCAAATAATGAAAGATTGGAATTTCATAAAAATTTAAATTCAAATATTAAAATTTCCAATAAATCTCACAGATTAACAAAATATATTGAATTTCAAAGATATGCTTACATTTATGCAATATCGTATATGTCCGCCACAATTTCGAAGATCAAATGATGTATGTAAGCCTTGTTTTGGTAATTGAAATGTGAATTCAAATTTATGATTTCCAATTTTAATTCCATGAAAATTTTCATTCCGGTCGTGTTTTTTTGCTCGTATTGCGGTCATTGTTGATGATAGTCGTGAAAAATCATTAAGCTATAACTCATAATAAAATACTCAATTACTTTTATTGATGAATAAATTTTTAAAATTCATTATAAAATTTTAAAATGGAAAAAGTATGATATCGATTCAATATGATACTTTGACACTAATTTATTTGAGCATTTACTAAATAAAGTATTCAAATATTTGATTAATAAGTACCCATATAATTATTCAAATCTCAAAATATTACTCAAATATTTAACTTTTTACATTGCTGTTTGTATTATATTTATATAAATTTTATAAATTTCCACATGCTTAAAGTTTTCAATACACTTGGTAAATCAAAATATATTTACACGAATATCTATATATCCAAAGAATTGAAATAATAAATGAAAAAATTCGCAGCAATTGAAATTTCTTTTTGAATTATGCATAAAACTGACCGTTTGCTGAGGGAATTTTTTGCGATCAATCTTTTGATCAGACCATAAAATTGTTGTTTCATCTATCAAAATTCGTTTTTGTCCTCGTACCAAAGGTCGAAAATTAGCATTACCTGTCTGAATATTTAATTTTTTTAAAATTTCTATCACAAATGATTCATATTTTCCAAAAAAAAAAAAAAAAAGAGAAAGAGAAAAGAAAAGTAAAATTAATCAATTAATTAGATTAATCAATTGAATACAGATAACAAGAAAAGAATTTAATTTAATAAACAACAAGATAAAAAAAGAAAAACAAACCATTTAATTAATGCAAAATTTGACATAAGTAGATTAATATTATTGAGGAGAAAAAAAAAACAACACCTGCCTTTTTATCAATCCAAAAAACATGAATGCAACCAAAAAGTTGTGCAGTGATAAGATCAGTTGATAAATTTTTGTTAAGTCTAAAGATCACTTCACCATGAATTATATCACCAGGATTGTAAATTTTTTCACTTAAAAATATATCAATATGATAGGGTAAATTTTCATCCAAAAAAAAATTCCTCATATTCGATAGTGCTAAAGATGATGATGATGCCATCGTTTGGATCTGAAAATTACATAAAAATTAATTTAAATATTATAATTATAATACATATTTGTGTAAGCAAAATTCCGATAATACAGTTTGATGATAGAAATTAGTCAAAAAATTATTTAAATTCAAAACTTATTTGAATTTTATCACAAATTCACATTTCTTTAAAAAAAAATTTGATTCTATTTATAATTGATCATTAAAAAAAATATTTATATATTTGTAAATATTTATAATTTCCTCTCCGAATGCCCTGAGAATGATAAGCTAATTTTTTTATCCAGGATTGTTTTATTGGTTTCGAATTTATGATAAAATCATTTTACACCAAAAGTTTATTCAAATCATTTTAAAACTTAAATGAATTTATTGTAAAATAATTGTACTAAAAAAAGAATTGTTTTTATAAGACTAATTTATGTTTTTAGTTGAAATATTAATATGATGCATGCGCGTGTTATTCTGCATAACATAATACTGGAAATTAATTACTTGAAAAAAAGGTAATTAATTTTCTCAATATGTCATTTAGTATGTCATTAATTAATTACAAATAAATTATTTCGGAAAAATAAAGACATAAATTATTGATAGAATTTGGCAACCATTAGAGAGACATTCAATAAAAAACAGTAAAATCAAAAATCATTGAAATACACGCACATTTTTAGAAAATCGCAAGAAATTCGTAAATGTCATCAACAAAAAAAAAAAAAAAAAAAAAAAAAAAAAAGAGAAATGCTATCGAAGTCATACAAATAGTGATAATACGAAAAAGAATTCAATAGTGTGAAATTTTATGAAAAAACAAAAACAAAAAAAATGGAATAAAAAATTATTTTTTTACTAAAAATGTGATTGAAAAATTTCAAATTTCAAATTAATCTTTAAATTTGCAAAAAAAATCTATAATATTAAATTAAATAAGATTAAATTACTGATAAAAATTATGAAAATGATCGGTAAATTATTAAATTTGAAATTTGATGAAAAAAAATTCTGCTGCCGAAAATTATGAAAAAAATTTTTGCGAATATTTTTTCAACTCAAAATTTTTAAGNAAATCAATTCTTTAAGAGAAGTAAGCAAAAAAAATGGAACAAAACCCGAAATAATGGATCAAACTAATTATTTCACACTTCATCATCATCAATAAACGTAGAAATCAATGAAAATGAAGAAGTAATCCTTATCTTCTAATCCAATCTTTTCTTTCTTTTAATATAATTGTCCATCTAATCCTTCCCCAATTATTTGTCATTAGAAAATTTGGAGAGAAGAAATGTGGTGATGAATGATTAAAATATTAGTAAATCGTACAGATCGGTATCAATCGTCGGTTATCGGGCGATCTCGATAGATAATTCACATTTCAAAATATACTAGGTCAACTAGGCTGATCAGTGTCACATTATTATCACTTTTCGTCTTACATTATATTTCGTATATATATGTAAGTTGAGAGAAGATATTTTTTTTTTTTTGTATTTTTTCGTTAAATTGATTGAAATTAACGAATTTCTTCAATCATTTTTGATCCATTTTGCTAATATTTATGCTTTTTTTTTTTTTTGTCCTCAGGACAAATTGAATAATTAGCCTAGTTTAAGACTAATTATGTTAATATATATTTGCTGTGTTTTTTTTTTTTGCCTTCTTGTTCTAAAAAAAAAAAAAAAAAAGATTTTTTTCCTCGAGAAAAGGCTATATTCTAAAAATTTTTCCAAGAAATTAAGTTTGCATTTTTTTTTTTTTTTTTTTTTTTATAATGCTATTTATAAAAGTTTTTTGCCTATTATGATCATATGAATTTCCTATTTTATAATGATAATTATCAATTAAACTTTTAGGAAATTAATAATAATAAAATTATTGATTTCCTAAAAGAATTAATGAGCTTTATAATTATTTAAGAAATTCGCTGATCCATAATTAATGGATAAACTGTTAAACTCAAAGCGCAAATTTTCCATCGTCATGTATCAAAATGGAAAATTTTCATCAATAAAAATTTAATTTCCGTTATTTAAGTCTAAAAAAATTTTTATTAGTAAAGGGAAAAATATTGCCTAAATTATTCTATCAGTTGGCTTATTAAAATTATCATAGCTATCTAAGAATATTAAAAAAAAATTACTACTTGAAATTGCATTTTGATTTCAATTCTATAACTTTCTTTTTTTATTTTTTATTTTATTTTTTGAAAGATCGAAAATTTTCCGCTGATTCTGTTCGAAATTTAAACTTATCAGTTTAGAATTACATAGGAAGTGCATTTTTGATTTCAATTTTTATTGTTTTCTTAAAGGAATATTTTAAAATATGTGAATCTATTGAAATTTGCTATGTTGAATGTGTTTTGGGCATTTAAATCTGTTGTTTCAGAATTAGACAAAATTGCATTTTAATTTCAATTCTATCAATTTTTTTTGAAAAAGAAAAATGCGTGTAAAATATCATATTCAATTTAAAAAAAAAAAAATTCAAATTCAATTTAAATTTTGAATAAATTCAACCTTTGAATTTATTCGAAATTTAAATTTATTTGTGCAAAATTAAATAATTTTCAAAAAACATTTCGATAACATTTTGAAAAATTGTCAGCACAATAAAAATCAATTAAATGTTTTGCGTTTTTTTTTTTTTTTTTTTTTGATTGAAACAATTTTCAATATCGCGTGGCTAACGATTATTTCGGAAATGTTTCTTCTTTTATTATCAAAAACAAATCAAAATTAAGAAAGAGGGAAAGAGAGAGAGAGAGGGAGAGGGAGAGAGAGAGAGAGAGTACAATTGAGCAATAATTTTTTTTTTAATGCTGTCTTTGAATTATAATTGAATGGATAATTTTTGTTCAAAAGAATCGTTAATTTAATGATAAATACAGTTCATCGGCCCTTTTTGATTTAGGAATGGGACTGATAGTTCATATCAGTTTTGAACAAGAGATGATAACACCTCCGAAATGGAATGAACGATAAAATTACAATTACGGCCCATCAAACTCCTAAATTGCTGCTTTATAGGTCATCAAATGCGATCAAATGCTACGAAAGGCGCAAAAGGAGCCGTAACAACGCTTTTATTCAATTTCAATCCTGCATTTTATCCATCCTACTCCTTTTAGGGCCGCATTTTTCAACATCATATCTTATTTTCATGCCTAAATTCTTAGCATATCTCACTATTCAAATGCAAAAATTTTCAAATTTTTCATTTCAAACTTTTCACATCCTAATTTGTTCATTTATTGTTTGTTCCCTTGACCCTAATTAAATTTTGCAACATTTTGAAATTTTCAAAACTAATAAAAGAATTTTAAATCTTTTAGATGAAAAATTTAATGATTGTTTTCGAATGCTAATAGCAATAACTTTTGAATGGATTAAAATAAATTTTTGAAACTTTTAAATAAGAAATTAATTTACATGACCTTATTGACCTTTATTCAAGTTAGATTATATATTGGATTGGAATGAAACGAAAATTGTGCAAATCCTAGTGCAATTTACAACATAATAACTTTTAGTACAAAGAGAGATAATTTACAACTTTTTAATTACAATACAAAAGAGTCATATTTACTACTTCTCAACTATCCCATAATTTTTAAAACATTGGTAGCGCAAACGGAGTTGTTTACTTCATGTCATCTCATAAACACAACACAATTTTCAAGAAATTAACGATAGAGCAAAGATCAATAGTTTAATTATACCAAGATATTTCGATAATACAAGGATTATATTTCTGTTTTCTCCGACAAAAAAAAAAAAGGATTTTTGCTTTTTTTTTCAAATAGTTGGAAAGATTGTTTTTTATTTTAGTAAGATTTCCGAAAATAAATTCTGTTGTGCTTACGCATGATTTAAAAACTGCTCAATAATCTTCCCAAATTCGTTTGAATCGAATTTCGGATTTCACGGCCAATAAGGCGCCATTAAACTATTTTATATTATGCATATTTAAAAGAACATAATTTCTAATAAAGAATTTTCTTGGCCAAACATTTGACTATCATTTATTTTCATTCAGTTGTTATTTCGGAAACTTATTGGAATTATTGATTAAATTTCGAATTTTTGTAATAATTATCAATAAGCTATCCATTCATACGTATATTATTAATTTCAACTTATCCTGACAGTTAAATACTTTTACATCGACAACTATAAATAATTTCGTTTGACATTTAAAAATTTTGATTTTAAGTAAATATTATGTAATTTTTCTTGATCTTATTAAATTGAAATTTGAAAATTTTCAAGCAAAATTTAACTATTACTTATTAAAATTTTCACAACCGTTTTTTTATTCTTTATAGTTTCCGCAACCGATTTCTTTTTTTTTCTTTTTAAATTATTATTGAATGCAAATAATAAATAAAGAAGTAATTCAATTTGTTCAATTTTTTCATTCCAAATGCCACAGGAAGTTATGACAAGACACTTGAGAATTTACAATTATCAAAATTAATCAATCTTCTTGAAATCTCAAGAAAGGGAAGTTTTTTTTGCACTTCCACTAATTATTGCATTTCGAAAAGAGAAAATGGAGAAAAAAGGAAAATATTCAAATAGAGAATGATATAATTCCAGAAAGTAGGCAATATTGAAGATGAACAGGTGTGATGATGATCTGCAACAGATCATTCTTTTTCTTTTTCTAAAGTTAATTCTTCATTAGAAAAAGAGAATAACTTTTTTTTTTCTTGCGAAGCAAATTTTTACGATTCACTGAATTGGAACTCTTCGGCAAAAAATTTTTCCTGATTATATTAGTTTGTGGAAATTTTCAAAGTCTGGCTTCCTTATTTTATCATTCTACAGTTATAAATATATCAGTTTGTGAGCGCGATTTTTTAAAAAATTTAGAACAAAAAAAAATTTAACCAAAGACATTCTGTGCCTAAATTCTCTAGCACAAATTATTAGTATGGCGAAATAAGTTATAATTTGTTGAAAACTGAGATACTGAAATAATTATTGGCGTGTTTTAATATACTAAGGACAATTTATATTTCAAATTTTATTTGGCTGAAGTTGAATTTTCAATATTCAATACTTAATTTTTTTTTTTTATTTTGAGTCTTTTAATTTTTCGATAGTTATAATTGCTAAAAAAGAATCAGGATTGATGTAAAATATGGACTTTTTTTAAATCAAAATCCTCTTACATTCATATTTATAAAATGGGAAAACTTATTGTACATGCTACGATAATTTTTCTTCTTTCTAAAAAATTTTTTTGAACATTTTTCTTTCATCAATTATCATTACAAAAATTATTTTATAATTACAAGAATATATGCATAAACAATTTCAGAAATTACTCAAATTTTATAATCATTAATTGTTGATCTTTACCGTGCAGAAAAAAAAAAAAAAAAAAACTGTCAGTAGTTCATTGTTTGTTTCATGGTAAAAAATATTTTTTTGAATGACTTCGAATTAACCGAAAAAAAAAATTATTAAATTGATTATTTAAGTTGATTATTATCCCAGTGACAGAGCTGAATAATAGTTAATAGTGCTAATGCATTTAATTCAACATGAAAATCTTATTGATTGACGGAACAATGATTCATCATTTGTACAAGCAATTATCAGAGAATATCCAAATAAATTGATCACTGGGTTATTCTTTCCTTTGTTGCTCGTAGAAAAGATATATATATGTGCATGATTTATTTTTCAAATTCTAGAAAAAAAACAAATAATTAAAAATCGAAATTTCAGGATCGGAATTGTTGAACTGTAAACTCCCTACAGAGGGAGATGAAATCGAGAAGTGACACCATCTATGCAGAACGTCAATCAAACGGTTCAAAAATCGATAAATGCGACAACGTAATGGACAATGACCTTTTAGACGTACGTCGTGAACGTGCCTTTAAGTGTATTATATCTGTAGCAAGTACGATAAGTATTTCCAGCTTGCTAACATTATGTCTTGTAGCGCCATCAGCTTATAATTTTGTCGACAATATGGGAACATTCACCAAGCAAGATTTTGCCTTTTGCGAAGTACGTGTAATTTTTTTTTTTTTATTTTGTAATTTATAAGCAAAAATTTCATTATTTGTAATGCAAGGTTGAAAAAATAAAAATGTGAAATCATCAAAAATCAAAATGTTAAAATATCAAAATGTTTGGCATTGTTATTATTATATGAAAAAAATATGAAATTGTATTTTTATGTTATATTTTTGAATTTCGAAGAAATATAAAGCATTTATTTTTAACAAAAAATTTTAATTATACGTGATAATATATGATGAATAATCATTACTGCTATTTAAATTCTTTCCTTAAATTGTTTTCAACAGATAATTATAACCTTCTCCTTTATTTCTCGAAATTCATCAAGAGCTTAGTGGTCTGATAGAATAAAGCTCATAGATAAATCTAAAGAGAATCAAAAATTAATTTCGAAAATGTGACCCTTAAGAAATAATAACAAAAAATTAGCACAGAAACAGAATTTTATAAGATGATTTATCGTTTGATAATGCTTGCGAATTTTAATGATTGGAGAATAGATTTTACGACTAATGAATAGCAGAAATTGAAGTAATATATCCTTGAAGACATATTTATTTGAAAATGCAAGCAAATTCGCAAACATTTCCTAATAGCATTCGTGATGATAAAAGATGAATTTTATTGCTAACGAATAGCAAAAATTGAAAAAATTTTAGCCAAGGGATAATTGAGAAAGTTAAAAGAATTTTTCCATCTGAAAAATTTAATTAAAATTATTAATTGCTTGAAACTTTTGATTTTAGTGTAGCAAATATGAGAAAGTGCTTACTTTTAAATACATCAAAAGAGGAAATTTGCAAAGTAGTTCAATAAAATATATTAAAATTCTTAATTTCGTTTGCAAGATGAAAGATATTAAATCAAAAAATCTAAAAAAAGAGCAAATGAATTTGCGATAATTTTCAGAATTGAAATGCCGTAAAGTTAATTCTATTTGATTATTTCGCTCTTTCATCGACATTTCTGGCAATTCTTGAATATTTGCTATGTCTTAAGATAGGAATTATTAAATAAGAGATGAAAACAGAATTTATAATTCAAATTAAAATTTGAAAAAATAATTAATTTTTACAGGGTGCATCGCATGATTTAGAGGAAGAGTTGACAATAATGCGGCGAATAAATCCAAATCGAACAAGGAGAGAAGCGACACGTTATAGTAGTTTCAATCCAACAACAGTTCTTTCCGATTTTGTCACCTTCCAAGAATGTCCTGGTCCGTGTCATTGCAATTCTATCAATCATTTGGCCATCGTCTTTAGAAATTAAAATAAAATTCATTCGTTTTATCACAATAATATGTAAAATATTTCGCATCAAAATTGCTGCGCAAAAACAAGGAAAATGATTTCAAATTTCTATACTTAAGTTTTTTGAATTATTTCTTGACAAAAAATTCACAACTATGATAGTTAAGAGGATTTTAAAATTATATTGAAAAGAAAATTTAGATTTATTCATTTTTTTTAGCATGCTGCATGCCTGGCGAAAGAGGAGCACCAGGTGATTCTGGTCTTCCAGGACTTCCCGGAAGTCCTGGTCCAGATGGTGCACCTGGTAGGCCTGGTGCTACACCGAATGCTTCGTGTATTCCAGAGAGAGTATTCGAACCACCGCCATGTCTTCCATGTCCGCAAGGTCCACGTGGTGTTCCTGGTCATCCTGGATTTCCAGGAGATCCGGGAGATCCTGGTATATCTGGAAAACCTGGTAATTCTGCTACACTTTAATGACATTGGAAGTTCTGCTTCTTTCATTGCGTTTCAAAATAAAAAGTTTACATTTAATATAATTTAAGCAATTTAAGGAATGAAAATTGTTTCTATGAGTTTCGTTTTTGAGGTGCTGATGGAATACGTGGCAAACCTGGTGAAGATGGACCACCAGGTCCAGATGGTCCAGAAGGTCCTGTTGGACCACCCGGAGACAAAGGTCCTACTCCAAATGCGCATGTTATTCCTGGTCCTCCAGGTGATCCAGGTGATCCAGGACCATGGGGACCACCCGGATTTCCAGGTTTGTTTATTTCGATAATAAATTTAGCATGAGGAAGAATTCATCGAATTCATATCATTCTTTTTTGTTTCCAAATAACAACAAGTTACGAAATATATAACATTTTATAGGACCAAACGGTGAAGATGGCTATCCTGGACCACCGGGTGAAAAAGGTTGGCCGGGACCACCAGGACCTCCGGGTTTAATAGGACCTCCTGGTTTACCAGGACCTACTGGAGAGCAAGGACCATCAGGTTTGTTCTATATCAAGAAACACATTGACTTTTGCTCATTTCGAAATGCTGAAATTTTAAAACTAAAACGAATTATATTCAGAAAGTGAAAACTTTCAAAATATTTCGTAAAGAGTTTTAGCATTATTTAAATAAGCGTATTTTGAAAAACTTCATTAAAATCTAAAAATTTCAGGAACTCCTGGAACATGTGTATGTCAGGATACGGAAGTTGTCATAGATGATATATCTAATCGTAGGCCGGTAAAAGAAGCAACAACGGAAAGCACAATGGAAAGTAATTTTTTGCAAAAAATAGAAGATAATGATGAAAAAGATAATGATGAAATTGTTTCGGAAACAATGAAATTGAAAGAGCTTCCGGAACAATTGGATGAATCAGAAATATTTTCCATGCTTATCGATGAATTAGGAAAAAAAGATGATGAACAAGTAAAAGTGCAACAACAACAACAAGTAGAACCAAGTGAGCTACCATACGTATCACAAAAATTACCGGATTCAAAAAGGCATGAAGTGGACAATAGAGCCATCGATCAATTAAATGGTTATCCATAATCATATCATAATCATATCATTAATGATATGATACCGGTCTTGTTGAAGATTATTGCCAATGTATAACATTAGGCTCGCGATATGCACGGGTAGCTCATACTCTTTTTACGCTTAATTACGTCGACAATTACTTTTCACACGCTTAATTATGGCCAATAATTTTTATTGTATTTGAATTAAATTGTCTTGTCCATTAAGACTTATTATAATCATTCGCTAAAATTTATTTATGCCTATAAAATTTTGAAAAATTTTCCCAAATTACCGTATGAAATTAACCTGATTTCTTCAACGTTTCGTTATTTCTCTCAATACTTTCTTACATGATAATTTTAATTTAAAAATATAGCCATATGTAGCTCAATTGTGATTATTTATCTTTCATTTTAATTATAACCAAGTTACAACATTTTGCTTAGTATTCATTATGTTTGCTCATTTAAATTATGAAAAAAAAAAAGAAGAAAAAAGCGTCAGTTAGTTTATTTCAATCAATTTTTTTATAATTCAAAATTTTTCTTTTTTATAATCTTTACTCTTCATTGTCCTTCGTAATCATCATTTACTGTGCATTCCTTGTTTTTTCATTATTACGTTATCAGAAGCAGAAGTATTTCAACGATGTCATCGATATTTTTAAAATTCAAAATTTTCAAATTGCACCTTATCACATCTTAGAATTACTTTTTGAATACTTAGGAATGATTAAATTTAGAATAAGAATCCGTGTGTTTTTCCATGCCTCTGTCTTGTGAAATAATTTGTTACAACTGTGATTTATCATTTTGAAGTTTTTAATGCCCTTTTCGAAGAATTATTCTGTGATAAATTTAATACATTTTGAAAATAGTGTGAACTTTAAATATTTTGAAACAGCCAAGATCGATACGATTGGCTTGTTTTTTAAGTAATTGATTGCTGATATCTTAAATTTCCGCATTCAGCAAGAGACCTAGAAAATTCCCGCGTTCAATGTTTCGAGAATGAAACTGAAATAGGCGAGAGTGGGAGGGTGAATATTAATGAGAGAGATTATTTCTAAAAACTTTCTGAGAATTCCCAATTGATCCCATGCTCATTATAAAAAAATGCATTTCAAGACTGAGATTATTGATAGTTCCAAGTTAATAAAATCATTCAAATTCATAAATAAAAACTTAGTGATTTCATTTATTAGCAATGAAGTAAATTATTCAAAGTAATGATATATCAATTTATATGTTAATATCCCTTTGAAGAGCATCAAAATTTCTCATCAAAATTTGAAGAGACTATCTGAAAAAGGATTCTTAAATTTGAATCTGTAGATTTGATTTTTAAATTGAATCTGAGGAATTTATCCCATTAATAATTTTTTAAGAACGTAACTGCATACTGAATGTATTGGATTTCCCGTTCATTTCTATTAATTTCGTGATGTTTTAAAGCCTGCTCAATTATCATCTTTCATCAAATGCCTCGAAAACTATTTTCCACACTACATAAACGATATCAAATTTTTGAAGTTTGCATAATAGATTGAAAGAAAGAGAAAGAGGGAGAAATAGAGAGAGAACGAATTTTTAGTTTGGGAAAATCATAGATGCAAATGAGCTTTATGATCGGTTTTCAATTTAATATCAAAATCTTTATGAAACATTTGCTTAATCGAAAAATGAATTTTTTTATTATGTAAACTGATAAAATGATAAAACTGATCAAATATGGAATTAAATATGGATAAAGTTCGATAATATTTAAATTGGTAAACTGATAAAGCTGATTAATCGATAAATTGATAAAACTAAATATGTAACTTGTAAATATGTATAAATGATAATGTTATTTTACAGGAAAGTGCAGATTTGATGAAAAAATAAGAGGAAATATAAAAATGAACTACGCAAAATAGAGTTAAAATTTTATAGAAGGAAAAAAAATCAGGATTCCAAGTCACGCTTCATCGTACATGTCGAACGATAACATTATCTTATATCACCAGTCATTCTTATAAGCCGTACAAATTCATCATCGATTTCATCTGTTTGAAATATCTGCTCCAAAAAATTCATATTCTTTATATATTTAAAGTTTATAAATTGCCCAACTAGCATTTAATCGCCTAATCCATAATTCGAATCAAAATCGAATTAAAATTACTGCAGTTTTTAAAATTTGGTCCTGACATGCTTCTATTCGAACTTTTAAAATTCGAACTTGCCAAAATGGAAATTTCATTGCAGGGAAATACCTTTACATAAAATAAAAAATCTTTTTATTAATGAGTTGTACCTGATCATGCAGAGCATGGCCGATTTCAGCTCGTCTAATTAAATAAAATTGTCGGCTCATTTGACTTTTGCTACAATGGGCATTTGAGCAAAAAAAGAAAAAAAAGGTGTATCTATGTAAAAACACTCATCTATTGGAATACGACATTGCTGCAAATTTCCAAATCAGTCGGTAAAGAATTTGCAACGTTGTGTCAAAAATCACAAAGAACATTTACAGTTTTATTTATATAGATTATTTGCCGACTACTATCTAATAGTGAATCAATGACTGATTGACCTCACTTTGTTTATCCGGTAATCGGAACGTTTTGGCGGCAACATGCTTATCCTTACGGCGTTTTGGCGGGAAATATGTTCATCCTTATGGCTTTTTGCCGGTGAACATACTTATTCTTGTGAAGAGATTAATAAAAAGTACGTATATTTATACAGAATATTCAATTGCAATGTTGTGTCAAAATTTCAAAGCAATCGCTGAAGAACTTGCAAGGTTGTGTCAAAAGCCAAACATTTACAACGAACATTTATATTTTTATTTATATATTGATACTTCTTATTGATTTCAGTTCTCCAAAAAACACTTTTTTTCCCACATTTTCACTTGCTTTATTGATTTAGCAAATTTAAGTTTATTATTGTTAACATTTTCATTCCATCATATTTTTTTCAAAATTAAAATATATTGGTAATGGCTATATCACATTTATTACCAAATATTCAAATCATTATTGAAATATTTTTCAATTGGTTCATATGGTCACTACTAAAGAATTTTCAGTATCGAATCATCATGAATTTTTCAAAAAGTTTGAATAGAAGCAAGTTAAGACAAGTTTTGAAAATTTGCAATAATTATAATTCATTTGATTTGAAATGGCGAATTATAATTCCACTGCATTTTTTGATTATTCATCCTTGCAGCGGTATATTTGTTTATAGATATATCTCTCTTAGCAAGTCGAATTAAATTTTCGCATATTTTTAAATTTTATGTGAAATCATTATTTTTCATTGGTGCCATGCATCAATTTGCTATCACGAAAAAAGTTCGAAACTTATGCATAAAAAACATTCATAACACTTCTTTTTTCGATTTATTTCTAATTTTTATTATTTTTTAAATTTGGAAAAAAAATTCAAAATAATTAAATGTGATAAACATTTCATATTTGATTAAAATTCCTATTTTTCTTCACAAATAATTTAAATATTTCCCTTATTAGCGCATTGAAATCGAAATTTTTTAACTTTCCATTAATCAATGAATCTTTCAGCTCTTACACTTAATAGTTCAGTGTACTTTTCAAAGACCATATTTTGAAAATTAATTTTCACGAACTAATTGATTTAAAATTAATTCAAAAGAGAACTAATTTTAACAGGTCATATGTTGACATTTTTAAGGAGAAATGTGAAAAAATGACAGACTATCTTGTTACACAAATAGTAAAATGAGATATCTGAATACATTATGATTTTGTTTTCCAATGGAATATTTTTGATGTATATTTACAGCAGTTTGTTGAATTTTTACTTTTTCTTAAATTTCAAATTGCTTCGTTTATTTGCTCTTATAAACTAATTGATTGAATTGATCAAATCGTACATTAACTTTCTATTCAAATTTTTATGAAATGATTAATTTTAGGTTTTTAATTTTTTTAATGACAAATTTTGATTCTTTCTATTAATTTTTCTTACATTTCCTTTTTTTTTTTCTTTTTTTTTAAATTTATGCTCAACTTAATTTTAAAAATTACAAATTATACACATAGAAAAGTATGGTAAGAAGAATTAACAAGGACAAAACGAAGTTTGTTTGAGTTTGACCTAGCAAAGAAATTTGATGATAATTTAGGTCGTCGTCCTGTCAATATCGAAAATGTCACACTATCTGCTGCTGATGGTGTGAGGCAATCAGTGCCATCAATAACAGCAGCAGTGATAAACGATAGCAAGGTATCAGAATATATTGTTAAATCGAGAACTGATACTGTCGAAGATATTATCACCATAGCAATATCAAAAATCCACCATATCATCATCCGATAGCTTCATATTCATCACAATTACGAGAATCCTACTTAGTCTTGCCGAAAGAGCAGATTTGTATTTCGAAAAAGGTAAGTTTTCGCATTTCAAAAATACTAATTTTTCGTAACTTGGCTTCAGTTCATATTTGCTTAGATTTCATACTGTTGAACCTATCAACAGTTATCAGAAATCAGTTTGATGTATGACTAAATCTCTTAACATATAGTCATTATTGATTTTTAATTTCTATTTAACTTGTTATAGGTGTTTTTCTTGCCAACGATTAACTAAGCTTTAAAACTAGGTATACTTGAAATTAACGGATTTGCTTAAAAGAATTAAAAAATACTAATATATAATTGAATTAATTTAGTATAAGTTAAAATATTTGGTGTTCTAGTTGAATTAAAATATTGATATTCATATATAAAAGTTCATATAACTACCTTTATCACTAAATATATCTTACGGATGTGTCAACTTGTGCAATGAAGCAAATAATTTTTAAGTATTCAGGTTTGGATTAGATCATGATACTAATTTGTACTAAATTAGAATTCACAAAGTTTCAATCATTTGTAGCACAATAAGTCGGAGTTTGATTTTGAAGTCAGTGAAAAAAGGACAAGGATAATCGGTCGCAAAAAATGCATTGAAAAGCAAGCTTAACTCGAAAAGAAGTTTCAATAAGCAGTAACGAATAACAATTTATAATAATTTGGCTTCAATTTCAATTTCTGAAAATTTTAAACTCAAACTATTTTTATTATTTGTCCATTTTTTATTTATCTGCAAAAGAAAATTCTTGAATGGAAGAAAGAATTTAGAAAATCAAAAAACGAAGTACGCAATATTAGAATATCAAACTTGCCATAAGAAGACAGTAAGAAAATTGATGCAGAAAATAGGCCGAGAATCAATTGAAAAGTTTGAAAAAATTAGAAAATTTTACGTTTGGACGAATAAGCGCCTTTCAAGGAAGTTTATCACTTACAGTATTAATTTCAGTTCTTACAATTTTCGGCAATTCATCATTCCTTCTTCTTTTTTTTTTTTTTTTTTTTCGAATTTAATGATTTTAATCTTAGCTTATTTGAATTATTCAAAATTTTTAACAGTACTACTTCTTTGGCTATTGTCCATTTTGAAATTCAACATACTGGAAAAATAGCTTAAAAAATGGTTCAATTTACATGTCTGATTGAAAATTCTTTTGTAGTACGGTATGAAAAATCGAAAAAGAATAATAGTGGAAAAATGGTTTACAAAAAAAAAAAAGTTAAAAAATTAAATCTAGTTTCATTTTCTGAAAAACTTATTGGTTCTCTTATCTTTGTCTTTTATCATTTTTTTTTTTCATTTTAATGTGATTAATTTAATTTCCTAAAACTTTTAATTCATTTTTTAGGCCATCACTCATACGCCTTCACATCATCAATCCACAGTTCTCTATTAATGCAAAATTAACCAAAGATAGAACAATTGATCAAGTTAGTTGAATTTTATGAATTTTATTCGAACAATATGAAATACGACGAGAGCACAGAAAGGTTTATTATTTTTGTTCGATCAAATTTATCCAATACAATATTTGAATTTTGATTGAAAATTCTTGAAATACAAGAAGAGGTCACAGATTAATAAAATAGTTTTAGGCTGGCTATTTGCCGAATAAATTTTAGAAAATAAATGATAAGAAAAATTTCAGATACTTTCTAATAAATTCTAACAAGTTTGAAATATTTTTCAATTTGTATGAGAACAAACTTTTAAATTGCAATAAATGATTTGTGAAAATTTACAGTATGGAACAATCCAATCGATCAGAGTTGACAATTCGACAACGAATGTATCAATTTGTTACTGGTTTACAAATTGCCTGTAGTTTCATATCATTATTAATATTATGCATTACATTACCTGTAATGTATAATAATGTTCAAACAACGATTGATTATGTTGATAATGGCATGCAATTTTGTGAGGTTCAAATTTTGCTCGATTAATTTATTAAAAATTTAAGGAATTAAATTGGAAATTTAATAGGCAATGTTTAGTAAAAAATTTTTGTTCAAAATTTTTCATAAAAATTTTTGACAAATTTTTTCGTTTTTGAAATTATAGCATTCAAATGAAGAAGCATTACTGGAAGTAGAACGAGGGAAATCGTATATTTCTTCAAATAGAACGAAACGTCAAACTTATGAACAGAGCAATTATCGGGTTAATTTTTTTTTTGTAATATATTGATTATTTAATAATTTTCTTAAACGATTAAATTTTTTTTTTGTTTTCTTATTGATAATGTTTTTGGCTTTATATTTTGTTATTATATTAGAATATAAATTCTAGGGTATGAATCAATTTCATGATTCCACGTTAAATGAAGTAATCGGTGTACCGATTGAAACAGAATGTCCAGGTTGTTGTATTCCGGGTCCACCAGGACCACGTGGTCCAGGAGGTGCACCTGGAAAGCCTGGATCTCCAGGCAAAGCAGGAAAACCTGGAACTCCTGGAACAACTCCAAATCAAACATGCCCGATGATACGTTTGAATCGATCGCCTCCACCATGTCGTCCTTGTCCAAAAGGTCCTCCGGGTATCAAGGGATGGCCTGGATTTCCTGGTGATCCGGGTCCAGCTGGCGAACAGGGAATAAGAGGTTATTGTAATTTCAAGTTAATTTGCAATGCTTTCTTCAAAGCATGCGTTGATTTTATTTTTAAATATTTCCAGGTAGAGATGGCGAAGATGGTGCACCAGGTGATCCGGGACCGCAAGGACCACCAGGTTTTCAAGGTGGTCCAGGTGTGCCAGGTGATAAAGGTCCAACACCAGAAGGTGAACTTCGAGAAGGTCCACCTGGAGATCCAGGATTAGTTGGACCCGTTGGTGTTCCTGGTCTACCAGGACTACCTGGTCGAAATGGAATGACAGGTTAGTTTAAAAGCTCTTCCATTATCTAAAATATAGCTGATTTCCAAACTGAATCAAAAACCAAATTTTAATTTGAGGACCACAAGGCGAACGTGGATGGCCAGGTTTACCAGGTGAGCCAGGTGAGCCCGGATATCCCGGTCCAGAAGGTCCGCCAGGTGAACAAGGACCACCAGGTAAGCTTATCCTAATAGTGAAAAAACTAAATTTAGAATATTTTGCTAATAAATCTAGCATAAATTCAAATTTTTCATAGCATCAAATAGGAATCGGCTTTATGTTTTTCCAAATTTTTCTTTATTAATTTTTAATCTATTTATCATGCTGTGCTAATTTTTCAATTTTTTCTCCAATACTCTTCTTCATTTCGTTTTTTAAGGAGAACCGGGAGTCTGCGTTTGTCAAAATATTGATTCAATTATCATTGCGAATCCATCTGCTTCTCAACCTCGGATAATGGAACGTTTAGAACTAAATTAATTAGACAATTTAGGCTCAAAAATTACCTATGAAAAATGTATAATGGAAATGTAGAAATGTGATGGTTACTAGCAAAAGACAATAGAGCTAGAATTCTTCAATTAATTTCTGTTTAATTATTATTAGCTAATATAAATTTATTAACTTTGAATATTTGTTATCTCCGTATGTCAGCAATGATTAAGCAAAAAAAGTTTTTTTATTTCTTTAAAATTTTCTAGTTTTCTGAAATGAAATATTAGGTCATTTTACTAACCATCACAAAACGAAAAGAAGAGACATTCTCATCTTTCATCGTTGAAATTGTAGTGTAACATCCGAAATAATTTAAAAAAAAAAAATAAATAACTAAATGGGTAGTCCAATTTTAATGTATATCATTGGATTTCTTTGTCAATTCAATTTTTCATTTCTTCTTGACAATTAATTTTTTTTTTTAGTAATTTAAAATTATTCGAGAATTCTGAGGATTTCATTTCTTCTTGACGACTAATTTTTTCAGTAATTTAAAAACTTTTAAAGTTTTAGTTGAAATCTGAAAACAACATTAAAGGAAGATTGACAAAAGAATTATGCCATAATTCAGTATAATTTTAACAATAATTAAAATTTGTGACTTGTGACTGTAAGCGATAAGCTAAATTTTAATTTTCATCATCCGTACATTTATTAGCATACAGCTATTACACGGTGCTATTAATTAACTAATTAATGGTTAATAATTAATTAAGAACTTATTTATAACAATTTTTTGTGTCCTCACAGCGATTTGCTATTTCAGCATTAATTTAAATGTAATATATTTAATCATTTTAAAGTATTTCCGTGTCATTTATTCTTATCACTCAATGAAATAGACTCTAAAAATAGTCTAGGAATGATTACAACAGATCACTTCGACGATAATTATCAACATGAAAATTTGTGAATAATGTGATTCCAGATCAATTATAAGCTTTAGAGTTTAAAAATGTTCTATGAATTTTACAATTCCTTCATTATGATAGATATATATTTTGCAACAGTTCAATATATAGCTATCGAAATTTAGAAAATTTATTTTTGATTATTTTTTTTTAAATTTTTTCTTTTAATAAATCTTTCTACATTCTCTTTAAATCACTGCTAAATTGTCCTCTCGATTGCATTTTGAAAGATATATTTTCAAATTTTATGATTTCACTGCAATTTCCATTTTATCATAGAATGAATGGATGAAATAATTCAACTTGCTAAGCTAAATTATACCATCTAAAAAGTAGTCAACTAAAAGTTTTGACATTCTCGGAGTCTCTCTTCTTTGCTCTTATTAACTTTATGTTGCTAAGTAAACAAATTCTGTAATATTTCAAATTTATTAATTGAAATTTGTAATTAAAAGTAGAAATAATATTTATAATCTACGTCTTTGTTTCTACTTTCCAAAGAAGAATATTATGCAGGCTTAATTTTTGAAGTGAATAAATTTCCCGAAATTTATATAAAAATACAAATATAAAAGAATATTTGATTTTTCATGGTTCATGGCCCATGATTCATCAGCACTTTATCAATATTCCATAGAGCGGCAATTCAGCTTACCAAAAATGGTTCACGTGAAGTACACGTTCAATGTTTACGTTTCATTCAAGCAAGCAAGACGTCACACTCATTGAAAATTTGAAAAGATGTTGAAAACGTTTCATCCCACAATTCCTCCCATCAATCGCTTTTCCAAATATAACAGCTTCATTACGTATTCCAGCACTCCTGAAGAAAACTTCAGAAGGAACCAGTTATTAGATTATTCAATTAACCTTTCTCCCTAAACTAAAGTTATCGATTGGCAAATTTTTCGGAAGGATGATTTTTTTAATTGCAAATTTAATTTTATATTTGTATTTCAATATAAATTTCGGAAAATTTCTTTTTATGGGCTGAGCAAATTCAAGAATTAATAAAAATTGACGAATGAATTGACAGATTCAACGACAATTAATGGATACGATTTAAAAGAAATTTCCATGAATTTTCCCTCAAAACATGTATCGATATTTACAATATTTTGCATAATTAATTCAAAATGAATTAGAATCATTTTCTTCTCAAATCATGACAATTTTTTCGTTGTCGCAAGCGTCGAATTAGAATGCGTAATCGAAGGTTCGTTATTATTCACTTTCACTTCATCATTTGAAATATTAATTCTTTCGTTTATTTGCAATGTTAGTATCAATCCTGGAAAAAAGTCTGATCATTCATTGCCAGATATATTTTATTAATTTCTTTTATTAATTTTCTTTTTTTTTTAGTTGCACTTGAGAAATTTTTAACTTCAATTTATAAAATTTGATTTTAATTTAAACTGCTATAACCTATAAAGAAGATAAGCAAATATGCGTAAAATCCTTCATGTATAGCTGAGTAGAGACGTTGCTTCATTTGTAAAAAACGTAAATTTGCGGTAAGTACGCCGATCAATATTGAAAGATACAGAAGTTGCCAAACTGTTCGATTTCTATTTCGAAAGCCCGAAATGCTGAAAAAAAATTTTTTTCGTCTACAAATTTAATTTTTCTGTCTTTTTCGCATGTTTTCTTTAAAAATTGAAATTTTTTTTCTGGCAAACTTACAATAAAAAGATCCATATAATGAAGACAAGAATAGTGGAATATATGATACGCTCTGAATATCCACAAATTGACAGTTGATGTTGAAGGATCTCACCAGCTGATTTAGTGTGAAATTCAAAATCATTTTTTTGATTCAACGACCTGAAATTATTTTTTCATCATAACCAAAACAAAAAATGATCTAAATATTGTTTTATCCTAAATTTTACAAAATCAAAAAAAAAAAAAATTCCAGGATAGCTTTTGCAATCGCAAAAGTTTGATGATTCAATCGGATAGTCTGAATGATTTCAAATTATTCTCAAGATTTTTAAGTTAATTGTCTGAATTCAAAAATCCGTAAAATCGATAAATATAATTAATTCATCAGCTTGAAAATTTTTATTTGCATTAAGAATTTCATAACATTCCATTGGATATTACCATATAAGCATTATTTGCATATGTATAATATCAAAATATCTGTTAAATTGTGTCGAAAAATGAGTTAACTATTAATCAGAAGCTATATTTATTTCATATGAGACTAAAAATTGAAAATACTCGAAATTTAATTCAATACTTTCAATTATTAAATGATATTGATTATAAAAATTTCACAGTTTAAATTAATTTATATTCTACAATAGTTTTTCGAAAATTTTTGTTATAGTAAACATACAAATTGATAAAATCTATAAAAATTTTAAAAAATTTTTTTTTAGAAAAAAATCTCAATTTTCGCTTTAAGTTTGACCAATTTTTTTAAAACGTATTTTTATAACAGAGATGCAAAAATATACGAAATACTTAAATGTATTATAAATTTAAGCTTAAAAGTTAATAAAAGCAAAATTACAAATTATCGTAAAATTAATAAAGCATGAAGCAAAATAATTGAATTGTAGAAAAATGAAGTTTTAAAAGCTCATTAATAAAATATACCAAATATATCCATGAATCCAAATTGTACTGAACATGAAATCAAATAATTGATAACTAAAAAAGAAAGCAATTAAGAGTCGAAGGCAAAAATTAATACGTTGTCGTATGATTGCTTCAGTTGGTGACACTTGTTCAGGTGGCAGGAAATATTCCATTATTTGTCATTCACCTGAAATTTTTCAAATAATTATATTTATATTATTTGGTGACATTTTTACCTAAAATTTCTTTTGTTATCATAAGATTTAACTTTTTTAGGCATTTCTCTTAATTAGAAAACTTTAGTGATTATCATTCGTTTTGAATTGAAAGAAATGAAAAAATATTCAAAATAACCATTCAGTACTGTTGTAATCACAAATATCAGTTATCATATCAGCTCATGTGTCACCGAAATATTTCATTATGATATTGGAAAAAAATATAACGCAACATAATAGTTTTTTTACAATAAAAAATTCTAAAATTCCATTCTAATTTCATCGAAATATTGATTTATTAAAAATTAAAAAAAAAAAAGTCAATAAATAAGTTTGCCTAAAAAATATAACACATAGTTTGCCTCAAATATTTCAGATTCCAAATTTTTAGATAAAAAATATCTAGTTGCGAATTTGCACAAAAAATGATTTACGAATAATTTTTTCGATAATCGGCAAATTTTGCATATTTTATACTTTTAAAACATCTTCCTTATTTTACGTTTAAAATTTGGCAAGAACGACAACAACTAGCAAAGAATTTTGAATTTTATTGCAATTTTATTGCTAGAAAGGAAAGAAAAATGACAATTGAGCACTGAATAATTCTTGACAATAACACAGAAAACTTTTCAAGGACGTCCTAAATTTTCAAATATTCCATTGATCAATCATCAATACAATAGTTTAGGTCAAATATAATTCATACGAAAATGCTTTTTAAATTTCGCAAATTTTTTCAAAGCAAAAAAGAAAAAAAAAACCCAACTCCATTAATATTTTTATCAGTTTTCATAATTTTGTTTGGAAATTTTTTTTTTTTTTTTGATTTTTAGAAAACAAATAAATAATAGTGCGATAGTGAGAGTATGTTGTAATCGGAAAGTTGTAAAGTTTATTTTGCAATGAAATGAGAAATTTGTATTCGCAAATATTTGATTTTCGGCATTTTCCAGATAAATTGTAATAATTTGATCTTATTTGTTTATTTAATTTTTCAATATTCAACAACAATCTTCGATTCTAAACTGGCCTGATTAATGATTAAATATATTAAAAAATTTAATGAAAACGAAATTTTGACAAGATTTAAATTAATAGGAACGAAAATCTTACTTATTTATTGAAAAAAAAAAAAACAAAGTTTTTATGAAATTAAGTGTAATGAAACAAATATGAGAATTAAAAATTCAAGAGAAAATATTATCAAAAAGAAAAAAAAAAAAACTCTTCGTAAAATATTTTTTTGAATGATAAAAGATGATAAAGTGTATCAAATATTTCGATCTATTAATTTTTTTTTTCATTAATATTATTTATTTTATGATATTTATTTGATTCAATTTTATTTAATTGCCTTTCTCTTGTTTTTAAAACTTTTTATGAGGAACTTAATTCATTTTAAAATTTTAGAATAAAAAAAAACTGTCAATAAATGATGAAATATTAAAATGGTGCTAATATAAATGAAGAAGAACATATTCCATTCATTTTTATTCTATTTCATTTCTTAATTAATGAATTCAAATTATTTAATAAGTCCTTCCATTCGATTTATAATCATTAATAATTTCATCGCTAATTCAATTCGATTTATAATCATTAATAATTTCATCGCTAATTTAACAAAATATTAATTTGAATGATTGTATAATTTACATGAATCATTCCATAGCTGCCTCTGAATTCGGTATTCCATTTTCATTTCATATTTTAAAAAACTATTTGATGATATTAATCTCAATTCTCTTATTTTATCAATTATTCTTTTATATTTTAAATCACAAGGAAGATAAAGAAAGATAAGTTAATATAACTAAAGTTGTATTTTTACTAAAAATAATATTAAGTTGATTAAAATTTAAAAAAATTCTTAATAAAACAGATTTTTAAGTGAAAAATGATTACTACTAATTTTTCACTTCAGAATTCCGAAAAAAACGTTGGGATATTAAGTTACAAAAATTTTTTGAACAATTTCACAAAACGAAACCGTTTTGTGCCTTACGAAGAAAAATATTTCTAAAGCAGCTGCTCATTTCAACAATTTTTCAAAATTCAACTTTCAGAATTTTAGACACATTTGCTTAAGCTTTTCGAATATTTTTCAATTCTTTTTGCTTTTTTCTTTTCGAAAATGTAGTTTTTCTTTTTTTTCGTCTTATTTTTTTTGGTTAACCCCATTATTTCATTTACAAATTCTAAATCAATCAATATTCATTTGTAAAAAAAAAAAAAAAAAACAACCTTTCATTTATCTTTTTCTTTTATTAGCTTCATTTTCGAACTATAGATATTTTTCTGTCAGTTTGGAATTTGATTTTTTTCTTTCTTTTTTTTTTTACATTTCAGTAATTTATTCATTCTAGCTTTGAGAAATTATGAGAAATTTTAGATTTTTCATATATTTCTAGTTAAGACCTTATTATATAATTCAATTTTTTTATATATTAGGGAATTCATCCTGCCGCATTTTTCTTTTTTTTTTTTTTTCAAATAGAAATTTTCGCATCTAACAAATTTATTCAATTGTTTCAAAAAAAAAAAAAATTATTGCGAATATTGCATTTTCAACATCTATATATATATATATATATAAACTAAAACTTTATCTGATAAACCAAAAAAAAAACTTTTCGATCTGTCGCAAGAATTTTCATTGCTGCAAAAAATTTCAGCATATTTTTAAGATTTTTGTAAAAATTTGTCGAGAATTATTATACTTTCAATTTATATAATTAAAATTTTAGCATATAATCCTAACTAATTAAAGTTTTATCATCAAATTCAGGCTTACGATATATAATGGAAAAATTTATATTGTCATATTTTTGTTTTGTTTTGCTTTTTTTTTTCTCTCAAAGAAAAATTTCATATTACAAATTTATGCAATTCTTGTAAAAAAAATTAATTTAAAAATATTATATTTTCCGATATTAAGAATTAAAACTTTATCATATAATTCAGCTTACTGGTATATCGCGGGAATTTTGCTCATATCTTTTCCACCTTTTCTATCTTGCATAAATTACAGAATCCTATCTATTTCTTGCTCATATTTATAAAAAAATTATCATATTTGTTATCATGAAAGTTTTTATCATATAGAATTTGCAAGATTATCATGAAACTTATCATGATTGCATCAAATACTAATATCTAATAATATTTCAATAATTTGGTAATAATATTTAATTTCAAATTTAATACTTAAAGCTAAATTTTTACTTTTGTAATTTCAAATATTTTCATAATCATAAATAATCATATATAGCTTTAATAATTTTTGGAAAAAAATAAATTTTTTTTTTTTAATAATTTTTTAAGAAAATTTTTTAATTTGCAAAATAAAATCCCAAATGATCTCATATATATATATATATTTGTTTTTGTATTCTTAATTATTAGCACGTACAGGTTTTTTTTTTAAATAAATTTTTTGGGCAAAAGAAATTTGAAAATTTCATTAATTTATAAAATAATTCCAAAAGTGATTTTTTGCGATATTTTTCATCTTACATTGATCAAAATTTTTTTTTTGAAATAACATTAAGGATAAAATAAATGGAAACTATTGGAAATATTATTCAAATAAATCTTACTCATTGCACAGCTGCTTCTTCCAAAGTTCAATAAATTTTGTGGATATCGGAAGAGAAAGTTTGTAAATTTCCCAAATACACAAACTTTCTTTATATCGATTCTTTTTCACTTCCTAGCACCATAGGTAAATTAGATATTGTTTTAAATTGCAAATTATATTATTAATTTGTATTAATTTTAAATTATATTATTGATTTATTAGAATTTTCAATTTTTCAAGTCTGGCATTTTTTTTTTTTTTTTTTTTTTTTTTTTTTTTTTTGAAAAAATGAGTATAAGATGGTTAATAAACGAAGCTATTTTATTATTTATTTTACTTCAAACTAAAAACATTATCGTTGCGATAATGTTCAATTTTGTTATTTTGTTCACATTAATTAAGTGAAAATTAATGAAATTATAAAAAATTTTTAATTTCGAGTTAATTTTTTTTCAAATTCAACTTACACCCTTTTTTTTCATATGTTATCAATTATTAGTTTAAAAATAAAAAAAAAAGTGATTTCAACGGATGAATGAATTTTTGCTTATATATAGAAAATATAATAGATTTAATTGATCCAATTTTTTCCAAACTTCAATCCATTTCAATCGATTCTAAACTCTAAACCCCTTGTATTGATTATATTTTAAACCGATTTATAAATAGACACAACATAAAATTGATTAATGAAGAAGTTTGTATTGTCGATTCAATTTCAAAAGTCTGATTCTCACTTTGGAACATTCCTGAATACTTTTATCTCATTACTTCTTTACTTCTTCAATTTTAAACTTATATCACAATTATATTCGAAATCATAATTATATTCGAAATATTCTTTTTACGTGCAATTTAACTTATATTAAGAAAGACGTAAACGTGAAATGAAAATGACGTAAAACGAAAATTTAAAACGGAAACATTTCTATTTAGATAGAAAATGAGTTCTCTTGTTCATATTTAAAATATAAGGAGGGAAATAAATTTAAATTAAAGATCATTCATTATTTAAATTCTATTCGATATTAGAAATTCCAGATTGTTCTATTTTTTCAGACTATTCTATTCCAGACTATTCCAGGTATATATTATGTTTAAAGGTATCAGCAAAATTGGACTTCTTCAATTTACTGACGTAAATTTTACTAAATCACTCTGATATTTTTTTTTTCAAGTCTTATAATTATTTTTGCAATTAATTAATTACTGGAATCATCTAGGTATTCATTAAATTGATTCTATTAGTAATGTTTCTAAATGTAACAATTTAGATTTAATAAAAAATGAATAATTTCAAAAAGAAATTTTGAATTGAATTTTGAAAAAAGTTTCAACAAAGAAATTTCGAAACAAATTACAGCTGAATTTAAGACTTATGAATTGGAATAGACAGTTTCATGATAAATTAATTTTGACTGGAGTTTCAAAATCAATCATTTCACCAAACTCACTCGTGATCATTATATGAACTTTTCTCACAATCAATTATCAGTAATTTATCCTAATCGATAATTTTAATATCGATCATTAATAAAGTTTAAAAAAAAAAAAGAAAGAGAATGTTACTATTAAATCGCATAAATTGTTTAAAAAATTTGATAATATGCAAATTTTTGAGTTAAATTTTGTACAACGAAACTATTCATTTCAAATTTGAGTACAAACGAGTTTTAAATTTGGAAATTGAAATTTTCGGCAGGCTCATTTTTGAGTCCCTGCAGAGCTCTACTTTTGATTCTCTTGAGGACTATTTTTAAGTTAGACATTTGCTCATTTTCAAACTTTCGCTTTCCTATAAAAATAAATCATATCAGTAATTTTTAAAACCTTTTATGATGATAACAGAGTTGACTAATCATTTTGAATTTCGCATTTTTTTTGACGAACAATATTTCTTGGCCAAAAAATTACAATTTCAATTGTTAAGCCTTTTCATTTAAGGTACTTGCTAATTAATCAATCAACTTTAATGATGATTCCATGTAGTAAACTTATTGCGGCAAAAAATATACTTATTAAACGGTCCACTAAAATTTCAGAAACTTTATCTGTTAGCCAAGAATCAAAAAAAAAAAGTGGCCAAAAAGCCAAAAAAAAAAAAAGCGAAAAATGCAGAAAAACCATCAATAATTACCACTTTTTGTAAAACACACCAGATGTTGACGATATAATTTTGAATTTACATCAATCAAATTAAAAAAAAAAGAAAAATATATGTAAATTAATGAAGCCATGTTTTTCTTATCTGTTGATCTTATCTTATCACATAGACAATACTGATTATCCTGAAAAATAATTGAACTTAGACGATTTTTAGCTATTTTCTTGGCTCTTTTTTGAAAATTCATTGGGCTTTTTTTTTATACTTCTACAAGGATGAACTAGATGATATTATTATTACGTACTATTCCTATATTAATCAATAAAATAATCAATGTTTCTATATTTATCAATAAAATTATTGCTACAATTATCAATAAATTATTTGAAAATTATCATAAAATTTCTTTTTTACTCGAAAAATAATAAGTAAAAAAAAATCCGCATTTACTAAATTGCAGCATTCTAGGAATTCAATCCTAATTATGAATCAGTTCAGCGAAATCCATTCTTTTCATCCGCAAACTTTTGCGGCAGTAATCGCACGCATGCATTGCATGCATGCAAATACAAATGCACGTACAGGTATATATCTCACGTATACTTTTGGACAGGTAAAGATGTAAGTAGAAGAAGTTTGTTAAAGTTAAGAATTTTTCACTTATTCAATACTCAACCATTTCTCATCTACGTCGCTCTTTTCCTTCTGATATCATCCCTGATATCTTATCATTTTTATCAAAATGATCCGACACATCCTTTGATGGATTTTTTAACAAATGAATATTTAATGAGATTGTTCGTTAAGAACTGTTCGATTAGTCGTGTTTTGACAATTGAAAGTAAGTTCGTTGATTGGTATCAGATTGATTGATCCTAAATGATTGATCGATTCTAAATTTTTGATCCTAAATGATTGATTCTTAAATAGTTTAAATTGCTGAAATAATCTTATGAAGAAATTTTAAGTACAATATTTTAAGAACATTAATCTTCGTTCTTTTTGATCGAAAAAAATTTTGAAAAAAAAAATTGGGGCTCAACAAATTCAACTTTTTTCGTTTTTTTCTTTTTTGAATGAAATTTAAAATGCGAACATTTTACATTTAAGAATTGCTACTTTTTGCTACTTTATATTTTCTTATCATTTCTTGATAATTTTCAAATTGATATCACTAGTGAAATTTAGTAATAGAATATAATTTATTATAAGAAAATATTTTTAACTAAGTTTTTTGACGAATTAACCTTTAAACTGATTTCTCAATTAAGTACACAATAATAGTAATTGATTTAATTGCTGCACTCGTTTTTTTGAAAAAGTTTGCTGGAAGAAAAGAATTTTTTTTTTTAAAATGAAGTAATGAGATCAAATCTGTAGCAAGAATGAATTCGTTTGCTCTTGAAATTACTTGACAATTTCTCTTCAATAATTTAAATTATTAAAATCGATTACGAAATTGTGACAATTTTTTAAATTTTTAAGAATGAATCATTTAAAAAACAAAAAATTACAGATAATGTAATTGAAAATTTTCTTTCTGGTTGTATTTGTTTATCCTTCTTAAATAAAATTTTATGAATACTCATATATTCTTCTCAAATTGTTTTCTTGTACTGTCAAAAAAAAAAAAGAAATTTATAGCTTTTAATAAATTTTTAAAAAAACCTTGAATTTTTTTTCTTTTTAATAATAAAATTAACCTATACTGGATGCATATTTTGATATTTGATTTATACTTCTAATAAACGAAAAAAAAAAATAAAAAATAAGAAAAAATAAAAATCGAAATAAAAAATTTCGAAATGTTCACTTTTTCAAAAATTTTAATTTCTTTTTTTATTAGTTGAATTATACTTACTTAAATTTATGTGAAAGATGAAAATTAAAATTTTCTTCAAAATTAGCTAGACTTTTTTCACCGGAAATTCTGAAATTTCCTATAATTATATTTGAAAATTGATAAAAATTGTAAAATTAAACAAAAGTGCTCTTTTATTTCAACAGATCGATTGTAAAATTCAAATTTCATGCCAAAATTTGTTCGGCAATTTTTTTTGGTTAAGATTAAAAGAGTTTCAAAAAGTAAGAACCAATGAGCCAGAAGCCAAATTAAGAGCCAAAAAGAGCCAAGATTTGTCTAATATTTGATTTCCAATGAAATCATTCTGATTATCATTTATTATGATAAATTGCATTGTGCAGAATGGATTTCCTTTAAAAAGTCTTATCATCCACTATCTATTTTAAAAAATTAAATTTTGAATATTTCATTCATTTCATTTTTCCATGTCTTAATAACTTTTTTTTTTTCTTAATCATTTTCAATTTTCGATTCAGAATTATTATTATTTCGTTGGATTTATTTTTAATATTTTAATTAGCCTAAGTTCCATCTGATTCAAATAAGTTTATAATTAAGTTTCTTTTTTTTTGTTTTTTAAAAAAATGCTTCATTTAAATATAAATTAAAATAACATAAATTCACTGGATTGAAATTTCAGCTATCATTAATCTACTTGAAGTAGTATTAAAAGCTTTAATCAATAATCTTTTATCTTTTCCACCTATAATTTTAATTAATATTTTCGAATTAATTTCCAAATATAACGATTTTGATTTTTAATTATCAATTAGAACTGAAATTTGCTTCCATTATTGCCATTTTTTCTTCTTAAATTCTAGAATCGAAAAAAGATGGATGAGAAAAAAATTAAATTTAAAAAAAAATTTGAAATTGATTTTTGCAATAATTTTCAATATTCCTATCGAATTAAACTAATTCTCATGCAAATAAATTTCATATTTATGCTTCGAAATATTTGAACAAATCATATTATCACCTTTTTCCAAAATAAATTTTAATAAAAAAACCTTTTTTGATTCTGTAATAAATTAAAACGAAAATTGTCAAATTAAGAAAAAAAGTTTTTAAAAAAATAAAAATTTTCAAATTTAATTAAGCACCAACGAATTGGAAAAATATTTGTTCTTATATTTATTTTTCAATAAATGGATTTTGTTAAATAATTAGACATTTCATGGATAAGCATTCTTTTTTCCGGATTGTGCCCGAATAATGTTTCAGAAATAATTGTTGCAGGTCGAAAAATGAATTTAGAAGAATTTTAGCTAAAATAAATAAGCAGCAAATGATTCATTTTGTTTAAATTATTTATTTGACCTTTTAAGCTATTTATTTGACCTCTAATCAGTAAATATGATATTGGAGCTAGCAGTCAAAAAGAGTAGGACGATAAATTATAAATCAGAAAAAAGTTAGGAAAATTTTTAATCAAAAAAATAAAACTTTCTGAAGAATTGAAAAATTTTTATTTTCTTAAAAATAATTTGAATAATTTGAACTTTACTAGAATAATTTAAATAAATAAATGGATCATATTAGCTATTAGAATTTTTAAATTATTTTTTTTTTCAACTTTAGCTAATTTTTGAATGAATTTTTTCATGCTTATTTTTATCATATCCGTTTAATTTTTTTTTTTTTTTTTTAAATACGAGAAAAATAATGCTGTCATTTCCGTTTACTTATGAATGAATTTTTGAAAAGTCTCAGAGACATTGATTTGCAAAGTTAAAGAAAACAGCTGATAAGATAAGAGTGTGAAAGTGAGATAATTTGATCGAAAAAATTTTTGACTTCAAATCTATAATACTTTGAAAAACAAAAAAAGAAAGCAAAAGTTTCCAGTTCAAATGGAATTTGAATTATTGCAATTTTTAAATATTTTTCATTCTTTCCCAAAACATTCCTGCATTTCATTTTTTAACATTTGTCAAATTTTTATGCTTATTTTGATTTTTTTTTTATTTTTGAAATCGAAAAAAAAAAAATTCATCCGATGGAATTAATAAAAATTACATTTTATTTCAATAAATGCAAGTTTTTATAAATGAATTAAATATAATTGCGGAATGATAAATTAGTGACAAGAATAATCAGTCCATCTGATTGCACCAATGTTTAGTCTAAAACTAACATTTGTAAATAATTAATCTAAAATTAAAATTTATGAGTAATTTCAATAATATAGTACAAAATATTTCAATTTATCTGCTCTCGAAATAACGAGAATATAATATTCTCATTTCGTTACAAATATTTATCTTAATTTCAAAACCAGTAGAGAAATTAAGAATTCTAATCCTAAGCGGAAATTAAAATTTCCTAAAAATTTGATCAAAAATCAAATATTTTATTCAAAAATTTTGATTAAATGTTTTAAAAAAAGATTTATTGAAAAAAAAATAGTATTTTTCACTTTCAACATATTTCGCTATTTTATTAAATAAATTTTTCAAATTTCATTGTTTGATAATTTTTGGTCTGATACTAAAAATGTTCAAATAAAACTATTTAGAGAAATTTATTCTGCAATTCTTTTATTAATTTATTCATTTTTGAAATAAACGAAATTCTCACGGATTTCATTTAATATTCTTCAGCAAATATCAATTAATAACTTCCATTCAATTTTTAACTTTTATTTTCACTTTTCGTTTTTGATAAATTTAATTTCACTTCAAATTATATCAAATTTATAATAATTGAAAAAAAAAGATTGAAATTTTAAAAATATCATTCATAACCGGTAAATTATGGTAAATTTTCCTGAAAAATTATATGCCTTTTTCTGTTTTACTTTCTCTTTCTTTAAAATATATTCGTAGAAAAGTTCATCAAAACTTTACATAAACAAATTTTAGGATCAAAATTTTTGATGATATTTTTGAAGTTATTTTTATTCTAAAATCATAAATTTTCTTCTTATTTCTTTGCTCAAAAAAAAAAGTTTTAACTTTTCCATTTTTTCTCCCATTTTTCCAGATAAATTTGATTCTTACTTTTTGCCAATTTTCTCTACGATTTTTCCTTCCATCTGATAGAAATAAGTAGATTTGAAGTTTGATTTCTAGCTAAAAAAAAAGAAACTAACAAACTTTAGTTGATTGCAAGAGAGAATTTCTTAAAAGCTCGTGTAAATAATCGATTATTTAAGGCTTATTTAGTTAAGACTTGGAATTTTAGAAACAACTAATATATTGTTATGAAAATGAGTAAACCTTAATTTTTTTCTGCTAAATAACCAATTTTTCAAAATTCCATCTCAAAATAATGTTTTAAAAAAAAATGCTTTAAACTTCAATTTCTTTTGATTCATTTCGACTTTTTTAAAAATCAATATTAAATCGAAAATTATTTTAAAAAAAATTAATTTGCCTAAATTAGTAGAATTAATTAATAAAAAAATAGTAATCATAATGTAAGTTTAATATAAATTAAATTTCAGGCTCATTTTCTCTTGAACAAGTAATGTAACGGAATAATCATTCAGAGAAGTTGTTGAACTATTTCGTTTTGTTCAGATCTGTAAATGATATGATATTTGATTATGTAAGAAAAAACAAAATTTATAATAACAAAAATCGAAATTCAAAAATTTTATTCCAATTATTTTATTGTTTAATAAAAAAAACTGAAATTTAAAAAAAAAATCAGAAAAATTGTTTAAACCGTCTAAAGATAAAATTCTTTTGGAAAAAAAATTCCTTTTTTTCTAAAAAAAACGAAAGAATTTCGGTTAACAACTTTTCAACGAAATATATTACATTCGATAATTCTGAAATTTTATCTTATCAAGATGAAATAGAATAGAGCATAAATTAGATTCCTAAAAGTAATTTATGTGAAGTATAGGACTGTTTATTTCATTTAATTTAAATGATTTCGCAAATTTAGCTTTTCAAATTAATCAAATGAAATTAATAGTTTTGTACTTTGCATGAATCATTTTTAAAGAATCTAATTCATGAGTCATTTTTAGGAATCTAATTCATGAAACATTTTTAGGAATCTAATTCATGCACCATTTTTAGGAATCTGATTCATGAATCATTTTTAGGAATCTGATTCATGGCATTTTCAGCACGTAGTCATAATCTATTAACTAAAATGATTCTGATATGGTGTAAAAAAATTCGATTTACAAGTTATCAGCATGAAGAAGTAAATTTCATCCTTCATCTTCATCATTTATCTTTCTTCTTTAAATCTTTCTACTTATTCCATAGCTCTTTGGAAAATTTGAAAAATTCTCTCAGACATAAATTTTTTTTTTTGTTTTTTTTTGTTTTTTTTTTGCCTATGAAAAATTTGAGCTAAATAGACAAACTACATTTTTTGTAATGCTTTCTTCTGGACTAAATATTAAATGGCTATTAATCAAAGTTGCAATGTTTGAAAAAAAAAAAAAAGTAAAAAAATTCTAAAAATTTTTTTTTTTTTTTTTTAAACATTTGAAAAATAGGTTGAAAATTATATGATTCAGACAAGAATTGAAAATTTCTACAGCACCATCTTCAGAATTGCTTCACGTTTATACTCTTGAATCCTTGTATCGTTTCTTACCATTCCAGCGCCACGCATGTCACGTACGTTTATTGCCGCAAAACAAAACTTTGTCAGTAATTTTCACGTATTTAATTCACGTTCACGTATGCAATCCCTACACAACCAATTAATTAGAGATGAAATTGACATTGTAATCAATTTGGATTATCATTAGTGATTAAACCAGACCTGGTACCACGATTATTAAGCAAACTCGAATTCGACACATCTATCAAATTTTATTAATTGAACTTCTCGCTGCTTTTTCGTCCGAAATTTTTCCATATACTGATATATGATATGCAAATAAATTGTCAAAAAAGTTTCACTTATTGCTTTTATAAACTTCAAATTACTTTTCTAGCTACCAGAATTTAAGACTGTCGCAAAAAATTCTAGATTGTCGTAAGAAGATTGTCGCAACTAGGATTGTTGTCATGTGATTCTTTCTTTTGTGTCGTAAGAAAAATATAATTTTGTCAGATTGTTCGCTGAAACTTGGATATTAAGCAATATTAAACTTAATCATATGTTTTTTTAATTGACTCATGAATGTACTAATAAATCTTTCCTATCTCTTTGTTTATATTTTAATGTTAAATCTATAGTTTTTAAGAATTTTTCAATACATGAAAATTTATAAAAAATTTCTCGAAATATTACGAAAAAACTTATTTATAAAAATATATTGATGTAAAATTGTAATTTCTCATATGTCATAATTATGAGAGCATAATTATTTCAAAAATATCTAGAGATTTACTTTTTAAATATTCAGATGGTAGGCTATTTGCGGGAAAGTTGTAAAGTTGTAATTTCTCATTTATCATAATGATCACAGCATAATTGTTTCAAAATATCCAAAAATTTATCTTTAAGATATCCAAATAGGCTATTTATGGAAATTTAATTCTCGGAATTTTTCGTTAATTGTTTTTCGTTCACTAATTGAAATAAATAAATGATTTTTAAAAAAATGATTATTAGGTATGACGAACTTTACATATATTTCAATAAATATAGTATTAGTTACTTTTCATTCTCTCGGTCTTCTACTGGTGTATCAGTCAGTATCTCTTGGTCTTTTACTGGTGTATCGTTCAGTATTTCTCGGTCTTCTACTGGTATATCATTCGGTATCTCTCGGTCTTCTTGTGGAAGATTTTTCATTTAATGTTTTTTTTATCACTCAATATTTTTCGATTCCAGCTTTTTTTTAAATTATTCTATTAATCATTTTTTTTTTTTTTTTATTAAAAAGCAACTCTTTCCGAGTTATACTGAACTGTTCATCAATCACTGAATTAATGATTTTAGCAGATTAATTCGATTAAATTAATTAAAATTCTCATAATTATTGTTGCATCCTATTAAATTCCAGAATGATATTGTTTGTATTAATTATGATTAAAATCAAAATTTTGAAAATTAATATTAATTTTTTTTTTTTGTATATAACAATAACATTTACATTTATAGCGATCGAAAAGCGAATCAGGAAATAAATTAGATATAGAATTTATATTTAATCTTTTTTCTTTGAAGACGGCAACGAACCATTAATATTAATTTGAAATTGAATAAAGCGATTCTATTACATATTACTGAAAGAATTAAATAAGTTAGGATATGTAATATAGCAAAAAAAAAAATAATTTCAGATATCTTCCAAAAAATCTCAAAAAAAAAAAAAAATAATAATAATTTCAGATATTTTCCAAAAAATCTCAAAAAAAAGAGTAATTTCAAATATTTTCCAAAAAATCTCAAAAAAGAAAAAAAACCGCCAATATTTAAACCAAAATTTGATTTAATGGGAAACATTAAAAGCGTTAAAGTATTATTGAAGTAATGTTTGTCAGTTAAAAAAAGCAAAAAAAAACGTGATGAAAATATATTTCTAACCAATTCAATGTTTTATTTTTTTTTGTTTTTTTTTTTTTGTTTTTTGTTGTTTTTTTTTTTTTCAGACAAAAGAAATGAAAAATTACTCGTTACTTCAGAGGTTACATCAACATTTCTAATGGGTATTAGAATTGAACAAAATCGAATATCAATGGGTCAACGTATCGCCAAACATCATATGAAATCCGGCGTTAAACTTTATCATCAACGACGTCATCAGCAAGCTATTATACGTTGGCGTTCTGCTCTTCAACGACTTACGTAAAAATTTGACGTTCTACGTAGAATTAATTTATAATTTTGTAAAAATTGTGATATAAGAATTTGTAATATTGATTTTAATTTCATTGCTACAAAATGCTTTAAAAGAATGCATTAAATAATTCAAACAATGATGCTTGTTTAAAGAATATTTTTGAAAGAACTTTTAAAAATTTTTTTTTAAATTAATTTATCAGCAAATGATTTAGAAGCTAGAAATATTCAGTGAAGATTTGACTAACGAATAATGTCATCATCCATTTTTAGCCAAATCTTTCAGGGTTTTTATCATTTGCGAATTATTTACTGATCGCAAATCTAGCAGAGCAGATCACATTTTTCGTAATTTTTGTACTTTTTGAATTTGCAGAAATCCAGAAGATCGTTTTATAACGCTTGGATATATGGCACAAGCATATTGTGATGCAGGTAATTATCAACAAATGTTGCTATACGCTTTGCAACAAACCGAATTAGCGAATACGCAACAAGATGAATTCATGAAAAGTGAAGCATTTTTGAACTTGGCTAAAGCCTATGAACGATTGGCTGATTTTGGCAAAGCAATTGGCTACGGTCGTGCTAGTCTACAACATCCAAGCATAGATCCAAGAACTCCCGGGCATGCGCATCTCGGTCCCATTCATTTTCTTCTTTATCCAATTAATCAGAGATAAGGAATGATTCTGGATAGATTAAAGGTCAAGATGAAATTATTTTGTTTGAGGGAACAAGCAAAAGAGTTCAGAAAAAAAAAAAAAAAAAAGCAAACTTCTAAAAGATTTGTGATAAATCATTGAAAAAAATGCCTTTGATAATAAGCATTAAGAGATAAATGAAATAGTTTGAATAGCATTTTTTAAAACATTATAAATATACGAATAATGTAACTGAAAGAATTGAAATTTTGAAAGAAAAAAAAAAAGTATTTGGTATAATTCGAATTAATTAATTGATTTTATTTAAGCTATCGAATTGATTAAAATAAGCAATCAATAAAAAGATCAATTGCTTTCGTAAATCATAGATCAGAGATTAAAAATCAAAATTTTGCAATTAATTATAATAGCATTCGTATTTCGTATTTTATATTATTACATTTTATAGTTGTGGCCTTATCACAACTTGGATTCAGTCAATTTCAAGCTAGCCTTGAAGCATTTGAAAAAGCAATGTGTGTCGCAAATCAATGTTCTGATAAACTATTGGAATTACAAGTGTATATTGGACTTGGTGTTCTCTTTACTTTGCTCAGGTTTCATATTTTAACATAATTTTAGTCATTTGTATTTGAAAATTGAAATTTTTGCAAGTTCTAATTAATACAAATGTTGCAAAATAATAGAATTGATAACATTGATTTAGCGATCACTTATCACTCTGCCTACATACAGATAAACTTCCGAAAAACAATTCAGAATGCTAAAAATGTCTAAAAATTGTTAGAATTGTTAAAAACTCAAGCAACTTTTTCTTCTTTTAACCAACTTTCTTGTTACCTATTAATAATTAATGTTAAAAGATAAGTTATTACAATAATTCTTTCTTTTGAAGAATTTCACGAATTGAAATAAATTTAACAAAATAATTTTATAAAAAAGTATTATTTTTTAATTTGTTAAATTATTAAAATGCGAATTATTAGGGATTTATCGAAAGCAATTTTATTCTTGCGAAGTGCATTAGCAATACTGGAAGGTATAACGATTAATAATGCACATGCGAAATATCGTAGTGTTGTACTTTATCATTTATCAGTTGTGTTGCGAAAAAGTGGTTCATTGGTAGATGCTCGAGCAACTTGCGATGTATTTTTTTTTTTCTTCCAATTTTAAATCTCAAATTTAAGATTAAATTCATAATTTCAAATAATTTTTTTTTTTTTATTATGAAAGAAATGAATATTTGAAAGATGTGGCAGTGTTTTTTTTTTTTATTTTGATTATCAATCAGATCTATTAATTACTTTGCATCTTCCATTTTAAAAACTTTATTTAATCACTATAGTCATCCGGAAATTCTTTTACAAATAAGGAAGAAAAGTCAAATTCGAAATATCGATTAAAATTTACGAAATTTTTCCAGGAAGCAATGAAATTGGCTCAAGAAACTAGCAATCGATCCGTTTATGCTCGTTGCTTATGCTCTATAGCTAATATATATTGTGAATTGGGTGAATCTGAAGCCAAGGAAACTCTTACAGTATACTTTATTGAATTGTAACAATGTGTAATTTTAACAGGAAAATTAATTAGCTAAGAATTTTAATGGCAAATTAGTGTTCTTAATTAATTATCTTAGTTAAGAATAGGAACAAGCATATTTGTATTGTACGAGTGTTGTATGTGTAATGCGTAGAGTAAATCTCGAATGACAATTAAATCATAAATAATAATAAGGGAATTAATTAAATACATAAATATATTTTCATCAATTAAACATCTTTTCACTAATTTATTAGTAATTTGGTATTAATTAACTGTTCATTTTAGATAATAATATCTAAAATTCCAATTAATATTTCATCTGAAATTTTAAATAATAATAAGGGAATTAATTAAACATATAAACATATTTGCACTAATTAAACATATAAACATATTTGCACTAATTAAACATCTTTTCATTAATTTATTAATAATTTGGTATTAATTAACTGTTCATTTTCGATAATAATATCTAAAATTCAAATTAATATTTCATTTGAAACTTGAAAAAAAAAATTCTAAAAATTGTTGAAACCAAAATTACTTGAATAATTTCCAGAAAAGTTGGTTTCGTTATGAAGAAGCATATCGAATGATGCGACAAACGAAGGATCAGATGGGTGAAATACTTGTTCTTGGTAGTATGGCTCGGTCAGCTTCCGAATATCGAACTTTTTATACCGGTCAATGCGAATGTCAGGTTATTTACTTCTTTTAATCAATAATTAAAAAAATAAGTAATTAAAAAAGTAATTAGATACGCAAGCATATTTTCATTAATTAAACATTATCTGATTTATTTTAGAGAAAAAAAAAGTTATTTGATTTTAAAAACAAACAAAATTTTATGATACATTTTATACTCAAATTCATTTCTTTCTTGGTTATTATTCAAATTTTAAAGTAAAAATTTTTGATACTTTTTGAAAAAATTGCCTTTTTTTTACTGTTCATTTTTTTAAGTACTTTTTAAAAACAAAAAATTATTGATCTATTTTGTTTTGAAAATTTTAGAAAAAAGATAAAAAAATTAATTTTCATACAAATTAAAATAAATGTAATAGTTTTTCTTCTTCTTCAACTTTCTTTTTTAATCCAAAATTTGAAATAACAAACTAATTCATTTATTTGAATATTACTTAATGAATAGTGTAAATTTAACATTTTGTTCAATTTATTTACAGGCAATTCAACTCAACAAAAAATGCTTAGAAGTAGCTAAAGCAATTGGATGTCGGGTAAGTCGATCTCTCTCTCTCTTTCTCTCTCTCTCTCTCTCTCTCTCTCTCTCTCCCTCTAGAAAATCTTTATTTTCAATATTTTAACAGGCAAAATAAATTTTGAATGAATTTTGGATGGAATCATTTGTATAACTTAGACACTACATTGAATCGATTTTTTTCAATTCTTTTTTTTTTTGTTTTAAAATATTGATTAAAATTTGCTATTTAAATGAGAAATTTCAATAAATTTTTGCATTTTTTTTTAAGTATGCAATGATGAAATGTCATCTAAGATTGCAAGATCTTTACAACCAATTAAATGATGAAGATAGTGAAGAATTAGCTAGACGTACGGTTGTACAATTGACGCAAGAAATGGAATTATTTTGTAATTTTTGTGGACAAAGATATGGATTGGAAGATGATTCGTTACAAGCACTTCAATGCTCGCATATTTTTCATGAAAGGTTTTTTTTTGTTTGAAATTATTTCGGTTTTTGCACAAATCTGAAAATGAAATTGAAAAAACAAGGATTAGAATTTAAAAATTTAAAATAACAAAAAGTGTGAAAAATTTAAAAATTCAAAAAAATTTTCAAATTTTAATTATCAATATGTAAAATTGAAAACACGAATTAGAACTTAAAAGTTCGAGATTTCGAAGAATGCAAAAAAAAAAAACAATTAAAAACTTTCCAAAAATTTTTTAAAATATAACTAACTACTAATATGTTTCTAACACTTCAACTTTTGGATATATCTGAAATTAAAAATGAAAATTAGAAAATAAAAATTCAAGTTTTCAAAATTTAATTGTTTAAAAAAAACTTTCAAATTGTAAACAGTTGTCGTGGAAATTTTTGAATGGTGGGGAGAGATGTCCAACAATAGCCAAATATCACCAGTGTGTGTCATTTGGGTTGTACTGAGTTGAGTTGGGTTGAATTCGTGCTGTGTTGAGTTGAATTGATTTTTAGCACCTCAAACTTGGGTAATTAAACCTTCATTTACAGAAATTATACATGCGAAACGTATTATAACTCGATAATGACAATACAACGAGAAAAAAAGACACAAGAAAACGAGGGGCGGAAAAGTTTATTAGAAAATTATAGAATTAAATTTAAAAGATATAACCCGCGTTTAAAACTTGAAAAATTGCCAAAAAACAGTTATTGACAGTTAGATTACAACAGTAACGGATCACTATGAAATACAACTGTCTTGTTCCAGTAAAACTAAGAGTTATTTACAGAATTATGTGAGGAAGTTAGGAAAGGAAGGAGATTATTGAGTAAAAATCAAATTTAGAGATAAAATTTTACAGATGATAAAAAAATTGAAATTGAGATCACATATCCTCGGAATTTCCGACAACAGTATCGTGAAAAATATATTTTTTTTTGGTTGGCTATAATAGACAATAATTATTCAAAGAATAATATCTTTGATAGAGAGTTGATCAATATCCAAAGAGTTAGCGATAGTAGATAAGAATATCGCTTAACAACTGGAATATAAAATATTACTTCTTGATTATTGATAGCCGAAATATTTGTTGGGAGATTGATTGATGAAGGATGAAAACAAAATTGAAGGAATACAGTTCGCGGCATTATCCAAATCAATTCTGAGCGAAAATTCCTTTTTTTTTTTTTTTTCCAATCGATAGCAATTCTTTTATAGTGAAACATTTTTTTATTATATTCTCAACATTTTACATAAGCTAGATAATAAAATTCGTAAGCATTTTGTGAATTAATTCTCCTCAATATTTACTATTTTAGTAATCGCAAGCTTGATAATAGCAAACAAAGATGAGAATTACATTAAATATCGTAACAATTATTTACATGTGTAGTGATGAATCATGTGAAAAATATTTTAGCAGTAAAATATCTTGATTATTTGAAATATATTTATGCTAAGATTATTTTGATTTTTTCCGACAAATAATTCATTTTTTTTTTCTTTTAAATATTCAAAGCAAATTCGCATGAAATACGACTCATCTTTCGCATTTTGTGGAGCATATTTTTGTCATATTAATGAAAAAATTTTATACATGTATGATAATTGAATTACTCATTTTTTGATATGAAAATTCATTTCAGATGTTTACAAACATATTTATCTGAATGCTTAAATCCAAATTGTCCAAAATGTCAATGTAAAGCAATATTGATGGATAGCGTATCAGTGAGTACACCATCTGTTTCATCGTTAATCGCTGGCTCACGATTACCAATGATTTTAACCGGTACATTTATCTGGCACTACCATTCTCCATCCTTATCACTCGTAAATTAAATGACATTTTCATAATAATAATAATGATAATAATGATAATGACAAAATCAATTCTTAATTACTATTATAAAAATGATTATCAAAGATAATATCGTTAAATTTTTCAATTACTATTCAAAAGTTTGTTATTTTTTTTTGCAAAAAATTTGCTTTACATTATTATCATAAAGCGACTTCATTTTTAATCTCGTTCTCTTGCCAAATAGTTGAATAATTCGCTTTATTTTTAATCCTTCTCTTGCGAAATACTTGAATAATTTCCTTTAGTGTTTTATTTATGTATATATTTTATTTATATCGCAAATGTATTCATTTTATAGAAGATATACCAATACAATTCACTGATCAGGTAACAGAGCCATTTGATACGATCAGATCAGCTGCGATCAAAGAACAAGCTTTAGATCAACAATGTCCATCTGTTTCATTGTCACGTCCAATATTTCGAGAATTAAAAACTGCTGAAATCGATATCGAATCAACGCACGTTTACGCCACTTCTTCTGTTAGATCTCTCCCAAGTAAATCTTTTTCATTTATGTTAACAATTGAAATTAGTTAACAATTTAAATTTGCTATAATTTAAATAGAAATTTTTTAAATTGCTCAAGAATAATGCACGTAGCCATAAGTTCGACCAGTGATTTTTGATTTTTCATCAAATTTACTCTGGTTTTTCAAATTTGCGAAAAATTGGATTTCATTCGTAACTTCGACTTAAGCTTTCTATGAATGTAATCAACATATCTTTGACAATGAAAAAATCAATCTCACGTTTAATTTTACGTTTTTAGCGTCTAATGCTAAACCAATGCCGCCATTACGAAAATCACCGGTTTTCAAGGTTGATGGTACATTGCCAATTTCTTCAGTGTTAAATTATTCGGAAGAAGAATTGAGAGCAGGTGGACCATTAGTATTACCACGTGGTCTTACCGTTACTGATGTATAGCATTTCTTTCAATTTAATTTTCCTGTTATTTTCTTAATTTTAATTAATTAATATTATTTTTGATTAATTTATCATTCCTTCAATCAATGTTTGAAAATCATTATAATAGATCTTTCCTTTCTTTTTTTCAATTGAAGCAATTCATAGTGAGAAAAATTTTTGCAAAATCTAAAAAATTTTTGGAAACAATAGAATTTACAAGAATAAGTACAAGACTAATCAGAATTTCTATATTCTATTTATAAATTTGGAAATATCAATCAAAGACTAATTAAATGCGAAATAAAATGTTTTGAAACAGAAATATTTCATTTTTTCCATTCTAAATTTGCTTCAATATATTTCATTCGATTAAAACCGTTTTATTGTTTTGTCAATATCGATTAAATCCGTTTTATTATGTTGTCAATACTTTGATCTTAAAATGCCATATTTACTTTCTCATTTTACAAACCACTTGCCAAACGAAAAAATCTCGCCATTTCTTTTATATTTGTTGTGGATTTCTTCATATGCTTGAAAACTTTAATAATAATTATATCTTTCGAAAATTTCAATTGATCCTTGAATGATTATTGATGGAAATTCTAAAAAATTTTCACTTTTCTGAAGATTTTATGCAAAATTTTCGCAGACAAATAAAACATAATAAAACAAATAAAAAACAAAAAATGATAAATGATGGAAGAAAAAAATTTTTTTTCTATATTAGATGTAACAGTGATAGCTTATATAATAAAGAAAAAAAAAAATATATCAACTGATCTCATCATTATTTCAGAATTTTTTGTTTGAATTTTTGTTCGATTATTTTGAATATTATCAATTTGAAAAGTGTTAAGGAAGATAATTTGTAATTCTCATTACAAAATCTATTATGCTATAAATTAAGCCTAAAATCTTCCATTTTATTTACTAAAAATTGTCGTGAAAGTTTTATGATGCTACTTGTTACAGGTGAATAATTGTTATAAAGATTTGTTTATTGATCGATTCTTCTTATAATTATAAGAAAAAGAATTATCCGAGAATATTAATAAAAAAATCGATCGTTAAGTTGTTTTTCATTTTAAATTAGATTGTTTCCTGGAATCTTTTTTGAGAATTTCTTTGAGCAATTGTTCAAATTGTTTCTGTTTTTTTAATGAATAATCGGATTAAGATCAGTCAAAGAATCAGGATTTCTTCATGTGATAAGAGTTTGTCTACTAATGTTAAAATCCTATCAAATCCTTTACAACATCGTTAACTTGTTAGTGCAAAGAGAGTTATTTACAAAATGTTAATTTTGATACAAAGAAATCTTATTTTCTACTTGTTAATTATCCCAAAATTTACAACATGTTAACATGGCAAAAAAGGAATTGTTTACTACATATCACATAGCACAATACAATTTATATTAATGAAAGAGCAAAGATCAAAAGCTTGGTTTTAGCGGGAAATTTTCTACAACATCAACATTCTTGATTTTTTCATGTCTATATTCTATGAAAATATTTCGGTTATTCCGACAACCAATTATCACTGATAGCATTATCAGGCTCATTTCTGTTTATTGGCTAATTTAGCCAAAACAAGCCATATTTGTAATTAAAAAATCTTGTGATCTATGTTTTGCAGGAATTTTTTTCTATTTCTCTTCAACAAATAATTTTTCATTCGACAAAATACGAAACACATAACCATTTGCCATAAATTTATTACCAAAATATTAAATAATTGAATAAATAACAAGAAATGAATAAAATATGTTTCTTCATCATCAAATATTTTCAACGGAAGCTTTTTTTTTTTAAATTATTGATTAAAAAATTACTTATCATCCGGAATTTCAATATTAGATGAATTAAATGTAGAATTTTCGGTTCTTAAAATATTTCTATTGAGCAGTAATCTTCTTATCGCCTTCCAGATTCCGATCATTTCTTTGAAGATTACACTGTGACAAAACATTGACCTTTTTAGTTCTGAGAATGACCTTTTAGTTTTCGAGAATTCTTGAAGAACTTTCCGCAGTTGTTCTATAATTGGACAGAAACTAAATATTATTTAAAAATGTTATGCGACTGAATTTTACTTGTACACCAATCTTGAAAACTGAAAAAATTGGAAATTTGACCGAATTAAAAAGAAAAAAATGCCTAACTTTTGGATAGTATATTTGTGATCAGTCTAAATTTTTGAAAATTCCGAAATATTCAATTTTAGATTATTTCTTTTCGTTTGATAATTTTTGAAGAATTTAGTAAAAACAATAAAAATAAAGTGTATAATTCTTAGCAGTTATTATAAATCTCGCATACAGTAACAAAATTTTGGCATGAAAATTGTGCCTTATAAGGAAATTGCTTTCTGAATTGTCTGTGAATTTTAAGAATATTTCAGATTAAAATTAAAAGGAATTCAGATGTAGTGCATTTCCATTTGGTCTTCAACTATACATTTCGAAAATGTCTTAATTGAGATTCTAGAAAAAAAAATCCATGATACAGACAGTCAAAATATTGTACTTCATTGCTCATCGACTAATTTGAATCCAAAAAATAACTTTGAGCGGGAAAAGAAATTTACAAATTGCAAAACTTCGACCAAAAATTAGCCAGAATCAATTTAAATTTAGCATCTTACAAAAATCCTTTGTCCAAGTTCATAAAGAGCGAAAATTTGATTATTAGGCATTTAAATAAATGCTAAATTTTCCATCTCTAATATTTCATTTTTTGTTGAATATTAGGTTTACTTCAACTTTTTTTCATCCAATAGATTCACAAAAATAACTTCTATAATAAATTGAAATTTGTTCCTTGAATTTTTTCTTGAAATTAGCAAAATACATCTAAAATTTAATAACAGTCATCAATTCATTATAAAATGTTTTTTTTTTGAATTAGATGTAAGAAAGATTCTAAGTTTTCTTTTTGAATTAGATGTAAGAAAGATTCTAAGTTTTTTTTTTTTTTTTTTTAATGAAAATAAAGAAAATAAACAGTATAAGTTTAAAAAAAATGCTTCCATTCAATGATTTTTATTATACAAAACGATTTATCATAAATTTTATTTATAATTTTTGCAAATTTGAAATAATTGTTGGTACTTAAAATCAATTTAAATTTGCAATTTATTAATCATTCTTTTAAAAAATTTCTTGCCCGAACTTCCTCTATGCTTCTTCTAGACAACAATCCTAGTTTTTTCTACTAGTTTTCTTCAAATATTCTAACTTGGGCTATTAATTGTATTGTTATAAAAAATTTAAAAAAAAAAAAATCAAATAAACAATGATGAATAAAGAAGATTTATTGTCATCACTTCTACTACGACATTTCACGACATTAAGATTTGTTTAGTTTAGGGGAAGAAAGTGAAGGAATATTATTCAATTTAATAGTACAACTGAAGTAAAATCCATATTAAGCATTAATCGTCGATTTTAAAAATCTGATCGATTGTTATTTTGATCGTTTAGCTTTCGATTCATTTCATTGTTTCCTTTGAAGAAAACTTTTTTTTAAAAATATATATATTCAATTAAAAATTCATCCAAAAAATGCCAAGAAAAATAACAAAAATGATAAAAAAAAAAAATAAGAAAATACCGGACTAAATCGTTTTTATACAAAAAGATAAAAAAATATCACAGTAATCATTCAACTAAATTATTCCAGTTTTAGGAGAAATTCGAAATAATAAGGAAACAAACAATTCGAAATGAAGAGAAAATTGAAAATGCACCATTTTAAAAATAAAATGAAAAAAATGAGTTAGGATGGATCAATGTAATTATTTTCTCGAACAATAAGGTTTGTTATCAAATTCAACCTTTATGGATCTTGCTAATCTGTCAAGTATTTTGGAATAAAAAATAACTTAATGATAATTAAAATTTTTTGTGAAAAAAAAAGGCATTGCGTGGATAAATTTAATTGTTTTCATTTAATAAAATTTTTGAGCTAAATAAAAAGAGAAAATTTTTCTTAAAACTAAATGAATTATTTTTCTATATTAAAAAACGAATATTTTTGAACATAAATTCATTTATTTCCAGTCAAAGTAAAAATTGGAATGAAAAAAAGAAAAGAAACTTTCTTCATTTGTTTTTATTGTAGAAAAATATCAGAAATGATGTTATTTTCTGCTGCTGTTTTTTTTTCTTCTAAGCCAAACTAATTTGCTTACCGAAAAACTTTGAAAAAAAAAAAATGAATTATCCTCCTCCTTCTTTACTTATCCAGTTCAGGGATTCCGGTTTCCGAGAAATGGAATGAAACCCCAAACCAGTTACAAACTTATGTTCCATATATATGTCAGTTCTAAATTTCCATTTCTTATTAAGTAAATTTTTGGGTCCTCATTTTTCGAATCTTTTCCAGTTGTAAAATTTCATTGGAAAAATTAAAATTGAATATGATTCATGTGTTTAGCGTATTTTTTTCAATTTTCCTTTTCACTACTTGCTTAGCTACAGATCATTCATCAAATGTAAGTTTTCTGATTTCAATTGCTCAAATAAACCATCGGAAAGTATATTAAAATATAGAACTTAAAAATAAATGAAATCAAAGTGATTTGAAAAAATAATAAGTTTAACTGCAGACAAGATAGTTCTAGGCTATAACCTATTTAGATAGTTTAATGAATTGTTTTAATTAAAATGAAGATTTAATGAAGTGTAACTTAATTTGCTTAATTAAATTGATCAATTTGAAATCAAATAATGAGAAATTTATGTAAAAATTGGACGATTCAATTTCATTTATTTCGCAGACTTTTTAATTGACTTTCAAAAAAATTCAATTTCAAAAAAATTTTTGCAAATAAATTGGTTGAGTAACAACGAATAAAAACAGAAAAAATTTTTTTCTTTTTTTTTTTTTTAACAAAATTGATGAATTAATTGAGGAGATAATAAATTTTAAATGAGAAAAAGGAACTTCATGCGGAATTTAGTTAAATTTTAGATAGATTTTTACTCAATTTATTTTCGAAATCCTTTCAAATAAAAAAAAAATATTTTATATGATATATGTTAATTTTTTTTCTTATATTTTCCAATCGTAAGAATATTTGAATTTTAATTTTTTATAAGATTTAAATGTCTGTTTAGAATTTATTGGACGTAAAATCACGCCGACGACGACAATGTAATTGTATGCAAATAGCACCATCTTGTGCTTGTCGACAAGTAAGCAATATCTGTGCTAATTTTTTTTTTTTTTTTTTTTTTTTTTATTTTTTTAGTGGAAAAAATTTTTTGATTGATTTATATAATTTCAAAAGAGCAATTTAAACTTTAAAAAATATTTGAAGATAATTTGTAAGAAATGCCAAAATTAAGAAAAGATGAAAGAAATGGAATTACTTTTTATTCACTTCATATTTTTATAATTTATTGATCAAATTACTTGTGGTAATAAAATTTTCAAGAAAAAATTGATGCTTATTTTTACAGCCACGACAATGCTCTTGTAATGCAGCATGCAACTGCAATCAAGCTTTATTATCAATAAAACCATGTCAATCAACTTGCAAAAAATCATGCATGCAATCCTGTGTAGACAACCAACTAGCAATAAGATAAATTTACAATTAAAAAATCCCTTCATCACAAAAACATAGAAAGAAAAATTTTTTTCCCGAAAAAGAAACTTGATGTCTTTTAAAAATTAATCATAGGTTATTTTTTTTTTATTGATTAAAATCAAAAAGTTGGAAAATAAGATTGAAATCCTGATTGTATGAGATAGTGGAAAATTTTTATTTTTTAGGTGTCAACCGATTTGTAAATTTACTTGCCATGAAGCTTGTAGCAATTATCAACCAACAAGAATGCCGGTTCATTTATCTTGAAATTTTTGCTTCTATAAATTCTAATTTTTGCATTATTTGGCTTTTTGCTTCTCTAAATGCTAATTTTTGAATTATTTGACTAAGAAAGACATATATTTTATGCAAAGTAATCTTTTCTAATTTTTAATTACTTTAATTTAATAATTTATAGATTCCAATTATACAAGAATCGATACAATCAATGTTGCCTTCTTCCGCTCCATCCAACTGCATGCAAATATGCTTGCCGAATTGCATAGCAATGTGTGCACGACGGAATTGGCTAACCATATTATGCGAAAAAGATTGCAAGAAAGTATGTACTCAATCATGTGGAATGGCTTATTTAACAATTTTGCCAGCACAAACTTCGAAAATAACTTTATCACCGCAAAATCAATTAGCACTTTTGACCATTCAATCACATCATCCATTGGATTGCAACTTGCAATGTCCACAAAGTTGTGCAACGAATTGCAACAAAGGCCATAATGTTTGCAAATTAATTTGCCAACAAAACTGTTCCAAGATATGTGGCCAACAAATACTTTTGTCTACTTCGCAATCCACTGTTCATCCATCATCTTGCATGCAAAACTGTCCAAGCAGCTGCATCTCATCATGCACTTCTAGGAATTTTTCATCGCCATTATGCATGCAAATATGCCAACCAGTATGCACAGAGGCATGCATTCCAATCCAACATTCTACAAAATTGGTTACTCCATCCTATCAACTTCCTGACCTTTTACCAATCACTTGCGAAAAAAGGTGCCATACAACATGCATGGCAACTTGCCGTGCACAGAACTGGTCGCAAAAGTTATGTTTAGATAGCTGTCAAAAGGCTTGTGCTAAGGCATGCATGCAACCAATGATTTCTATTGTACCGCATTTATCTGTTACGGCCCCGGTAACTCTAGCTTCGCCTAGACCATCTGTATTCGTCGTTTCGTCAAATACACCTATACCTGTAATCGATTCACACAAGTGTTTGGATAAGTGTATGACGTAAGTCTCTTTACAATATATTTTGCAAAGAACTTTAATTGTCGTAAAATAAATTGAGCAATGCGTCAGATACCTCAAAGCTAAACATTCTGTTGGGGAATTATGGAAAAGACGTATCCTGTTTAAGAGAGAATTTATTTAAGGGAAAAGTTATGAACAAATAATTTCCGAGAATATCCAAATAACTTGTCATGGGGTATCCTGTCGCTCGTAGAAATGATTACTGTTTCTTGATTTTTGATTGTTGTTCAATTCGATTCGAATGTTGCTGTTGTCGTTGTCGAGTGATAAACTTCTAGAATAAGTTCTCTTGCCCCAAAATCCGAACCTTTCAAATCTTTTCGGGACTCCTTCTCCTCTGTTCATCTGCGATATCTCGTCTCGTAATTAGTCGATCTCGTCCTGTTTATCGGTTAATCGGAGTATTTTGGCGGGAAACATGTCTATTCTTTGCTGGTAAACGTGTTTCTCCTTTTGATGATAAATATGTTTATCGACTTTTTGGTCATTTGAAACTACGTGCTTCTTGACCTTTAACACTTCTTGTTAACTCAATTATATCTTTCGGATTTTTCCGATATATTCGGGCAATTACAGTGAATTTCAAAAACTTTTTAAATTCTAAATTTTCAATTGTTTTAACTTTCATGTTTGGTTTAACTGACAAGATATCATTCGCTAATGAAAGTTAGATATAATTATTAAACTGAAGAATAAGTTTCTGTGTATATTGTGTTGAGTTTTTCTAGAATTATGGAAGATATATCAAAATAATTACTTCGTAAAAAGAATTTTAGGAATGTAACAGCAATAAAATGGAACTTTATCATAGCAAATTATTCTATTTAGGAAATGCAGTATGCAAGATTGTATTGCATCAGATCAAAGTGAATCTGCATGCTACTTGCAATGTAACTTACAATGCCAAAAAAATTGTCAGATAACACCCACACCAGTTTTACATCCAATACCGCAACCGCAACAAAGCCCATCGCGATGCAACGATAGTTGTTATGAAGGTGAATGATAATATCAAGCACTAGTTTTCTCTATCTACAATTTGTCAAAATTTAGATTTGAAATTCGCGATTTAAAGAAATTTACTCACTTACTGCAACGGAAATAGATAAATTTGAAACTAAAACATTTGACGTTTTATAAATCTGAAAAAAAAAAGTTCTAGAAATTTTCAAAACAATAAAAAAAAATTGTAACAGGATTTGATTAATTAGATTGATTAAAAAATATGGTAAGGTTTGATTAATTAGACTGATTATTTTATGTCATGCATTTTCAATGCCTATTCTGATAAATACTTTATCTTTTCATGAAAACATTGAATCGATAAAATTCTGAAAAATATGGAAAGATTGCATTTAAATATATTCATATTTTAGGATGTAACCAGGTGTGCCTAAACGATAATCATCACCAGTGTCTTCAATCATGTCAAATGGATTGTGGGAGAAAATGCGTATTTCCGCCTGAACAACTTCAGACATCAACACCACCAAAAGATCATTCCTGTCTAGCAACCTGTTATCAAAGTATTTTTTATTTGGATATTAAGAAATTTCTCCATCATAATTTCATTCTTTTTTATTCAATTTTGAGGATTCAATTCTTTTTATACGATTTTCAAAAAGTAATGATATATGCTCATCCAATATTTCTTGATTATTGACTTATAGACTGAATTAAGTATTTTTTTGATTATCAATTTGAAATTCGAATATTATCAGTTTCATTATTACCATGATTTGCAGGTTGTCAGAATGTATGCTCATCGACTAATTTACCAACTCAAAAATGCATAAGATCGTGCCAATTACAATGTCAGAAAGCATATATCTCGGCGAATCCCGCATCCCAAATCATTCCCCCGAATCCCGAGAATTCACAAATACCTGTAAATCCCCTGTGCTCAATGATCCCCGCGATATCTCCAATTCCAAATACTCCAACAGCAACAGAGAAAGCAAAATGTACTGCCGTTTGCATGCCTCTTTGCCTTCCATCATGCATTACTGCACAAACGCAGCCATTACCAATTCCAACGGTAGGCTTTTTCCGATAAATCGGTATGATTACATACGATTCAAAAGAATTCATTTTTTAAGAAATTTTTTTTTTTAATTTTTTAAATTATCATTTCATAAAATTATGATTTCAAATTTAGGTGAGCGATGCATCGTTATCGAATACGATTACACCATTATCATCAAATTGCATCGCAAATTGCACCAATTTGTGCACGCAACAATGCTTGCAGCTTAAACTTACCATTAATACCTGTCAATCAGCATGCCGGATGCAATGTGCAAATGTTTGCTGATAATCTATGATATACCTGATTGCATAGCTATTATGTGCTAATAAATAATATTTTTCAGTTATCAATTGTTTAACACATTCCTTGAATGTTTATCATTGATTGTTATCATTTGTACTTATTATCATTTCGATTATTTCGGTGCTATTGCGACATTTTTGTTAACAAAATTTGCCTCAATATATGTCATTCATTGCAAAATGTCTAAAGTTATAAATTATTTACAAATAAAATTTACTTTTCAGATTAGAAAATTTTTAAAGAAATCTTTTCATTGCACTAAGATAGATCAATTTTCAAATTTAAATTTCATAATTAATTTTCATGATTAAAAATAGCAGTTTATTTTTTCTACAAAAAGAATTTGTAAGATTTCATCATTCAGGGAAGCAATCAACGAAAAGTTTTTTGATGCTTGCTTTAAATGTTTTACATTTTTTCTTTTTCTTTCTTTTTCTTTTCTTTTTTTTTTTTTTCAAAAATGTTTCGATTTTATTTTTGTCTTCTGAAACAAAAACATTAACACTCATCCTCGAAGCAAAAGGAAGCAAAAATGCGAATTTTGATTACATCATCGAGTTTGTTGCTTGCCATTACTCTTGTGCTGATAATGAGATAGTGCAATTTTGAAACTGAAATGAACTTAAAGACCTCACGGCAATGAATTATGAGAAAAAACTCAAGAGTATTTAATGGCAGGATAGTTCAAACTCGAGCTTCCTCCGTTTTGTTGCTCATTTGAGTTTTCTTGATCGTAGATTGATCTTTTGTACGTTTTAATTTCATCCTAGCTAGCACATTTTCATCTATTTCAAAATTAAATCTTACCTAAAATTTTATTTAAAAAAAATCTCAACATTGATCCATCTACTAAGAATAAAAGATAGAAAATTCATTTCCTCTTCATTAATTCATTTTTTTTTTTTTTGCTTAAAGAATTATCAAGACGAAAGAAAATTTTAATATTTTCTTTCTTATTTCACGAAAATTCATTAATTAGATTCTCTATGTACTTCATGCTTTTACTCTTCTAGATATCTCATTTTAAGAATAAGTTTAAATTGATTTATTACAGCAAATTTGTATAAGAATGAATGATTTTCAATCAATCAATAGTGATATTTGCTGTTCATTGATACGAAAATGTTGTTTGCTGATAAGAGAAGTTGATTCCGCCACTTTACGCTAACATAATTATGTGTAGCTTATCATATTTTATTTGTTAAAATAAATTTAAATCTATTTAATTTTTTGCAAAATTTCTCTCTTACTCTTCCCATCTCTCTCTCTATTTGATATATAAATTGATTTAAATTCATATACCTAATAATGAAGTGAATTCGCAAATTGAGTGAAATAATTTAAAAACCAAATTGCCGCGAAAGAATGGAATAATTTTAAAATTAAAACGCAAACAATTTTCAGATTTATTTGTCAACAATCATCAATAGCAATAAAATACATGTTCTTCATCACACTATTCATTCAATTAAGATTTGAACATTTTTCAAAATGCATTTTTGTTCGTTTCTTTTAAATCAAATCATTATCGATTCTTTTGATAATTATTATAGGTCATGAAATTGGAAAGTTTGAAGTTAGCAGATAACAGATGGTTTCCAGCTGTTATCCCAAATGTTCAACAAATATTACTTCTGCTGAATGATATTGAAAAAAAAAAAAAAAGTATTTCGCAAATCCTTTTTTAAGATTTATTTTGTTTTTCTCAAACATTTCGATTTTTGATTTTTAATCTATTCTTGTTATGTTTTCAGTTTGTTTGTTTTTCGAGAAATTAATTCAAGTGCATATCAAATCAATTCCTTTAAGTTTCTTTCTTTCTTTGTTTTTTTTTTTATAGTGGCACTACTTGATTTTTAGAAAGATTCATCCATTTGACCATATTGAAATTCCATTAACTTAAGATTAATGAACTAAAGATAAAAGTAAAATTAAATAGAAATTGGGTAAAAGTAAATAGAAAAAATTAAATAGAAAAAAAAATAAAATTATAATTTTTATTCAAATTTTAATCTTTTTATCAATCTAAATATTTTCTTAAATTAATGCAAAAATTTGAATTTTTCCAAATCATATATATTTTTCAAGTTTTCTTTTTCAAGTTAACTCATTAAATTTTCCATGGATGAAGATTTTGGAATTGTTATGAAGCAGTTGAATTTCTTATTTTTACATCAGAATGTAAACTTCGAAAATGCGAGAAGTATTGTTTTGCTTAACAAATTCTCGAATTACGTCAAGACGTCTCTCACAACTTTTGTTCTGCCGGCTATGTTTCTTGTTATGATCGTCATTGCAACTGTTAAAAAAAAAAATGTTAGAAACATTGAAAAAGTTTTGCTATAAAACATTGAAAAAGAAACAAGCATATTTTGAGGTCGATTAATGCTCGACGAATGCTTCATTCATTTATACAAACCTCATAAGTTTTCGCTATCTTATTAATTCATCAAATTTTTATTTTTCCTTTCCTTCTACTTCTGATATAAGAATGATAATATATTACTATCGTAAAAATAATCAGACAATCATTAGTATCAGAGATTCTTAATTATTTGAATTGGATAGTGTATAATTGTATGTTATAAAAATGGAACCAAATTGATGATTTGAACAATTTGAATTATAGTTTTAGTTAAAGAAGAATTACATTCAATTTATGAATTTATTTAAATAAAAAAAAAAAGAAATTTATGTAGATTTCAGATGAATTTATGTTCGAGTACATGAAATGCATTTGTGCATATCTGTATTTGCAGTTTAATCATGTTCTCCATGTTAATTTTATTTAAACAAATTACTTCTTGATCATTTCATTGTTTTTTCAGTTTGAACGAAGAATTAAACCATTTTTGATTATCGAAGAAGTGAAATTCAATTAATTCTGGCGAAACAATTGAAACATTATGTATTAATTCATGCAATAATTGCTGCAAGAATTTTTTAATTGACGCAATTTCTTGAAAGTATACGACAGACAGTATACGATAGACAAAAATGGCATACGAAACGATTACGGTACGAATGAATCGAAGCAACAATACGATCCCCTGGGGATTTACTGTAACCGGTGGAAATCCTATGCCTGTCAAAATTTCCACTGTATGTTAAAAGTTTTTATCTATTTTTTCGACTTTATGAAATTATTAATTTTTGAAATCCAAAAAATAAAACTTTTGAAGAGAATAGTTTCTAAAAAAAATATGCAATCTATCAAAATTGTATGAAGCATGACGAATACATTCCGATTCATAAGACAGCAAAATTCAATTGGAAATTTAAATTATTTTCCAATAGCTTCTGAATTTAACTCTTCTATTTTACAAAATAAAGTAGTCTGAGAAGAATTACGTGAGGAGAATTGCGATCTTGTCCGGAAAGATTTACACGTATATCCGATATAAAAATTGAGGGGAAAGAATTTTTTCTTATTTGTTATGACTCCACTATGTCAACAATAGCCTTTGTTGGTTTTATACGATATTACATGATGAATGTTCGTTACATTGTCGTATTTTCCATTTGTGATTGCGATTCTCCGTTCGTTCTAATTCGTATTGTATTTGAAGAATAATTAGTTTATTCCGCTGTTAAACTTTCTTAATCTTGTTTGATCATTTCATTAGTTGCCGAATTACAACTCTTGATCTTGTCATTGAAACAAATATCCTGTCATCATATTGTCTTCATTTATGTCCCATCTAAATTGTTGTTGCCAGAAATGATAGAATCGTAACAAATAAATTTCCATTGTTTCCAGGTCAAAATTGAAATTAGAAAGAAAAAAAGGAGGATAAGTTATAATTTTAAGCAAAAAATATTAATCAAAAAGAAAGTTTGAAAAGAATGAGAAAAGAGAAGAAGAGGAAGAAGATTGGAAGAATACAAAGTTTCACTTAATGGACAATCTCATATTTGTGAGATTCTTCATTGATCTTTTTTATGCCTCACATCAAACGAAAAAACAAAATTACTAATTAACCTTGCTTTCAAATCATCGCAGTTTAAATTTAATTCAAAATATCAGAAATGACGATTGTAATAGAACATTTACAATTTTGTTGTAAAAAAAAGAACATTTGTTTTCGTGCATTGAAGGTAACATATCAAAAATATTCGTAATTTTGAAGTATAGTTTTCATTTCAGTGTTGCATATTTGGTAATTGGAAGAATATGCATAAATATATATTATAGAAATTGCTTTATTAAATAGCAAATATTCGTAAATTTGTAAAAAGCAAACGTGTATTATATTATATTAGCAATTGAAAAATATGCATAATTAATATATATTACTAATTACTAACTTTATAAACTTTCTGATTTTAGTCAGACAGTTATTCTTAATTAGTACGTTCATATGTTTCAGGTTCAAAAAGAAAGTTTGGCGGATAAGGCTGGATTACAAATAGGTGATGTGATCACCGAACTTTCCGGTCATACGACAAAAGGAATGACACTTCAGGAAGCTACAAATATTGTCGGAAGAATTTCGCTCGAAATTTACATGCTTTTACAAAGGTTTTTCTTTTTCCAATCAAATTTCATCGATTCTTGAAAAGTGTAAATTTCGTTTCAGATTTTACAACAAAAGTAGATATGAAAATGATGTGACGCCATTTTCATTTTACTTATTTTCATTTATCACATTTATCATTTATTAGTTCCATCACGACATCATAATCTATCCAACTTGGAAATTTCTTGGGGACAATCAAAACAGGTCTTTTAAGATGTAAAAAAGTTGATAACATCACTGCAAAAAGATATGAAATAATTTTTAAATATTATAAATGAGGTTTTATAAAAAAAAAATTCCAATAAATTTTTGGTGATTTACTAGAAACTTAAAATAGGTTAAGCTCAGTAGATTGAAAGAAGACTTCAAAAATTAGATGCTACGATTTCGATTTTCATAAAATTCGATAAAATACTATTTCATCCACTGTTTCAGAAACAGTTCTCTAACACTATCCATGACTCATTTGAAATTCCAGGCAGATAACGGAGCATTCATGTATACCATGGGAACTAACGGAGAAAGATAATCAAGTAACGGTGGATTATATCAAACCTAGAAATGCTGCTAATTATAATTATTATAAGGTAAAAAATTTGACCAAGAATTCGAAATTTAAAATTTAAAGTATTAACATTAAAAAAGGCAATTTTTAGAGTGAACGGAAAAATATATCGCATTCAACATCGAATTATGAAGTACCGATTACAAATGAATCATCCAAATATCATACATCTTCATACAATAAATATAAGGTTATTAATTTAAAAAAAAAAAAATTTGAGGATGATGAGGAAAATTTTCATTTGTCACAAAATGCGAATAAATCTAGCTTCAATATAAGTTAATTGTCATACCGAAAACTTTGTCAACTTTAATTTCAAACAATACAAGAAAATTGCAGAATCAGTTGATAACTGTTTATGAATTCAGTGGTTCCACAATGTTTATAAATTCCGGTCTTTTCCACTGCTTATAAATTTTGGTCTTTCACACTATTTATGAATTCTGATCTTTCTATTTCTTTAATCTTAATCTACCTATATTATTTTCATCAATAAATTCAAGCACAAAATATTTGTTTCAACAAAAATTTCCAACTCCTCAAAAATACAGGAAGATTCCTTGAATCGCCCAATCAATCTTAATCAACAACAAGCTGCTCCATTTACGAATTTAACGAATACGAAATCTCCGTACGCTCAAAGTAAACACTTCCAGAACAGTTACAGTACCGATAACTACAGGTATTAATCATACTGTCGTAAATGACTTATCAGTAAATTCACAACATTATGAATCTTTACTAGTTTTCTGAATTGAGCAGTTTTTTTATCTTATCAATCAATGAGAAAGTACAATTATAGAGCAGAATCACGGAGCACAAGTGGATATGGTTCTGGTGATAAGCCAATATCGGATATATCACGTAACGTACCCATAGTGCTCGGAAATTCGGTTCCATCATCTATGACACCAACCAGTAAAATAACTGGTCCAGAAGGCAAAAGTTATGGTCCAGTTCATATCGATACAAACAATATCCATGGTAATGTCGGATATTCTTCTCCTGGTTCTGGTGGTGAACATCGTTCATCCAAAGATACACCTTCAAAAGCAATTTGGCATGGACGTAAGTTCTTTTCATTATCTTTTATTTCAGACAATACAGTAAACAAATATATACAGTATATCTTTGTTTATTGTATTGTGTTTACTGTATCCAGTAAACTGAGTGAGCATAAAAGAGTGGCATAAAATTATGCTTTTGAGATATTTTCGATTAAAGATGTTATCGAGGAATAGGAAACATACGAAGTAATGAATTATTGAAACTTTGAAAAATACTGTAAATATTTCGGTAAAACAGAAAGTATGTAACGTCTTACGTTACGTATGAGACGTTTAAGACATACGAAATCTTACGTTACGTATAAGGTTCTCTTCAGATGGAGTTTTTAACTTTCTACTGACAGTGTATTTTTAAATACAACAACATCTTCGGAGAAGTTGAAATACTATTTAATTGTTGTTGGATGTCGTCTATGTCGAGTACCACATTTCATGAATGTTTATTTAATACAGTATATTATTCTAAATTTATATATTCCAATAAATTATACTCTAATTTCACGTTTTTTATTTCTTACAGCGCGAACACCATTCCAACATTCACCACGTACCGAACGTCAACTGTCACCCCATGCAACAATACGTCATCTACAGTACAATTCTCCAATTAACCTATATTCACCACAAACTGCTGCTGAACAATATATCCAACAAACTGGTGGACTTTTCGGCACCGAGTAAATTTTATTTAATGAAGGAAAAAAGCAACTTGAAAATTGTACAATTCACTGCATCTATTCAGAAAATTATTGATCAAATTACTGAATTTGATTCTCTGAAAAAATTTTATTTTATCTTTTTTTAAAAGTTTTATAAGTTTTTGCGTAATATTTAGTCCATCATTGCAACAACCGAAAGGTGATGAAGTTTATCTAAAATCGGAAACTCGTCGTCTGATAGCGGAAGAGGAGGGGCAAAGTGCACACGACAAATCCCCATCAATGCAAAGTGCCAGCTTCAAACGAATATCCCGCGCATGTGGTACTCCCGTTGATTAAGAAAAGTAGTTAGTAAGGCAAGTTATTGTCTTAACTGGGATAATTTTCGGGTTTTTTCATTACTATCAGAACAGTCATCTCTAAAACAACAAATTCTCTTTTAATTTTTACAGAATTTTTCGAAGAATTAGGAAAAATGTCTTTCCCATCATTCTTTTCGACATAACTGAACTTTAAAATTTCTGGCATTTTTTTCAAATAAGAATTGCAACAAATTATTACTAAAAATACTCTTCCATAAGAATAAAAAATAACTGCGATTCGTACAATGACATTGGTGAATCTTTAAATTACAATTTGACAGTACGCTTGAGTCGTGAATCGAAACTGTGACCAACTTAAGAATTTAGAGATGGTTACGTATTAATGGAATAAATTTAATAAAATGATTCGAAAATTTTTTTCTGGTGGGATTTGTTCTATATAAACAACTAAAATTATTCGAAAAATCTTTTTTTGAATCATTTTATTAACTTTTTTCTGATTAACTTTATTCCATTAATTAAATAAATTAAGATTGATTTTTGACAAGATAATTAATACTGCAAAGTTGACTGGCAATGGGAAAAATATGAAATTTCTGCTATGCCCAGGAGAAAAAAGATGCTACAGTAATAAAAAATTCAGTAAATCTATTAATGTTTATTCATAACAGACTAATGAATGATCTTATCTTTCGTTTATATCACTATAACGAATTGATGATGAAGCTTCGAGAATATTCAATTTTTTCGAAATTGGTTATTTTTTTAATTAAAAATTCTAGAGAAACAATATTCTCGTAGTTGTATTCTTTAATCATTTATTCTTTTGTTATTTATTAAATAGTTATTTTTATTTGCAGTAGTTATTTATACTTACATGTTGGTGTTTCTTACGCTTAGATTGTATTGATAGTCAAAAGATAATTTGCTTTAATATAATAATCTCTTTTTTTTCTAATTTATAATAGTAATATCATTATTGGGACATTATTCACTATTAGCAAAAATAGAACAATAAAATATTAATTTATAAAAATTTAATTGATGACAAAAGCATTCTTGGCTCTGATTCATTTGCTAGTTGTTGACATTTTCAATTCAAAAGAATTGTAAATTAACGTTTCTTCGTGCATTTTTGTTAATATTTAAATTCAGAATTATTGCAAATCAAAGAATAGCATAATTTCTTCAGACTTCAGATTTTGAGAAAAAGTGAAGAAATTTTCAGACGATTATATTATCAATAACCGAATCTCGTTCATTATTTATTAACCACTAACAATTATGATATTTTATAGTTTGATACTTTCATAATCTACACATTTAATCTTTTCCGTATAAATTCAAATTTGAATTCTTCGTAAGTTTTGATGTTATGCTATATCTTTTTATAAATACAATGATTGTATTAAATCAATTACTACACAAGATCAGTCTGTAATAATGGATAGCATTCAGTATTGTGTTTGTTAAATTTGCATTCTTAGGTGTACCTGTATTTGTATAATACCTAGGTATGCCTCATTATCTATATAAATAAAAATGTAAATCATTGTTGTTCGTTATTTCTTACATTGCAAGCTCTTAACCGATTGCTTTCAAATTTCGATACAATCTTGCATTCGAGTAGATACCTGTTTTTTATCAGATATCTACTTTTTTCACTCGCCACACCCATGACAGGTAAAAGTAAGTGAAAGAATTGAATTTCTTGATCACGCCTACATCATACCTTCATGAGCGGACAGAATTTATTGAGCGCGCCTTCATGAACGGAGTGAATTTATTGATCACGCCTACTTTCTGCATTCACGCGAAAATGTGGCCGGCCCCTGTGAAATTTTCATTTCATTATCTGAGATGATGAACATTCTACAATCTTCTGCGTAATAAAGCACTGATAAGAAAATATTAGTAAGCATTACAAGGTTTATCAGTTTATCAGTCTGAAGGTCTATTATGAAAGATTTCTGCCTCTTACAATTACCATTTAGTTCACATTTTCATTATCAAACCATAGATTATTCTTCAAATTGAACAGTCCTTTGAGAACTGAAAAAGAATTCCAAATGCAAGTGCTGTCTTCTTGTTTGCACCAAAAATCCGTAGAAAAAGATTTCCGCTCCTCAAAATCGCTAGTCATTACAGATCAGCTTATTATTTTCTCTCCAAAAATTTTATCACATCGAAAAATTTATCAGTGATGTTTCCGGAAATCTTAAAGCAGTAAACAAATCTTCGGGTATGTTTTTTTTTTTTTATTTTGAGATTCAGAGATTATTTTCTCAGCAAGTTGCAACATTGATGATTTGTGCAAATTAAGTTAAATAACTGAGATAACAATAGAAAAATAGATGATGGAAAAAAGTAACAAGAAGAGATCTGAAAATTAAAAATCCACAATTTGTTGCTGAGCACTTCTCGATATCAACAAAGTTGAGTATTGAAAAAAGCGGAACTTCGGTCTTTTATTTCGTTTTCTTTATTAATCGATCATTTACTGAGCATTTTTAATAGTTCTTCAAATTCAATTTCGATTTATAAATATAATACTAATATTCCTAGAAAAGGAATTAAAAATCTAGTAATCATTTTTCAGATAAAACAATCTTCCTATAGCTCTTCCCAAATCTAATTCACACTTATAATTGGAATACCTCATATGTGTATATATTAATGATGTTATATCAACAGATTATTGAAACTGTGGAAGTGAAGACCAATTAATCTGATAATCTGGTAATATTAATAACAAAATAAAATTCAAATTTTTAGAAATTAAACAAATTTAGCCAAAGTAATTTGAGTGGTTTTAGCTCTCTAGAAATGTGGGAAGATCTGTAATGCCAAATACTTAGCATTGTAGCAATACTTCTGAATTTATGTTTTCAAAAAGCTGTCCTTAAGTAATTTAATTATTTGAAGTTTGATGTAATTAAATTCATTACCTCAGTGACATTAATGATTGAGAGTGTTTTTTATTAATTTTATATAGGAATACACATTAATTTATTTTATCACAATTATTTTTGCATCGCTATCTCATATCTTTTCACATTCTTAGCAAGCTAAAGCAAATAATTATTCAAATTATTGTGATTTTAAATTCGTTTAATTTATAAAAATTTGATTACGAATGTTTTATTATATTATGTATATGTATATAAATAAGCTTGAGATATATTATAAATAAGTCTGAAGATTTTAGCCAAGTAACTTGCATAGAGCCATTACAATTTCACTTTTTTTTTTTGTTTTTTTTTTGGAAGAGATAGAGGAATGAATTAAGGAAAGGAAGAAAGTCAATCATTCTGTATGGGATGTTTGATAAAAGATAAAATTTTTCGTTATCAGTGATGATACACATTTTCTTGTATATCATTAGATATCATCTAGGAGCTATTTCGCAAACAATGATAATTGTTGTAGCTATAATCGTAGTAGAATGATATGATTTATGTTCTAAATGATAAATATTGTTTATCATCTATTGATATGATCAAATTAACTAGTCTTCATTTTCATATTTTATTATTAATATTCGTGCATAATTTTTTTACATATCATTTAATATCATCCAATAGTTATTTCGGAAATAATGATAATTATTGTTATAATTGCAATTTAGAATCGATATGACCTATGTTCTAGCTGATAAATACTGTTAATTATCTTTTAAAATATAATCAGACTAATTGGTTTTCATCTTTACAGTTTCGTTATCAGTAATCATAGATATTTTCCCGTTTATTATTAGGTATCACAATATTTGTTGAAACTTTCAAATTCAACAAAATTTATAGAATTTATAGATTTTTTTTTATTTTTTTTTTTATTTTTTTTTATATTTTTTTTTTTTATAAATTTATTTTTTATAAATTATTTTATAAATTTATAGAAACATTGGGGAGAATATATGAAACAATATTCCACCATTTGTGGACATAAATTTAGAATTATAAGGACTCTTCTTACAATTTTTATTGTTAATATTTGTGCAAATTATTTACAAAATAATAAGCACATTGATTTTTTTGTATTAAATTTTTTAAAATTACTGATTAATTCTATTCTTTGAAACAACTTTCGAAGTTTATCAATTAGTATCTATTATATGTACATATATCTTATTAATTTTCATTAAATTTATAATTTTCATAATTAAACCATAAATTATTGAGAATAATGAAATTTGAAATGATTGGAATGACAAAGTTTATCACTAAGTTTATAAACTTACCTATATTATCTTCAGCATTAACAAATCTTGATAAATATCACAAAGTTGTTGTAGGAATGATGATACGATGAATTATAAATGATTAAAATTAGATATTCTGCTATGATTGATAATAATTTCGGCAAAATTTTAAATTTTAAATTCTTTAAAAAGAATTTTTAAACTATACAAATCTAAATCATGCAATTATAACTGTTTGAATACTTTTTTATTAAAATATAAAATATTGTTAAAATGCAAATGATAATATGATATGACAAAAGTACTAATTTTACAAACATTTATTCATCTTCTATTCTATGAATTTCATTTTTTTTTTTTTCGTCGCTAATATTTGCTTCCAAATTTGAAACTATGATTATTTTAGCAAATATTTATTCACCAAAGATGAAAATATTTATTCAAGCATCAGCATTGATGAAATTAATGTTATCAAAACAGAATCATTCGTTCCTTTAAATATCATTCAATCTATTCAAGCAAGTGGTGCGTTAAGTTATTTGAATTTAAAAGAAAAAAAAAAGAGAGAAAAATGCAGCTAAATAAATAAACTTCTTACTGTACCGTTGAAAAGTGCATAACGGTAGTTTTTGTTAAACTAATCGTCACAATTTCCTATTTGTTTGATTATTGCTATTTCTTATTTTATTCTCATTTCAAAAAGTTTGTAAAAAATGCATCAACTTTAAATTAGAAAAATGAGCAGAAATATATTTTTAAAAGCAGCTAAAATTGCAAAGTTTTCCTCTTATTGACGAACAAACTGTTTAAATAACATTTTCATTAATTTTCTTTTTTTTTTTTCTTTTGAAATATTTGTTTTTGTCTGTCTTTAAAAGAGTAAATAGTCCTGATTATCGTAGTAATACTGTTATCAAATTAATTTTATAACTTATTTCTTCTTCAATCATGAAATATGGAAAAAAGAAAAAAAAATCAAAATTACGGAATCAGATGAAGGAACAGAGAAAGGAAAGATGATGCGTTATTTTTTGAAATTTTCTTTGCTCCAAATGCATTTAAAATTAGAGAAAATCACTGATTTCAACTTCTATCAGTTTGTAAGTTTTAACTTTAATCTTTATGAGACTGTAAATTAAATCAATATTTTAACAAGTAGACGGGGAAATGTTTTACAGAAAAATCTGTCCAAGTCTTGAAATTTATACTTACACAAGTGTAATTTTGGAAATAATGTTTGCTGTAGCTATGTCAATTTTGGAGATAAAAATTGTGATGCTTGCAATGATGGGTATTTTTGCATTATTGTTCGGTTTGCTACCAATAAAAGTTTGTTTTCGATCAAGTTTATAAAATATTTGATAAATAAGCATTATATAATGAAGAAAGCTTCTATCATTTTTATTCTCCTTCAATCATTTTATTTAGCTTCTATCATTTTTTTTTTCAAATGATAATTTAAATCTTATCATTAATTTATAAATTTCAAAAATATTTCAACTTATTATTTCAAATTCATGAAAGTTTAAAATTACCTATATAAAACTATCAATTTAAAATTCATTTATATTGGAATTATTTTTAGATATACAAATGTATCAAGTTGCAGCAAACAATCAAATCTTCTAAAGAAGAGTTAGCTACACGTCTTCTTTCAATATTATCCTGTTTTTCTGGTGGTGTTCTCTTAGGTGTTTGCTTGTTAGACTTATTACCTACGGCCAAGTAAGTATTCATTTATTTTTGCTCATCTATATAAATAAAAATGTAAATGTTCATTGCTACTTGCCATACTACATTTCAAGTTTTTCACCGATTGATTTGAAATTTTGACATAACGTTGCATTCGAATAGACGCTTGTTTAAGAACTTTCGGACATTTAAAATTTAGCGGGAGCAGCTATGCAACTTGTCGGTCCAGCCCATATAAAATATAAATTATATTCATAGTTTTTCATCTTTTTTCACAAATTTTCTTCTATTTTATTCTTAGTCTTTAAAGAATCTATTTTTTCTTATTTTAAATTTCTTCATATATCGATGTCAAAAAATTTTTGCGTTCAAAGTGAACTGCGTGAGATTTGAAACATATTACAAAAGTAATATTTCATCGATGGTTCTATCCATCCATAATAGATAAAAAAAAATAACTAAAAAGCTGATAATGTGAGTTTTTTTTTCGAAGAATTGAAGAATTTCGAAGAATTAACCATTTTCAAATATGAAGCTATGTTATAGCGAAGTGACAAAAAAAAAAAAAAAAAAAAAAAAAAAAAAAAAAAAAAAAAAAAAAAAAAAAAAAAAAAAAAAAAAAATCATAGTACACATTCGATTAATTCAAGTATTTTAACAAATATCAGAAAAGTATTACAGGAATTTTTAAAAACTAATAATAAAATAGATTCAAATAAATAGCTAATTTCAGTGAAGCATTTGATCAAATAAAACAACAAAAGGGATGGAAAACGCATTATCCATGTATTGAAATATTAACTGGCTTAGGTTTTTTTATCATTTATTTGATAGAAGTTTTAGCGATATATATTTGCGGCCAAGATCATTTACATTACGATGTGAATTCAAACGAATGCAACCATTGCAAAAATATGTAAAGTTTTGAATGATTCATATTTTAACATTAAAAGATTTACAAGTGGACCAATAACTTCACTCATCACTAATATCTTCCTAATAAACTCACCTTTTTATCAGATAACAAACGCTGCTTCCTGTCAGTTGAATTTTAAAATATCATTCATCGATGTAATAATAGAAATCATTCCAATAAATCATCCAAAGTTAGGGATGTATTTTTTCCTATTTAAATTATTACGATTTTTTTCAAACTGTAAAGATTTATCAAATTTCTAACATATAAAATTGTGTAAATCTTAAAAATCGAATTCGAAATTTTAAATCCTCCTAAATGATTCTATCTACATTTATAAGTTGAATTGCACAAATTTTTTTAATGCTTATTTGCAGAGAACACTTTAACAGAAGTGATCAAGATGACAATCAAGAGAAGAAAAAACAAACAAATCTTTCGGAATTAAATGTTTCCATAAAAGATAATTATGTAAAATCGTTAACTTTAGTAGCTGCTTTTACAGTTCATTCCTGTCTTGAAGGATTCGCCTTTGGCATTCAAGTAAATTTTGAATTCTTCAAGAAATTGTTTTCCTACCGAATGAAAAATCGTAATATATTAATTTACTGCGGAATTTTTCTAATTTGAAAAAATTCAAATTTTTAAATATCACTGCCATGACTCTTTCTACTTAAAGAAATTCGAAATTCAAGTTCCAATTAAATAAAATAATTCTATGGATGATTTGCAGTATACGATGTTTAGTATAACAACACTCTTTCTTGGAATAATAGTGCATAAATCATTGGTCGTATTTAGCATTGGGATGAATTTAATCAAAACTCATCCCAATAAAATATACTTTGTTATATCGTTGGTAATATTTGTCGCATTAATGTCACCTATCGGTGGTTTAATTGGAATCGCTTTAGAGGTTTGCTCCGTAATGTTGTCATCTGTTAATTTAATAAAAAAAAATATTTTGAAGTATAAGTTATACTCATATTTAAAATTAAAAGAAATCAAGAAATTATACTTAAAAATAGCTGCATTTGTCCAAAAAGAAAAAAAAAAAAGATTGAATAGCAATACATAATAATCAATGAACTATTAGTTTAAAAATAAAATAAAAATTCCATACTTTCCAATTATCAACAATATTTAAAGTACTTTATAGTCAATAATCAAAGCGATTTAATATTTAGGTAAAGCTGAAAAAGTATATCAAATTATAGGGTGCGAAATTTGATCAACAATCACAAAATCTTGTAACAGCAATAGCATCATCACTTGCTAATGGTACTTTCATTTACATCACTTTTTTTGAGGTTTGTTTACCTATTTTTTTTTTAAATTTTAATTACTATTTGAAGATTAAAATCCTAAAATAATTACAGCAAGATATCAAAGGATACCATTTCAACAATTTCCATTTATCATCACTTATCTGTCAATTCTTGCTTTGGAAGAATTGTTAAATGATTTTAATCATTTAAAAATGAAAAAAAAAAAAAGAAAAAAATTTAAAATGAATATTTTTGATTCTTGCCTTTCTAATCTTTCTTTTCTTCATCGTTTTTCAACGTTGAATATACTGAAATTTAAATGTTAAAATATTTCAGCTAAAAATAATCGAAATTTCTAGAGAGTTTTTTTTTTTTTTTTTTTTTTTTTTTTTTTTTAGATCTTATTTGTTGAACAAGGACATGGTGAACGAAAAATGGAGCAATGGTTGAGTACAATTATTGGTTTTTGTCTTATAGCCATCTTGATGTTATTTGAAGAGTAATTCCTTCGAAATGCTTTGAAACTAATGTTTGTTAATTCATTAATTCAATTTGCCATTGCTGAATCAATTCTTGAATTGCTGTAAAATAAATAATTAAGTTTTCATTTTTGAATTATTTACGTCATTTACAAAGTTCAAACTTACAAATATTTCAATCCGAGTAAAAGTTTGAAATTTGCCATTGTCATAAATTCATTAACAATGCTAAAGCATATGAAGAAAAAAAAAGATAGCAAAATAAGTGAACAATTATTGGATGAGAAATTTTAGAATCAAATTATCAGAAAAACACATCTAGATAGATTTGAATCGTTCAAACTAGAAATCGAAAATCTTATCACTTTGCAAATTTTAATTATCCTGTCTTTCGAATAATTCCAATATTTAAAAAAATAGAAATTGGATGAAGGCAAAAATTGAATTTGATTAGAATTAATTAGAATTTTGTGATATTAATTATCAATTTGCTTTATAAAATCTCACATTATGAATCATTAAAAGAACAAATCATTAACAAAATTTGACTTTAATCAGTCTAAAATAATATGGATTAATTAAGGAATTAGTTAAGTGGAAACATTTATAAAGTCAATATTCTTTAGAGAGGTCAATGGTCATTGAGGTCATTTGTAGAATAGTCTGATAATTGATAATTTTTGCGAAAAAAAAATCAACCGATATCACTTAATCTAATAGACAATATCAAAATTGAAATAAATTACACTCTACCATCAACTTACACAACACTTGCGCGTACCACCGAATTGCAGAACAGTGCGGATTGTAATTGATAACTGGGCAAATTTGTTTGATATTGGATTAATTAAACTTGGGCAAGATTAATTGGACTTGACTAATGTGCGAGGAATTACAGTAATCCCATTCTCCTATGATCAGTAATTCTATTTTGATCCATTCTATGATATATCCTGATTATCACTATCTCATCTCCCTTCTCAACAATATGAATTCCAATTTTTGCATTTACTCCTGAATGATTGATAATTCAGGATCAAAGTAAAATGATGTCAATAGATGATGGTCGACCAGCTAAAAATCGCCCACCGAAACGATTAGTTGGCTATATAAACAGAGTATCATATTTTGTCTTTTTTTTATTAAGCACAGTAATTATGAGATTTATGCAAGGTTAAAGTTCATTCCAATCTCTCATGGAATGCTGTTCTTTTTTTTCTAAAAAATCTTTCATTCATAAGAGATCTGCACAAATCGCTGTTTCTGTTATAAACTCTTTTTGTTGATATTAGAATTAAATTTCATAGATACAAAAAGACTTTTTCATTTTCACTCAGTAATTTTCGATTTTGTGGAAAGTTGTAGAATTTTTGTAAAGAAGAAGTAAACAAATTGTTATAAAAGATAGAGCGGTAAATAAGTAATCGAGTAAACTAGTGAATTATAGATTGAACAACGCACTATCGGTGGTCCATGTAAGCGTCGTTATTGGTTTGCTTTATCGGACGATTCACCTTACTTGTACTGGTATAAAAATAAAGGTGATATTAGTTGTGCTGGACGAGTACCACTTTCTGGAGCTGCATTTACTTTTGATCCTCGTGAAACTGGCCGATTTGAAATACAGTTTGTGTTATTTTTTCTTAACTGCATAATTTTTGACTGATTAATTATGATCAGTTTTAGAAAAAAGGAATTATGATTGAAAGTAGGTACTATCTGAAAAATTTTATTGCACTTGAGGTATAATGTTTGGATTATATAATGACTGCAACTGTTGGTTGAATAAATCAGTTAAAATTCAAGTTTAAATTATTCAAGCATTCATTTTTCTTTTGCATTTCGAAATAAGTTCAAATTCCACCTTTTGACAAGAGTTACTAACAGGAATTTGTTTAGTGTAAATAATGAAATACATGTTCTCGAAACAGCCGATAACAAGTCACGTGTTCAATGGTTGCAGCAACTTCAAAGCAATCGTCGCCGACATTATGAGAAAGAAAATGTTGATGATATATTGAAAATTGTAAGACTTCTTTTTTATCTTCTTGGCTTTAATTATGATGAAGTAATGTTTAATTTTCTGGAATTTATCTATTAATAATTTGTCACATGTAAATGAAATTTTTTAACATTTTCAGTAATAAAAAAAAAAATCCAGTAATAATAAAAAAAAAGAAAATAGCTGAAAAATATACGAAATGAGGCCATCAGCTTTGTATGCTGTCCTGTTCTTCATCGATGTCGTAAGCGGGATAAATTGAAAGTAAAAATAAACATTGATAAATAATCACTAATATTTGTCTTTATTTTCAATTTATTTCATTTTATTAATCAAAATATACTTAATAAATAAGGTCAAGCACTTAATTAGTGATTAGTACTTTTAGGAGATTGTGTCTCTTTCTTCTCACTCGCTTTCTGGGAATGATCACTGTGTGGACAATTCCTCGAATACTGAAATGAAAAATTTAGAGCAGGGTGAAGATATGGTGATGGTAGTTGGGCCTCCAGAAGAAAAATCACTTGAAGATGAAATTAATGATGCCGTTAGTTAAACTTCATTTCTCGTAATCGTAATGGTTATCTCATAGAAACATGAGAATATTTTAATTTTCAAAGTTTTTGTTTTGATGATGCAAATAATCAAAAATAATCTTTTTTTTGTTGGAACTCATAAGACTTATTTATACTTGAACTTGAGGCTAAATATAAATAATTTTTAAATATGTATAGAGTTTCAGGCCCAGTCGACATTTTATCTTAATTCTGATGGAGAACTGAATGCAAAAAGTTTAGAGATGCCAATTCTAATACCTCCCAGTACCGATGTTTTGAGAAGTGCGGAGGAATTAATTGAAAAAATAACAGAAGAAACTCAAGCAAAAGCCAAAATACTTGAACAACCAGCGAAAAAGGTGATAGGCAAAGCAAAAGCTACGTTACGGTCAGTACATTGTCATTCTTGATTAAATTTGAGGTTTTTTCATATCTGTATATATCTAAAATATTTGAGAAGTTGTTTCTATTTTTGCATTAGTGAGAAACATTTTAAATTTAATTGACAAAACAAATAAGTGAAATATTATTTTGAATAATTCGAAATTCGGTTTCTCATCCACGCATCGAACATATAGTATTAGTCTTAAAATTCTGATAATTTTTTTCTTCCAAGTTAAAAATCATAGATTCAAAATAAATCAGCATTTAATAGTGCATATATATTTTAACATAAATTTTTTCAGGCTTTCTTCATCATTGCGACCGTCCTGTGAGCATTGCAAAATTGTAAGTTTCTTTTAAGTTTGAGATGGCTAATTTTTTTTATTTCGTTTTAATTTGCATTTCAAGATGCGAGGTTTTTTTACTCAAGAATAGCTTGTAAAGCTCTTGACTGAGGAACTGTCATCAAATCATATGCACGATTTTCTAAAAGTAATCAAAAAAAAAAAAAAAAATGAAAAATTTTCACGATGCATTGTTTTTTCAGTTACTTGGTATTGTAAATGAGCTTAAAGATCGTTGTTATGAGCTTACGGACGAAGTAGGAGCTAATCAAGATTTGGTTACAATTTTACGGCAGAGTTTGCTCAAATCAAATCGTCAAATCGAATTAATGTAAGAATTTGCTGTCTATATAGTTTTTCTATCTGTGAAATGTCTATTTTATTATAGCTTTTATGTGCAGTGCAGACAGGGCTATTTCAGAAAACGGATGGAGGAGCAAAAAAACCCTCAAGACAGAATTAGTATGATCTTGGAAAAGGAAAGCGAGCTTACAGCATTGCAATTGAATGCAGCATCCTACAGTCATGAAATTCGAGTTTTAAAAGAACAAAATAAGTAAATCATTTTTATTTATCTCATGTTGATTTTATAAATTATAATTATGCGATATGTTAAAGCATTATATTTCTTTCTTTGCAGACAGTATGAACAAAAAATTGAAGAACTAAGGACTGAAATTGATGCGTTTCGTGAATCGGTGCGTTCAAAGGAAGAGCTCATAATGAAAATTTATAATGAGCAGGAAGGAAATGATGCTTTAAGTCGTTCAGATGTATTGCTTAATGATGGTATTTTTTTTCCTGTTGAAATTCTTTTTATTTTTCTATATTGATGGATCATTACATAGGTTATAACGAAAATTTGTAGTATTTTATGCTCTTAAACACTATACACAATTGCGTAGTCTGTGTTATATATTAGGTTTATTTAAACAGAATAAGTTATGGGTCAAGTTTTTGGAGACTATAAAAAAATTCATTATATTGTTTTTGCTATTGACATTTTTGACTCACTCATTCATTTTATCATCGATTGAAGTGTTTAAATTCGAAATATCTGGAAGCATTAAATAAAGGTTATTCAGTTGAAGTGCCTGAAGGGATATTAGTCGACTTTGGTAGTAGTCCAACTGATGAAAATGCCCAGCGAGTATTTGACGAAGCTGCTGTCAATGACGTAACAGAAATGCGAGATCTTGTTATGGGATATCGAAATCAGAATATGTTCTTAAATCAAGAGGTTCTTGGTAATAACTTTTCTACTTGAATAATTTTTTTTCTCAAAAATTCCTGATCCTTTTTTACATTTATTATTTCCCATTTCAGAACTTCAAAAAATTGTACAGAGTTTAGAAGACAGAGAACGTCGAATTATCCGACAAAATTTTGACATTGAAGCTTGCTATTATCAGCTTAAAAGTCGATACATCATGGTACTAAACCACTTCAGAGCATCGAAAACTGACAGTAGAGGTTTAATAATTAATATTTATTGATTTTATTGGGCGTGCAACTTATCTTTTACTGTATTCTCAAATTATTTTTCAATTTATATTCGACATTCTTTTATATTTAGTTTTTTTTTAGTGGACGAAATTTTGCTGCAGTCGTTTCATTTTCTTTTTTTTTTTTTTATTTCTTATGACACTTCATTGTTGATTATCCTGTTCAATAACCTCCTTAAGCACAAAAATTTCCATATTCTAGAATGTAGCTACTTTGTATAGTAGTGTGAAAATTAAGTGTTTTGCATTATTAATGAAATTCAGTTTTGAAAACAATTTTTAGTTCTGGAACCAGGAGTAATTGAGGCTCTGATTGATGAAACAAACTGGACTGCAAACAAAAGAACACTAAATAACGATAAAATAGAAAGTAAGTAGTGAAGATTTTTTTGTTTTATGAAATGCACGGAGATATAAGCTGTTTTCTAAGGAATTTAAAATCAGAATGACATGTTTCATTTTGTTATTCCCATTTAGTGGATGCAGTTATAAGCTATCAGCTGAATATTTTACAGCGAGGCTTACGGACTCTCTTGGATTTTATTTGAATGACGATAGAAAGCGCCATCAGTTACAACCTACTGACATGTTTGAAGTTGCTGCTGAATTAAAAAGTATAAGTGACGAGATCGTTGGTCAACAAGAAATGGTGAATTATAGTTCCTGAAATATTAATATGAATTTTAATGCCTCAAAATTCAAATTTTTCTGAACTTACATTCACCAGACTTTAGCACTTAATTTAAAATCATTATTATTTTCGGATTTGTTTAGGAACAGAATCCACAGTATATAGATTGGCTACAAAAATGGGACAGTTTTCTGGTGAATTCTGTCGTACGTCCTTTGAAACCTTCTACTGAACTGAAGAATTTGGTAAGGACGGGTATACCAAAAACATATCGACCAAGGGTTTGGAAAAGGTTATTTTTTATTTTTGCAGATTTTTGTTACTAATTTCTGCATGCCCAAAATTTGTAATTTATACGAAGGTTACTGATTTTAACAAATCATACTTTCTTGGTAACCTCCAAAGAAAGATGGCTGTATTAGACTTGCAAGAATTACATCGCATCATTTGTGTTTGTTTCCTTTCTCATATCTGTGCCATTTCCACCTTAGGATTATTTCTATGTGTTTATGAGATTTATGAGAAAGATTATTTCATAAGCTTGTCTTTATTTATTTGTCTTAGATTTTCATTTTCCTTCAAATTTTATCAAATCTTGCCATCTTTAATCTTGATATGCGATATACTTAACTGCTTAATTATGCGATGTGCTTAAGTCTTTGTGATATGCGATATGCTTAACTTATAAGAATTTTCTTACAAAAAACCGTCAATTAATTTTCTTTGAAGTCTTGTAAAGATATGAATCTTTCAGCCTTGTTAATTATATAGTGGGGGATGAGAAAGCTGATCTCGGCAATGGTTATTATGAGATACTTCTTCGGAAAGTGAATGCTGTTAGCGCTAATACTATCGAAAATGATAGTGCTTTGAAACAGGTTTGCGTTTACGTTGTGTTAAATCTAACTTTATTAAAAAGTATATTACTATGAATAATGTTTTGCTCAATCCAAAACTTCTGACTCATTCTGATTTGCAATATTTTTGATATTTTATTTTCTCTTAAAAAAAAACAATGGCCAGAATTGAATATTCGTAAATGGAATTATTGTAGATAGATTTGGATTTGGCTCGAACTCTACCCACAAACAGATTTTTTGATGAACCAACATCTGAAAAAATTGTTGTTTTACGTCGCGTACTCTGTGCATATCGTTTTCATAATAAGTCTGTTGGATATTGCCAGGTATTTTGGTTTATCGCAGTTTTGGTATTGCTTTTCTTTTTTCCTGATCCCATAACTGCAATCACAATTTCTGTTATTTTTTTTATCCCGAAGAGCACTGAATCTCAAATACTGAAGAAAAAAATATCATGGATTACATCCCAACTTGAAATTTTATCAATAGTTCTATCAATCGAATCAAGGACAGTTAACGCTTCTGTTGTTTTTGATCTCTATATGTGATTATGAATTGATGATATTAATTTCAAATTCTAGGGATTAAATCGTCTAGCTGCAATTGCTTTATTATTTCTTGAAGAATCTGACGCTTTCTGGTTTTTGGTAGCTTGCGTTGAATATCTCCAACCCGCTGCATATTATACTTCTACCTTACTTTGCGCTGTTGCTGATCAAAAAGTACTATTTTTTCCCTACCTACTAATAGTGATATATGTTAAAAAAAATTCAGTTTTCAAATTTTAATTTTTAACTAAAATTCGAATTTAAGTATGTATTTGTTTTTATATATCACTGAAGATCTTTGAATTAAAGAATATTGTAATTATAGGGTGACTTGTGCATTTCATCAGTGATGCTTTTTTTTTACAATTATAGTATTTATGAAATAATGAAGTAAGTCAAGTTATGGGTAAGTTCAATAATTAGAAATATATATTATGTATTTTGATATATAACGTCAGCTTTTGAGAAATTTTCATAATTTTAGGTATTACGTGATCTGGTCAGTGAGAAACTTCCGAAATTATCATCCCATTTGCGCAAATTTGAAGTGGACCTCTCAGCTTTCACTCTTAGTTGGTTTCTTACATGTTTTGTTGACGTCTTTCCGCATGCTATTTATTTAAATTTATTCGATGTTTTTCTCTACGAAGGAAATAAGGTTAGTGCAGTTTATATTCTCATAAGGTCAAAAAATATGTATTTTCATTTTGAATCTTAGATAAGTGTATTCCGAAATATTTAGCAAGTTAGAAAGTATGCTTTTTGTCTCAACTATTTTGCTTATATTAAAGATTTTTATATGTATAATCCTTCCTGATGCTTTTTTTTTTGGAAATTTAGCAGAATTCATAAAAGTGATTCATAATATAGGATTTGATTTGTGAAAAATGCAAAATTCTTTTTTAATTATTTGCTTAAATCCTCTACAGGTTCTTTTTCGATTTGCTCTTGGAGTTTTGAAACTTGCCGAAGCCTCTGTGTTGGAGTGTAAATCTGTTGGAGCTGTGCATGCATCGTTAAGTAGAATTGCACAATATGTTCCGAATTTTAAGACATTGGCACAGGTGAAGATTTCATTATATGGTTCATATACACTATTTGTCTAGATAAAGAATGATGCTTTCATTGAGGATTGAATTTGTATTAATGATCTCATTACAGTGGAAATGGCGGTTTTTGTTGGTAAACTGAAAATAAATGTGATGTGATCTTTCGCTTTAGAGTTTACATAGTCTGTTTTGTTCTTGGTGCATTAATTTGCTATAAGGAGTAGATAAATCGTTATACAATATCATGTAATGTAATTTTTTTAATTTCAGATTGCTTTTAACGATTTAAATCCTTTCCCACAAAAAGGTATAGAAATGAAAAGGCAATTTTATCTTAGCCAATTAACAGTAAGTTACAGTTTCTTCCAAACTTTAATATTTCATAAAAATGAATAGATTAAGAAAATTTTCTTTTACTTTGAAATATAAGCACAGCTCATTAAAATCTGAAATGAGGTTTTTGTAACTGCGAAACAAATTATTGTTCACCAGATTATTATTCATATTGTTCATGATATATTGAATGAAAATTGAAAAATGAAATATTTTGTAATGAAAAAATTCCAGGCTACACAATAAATGGTTAGCAGTTGATGGTTTCTGGGAAATTAATATGAGAAGCAGAATGCATCTTTTTGGTTCTTCAATAAGTCATTTTTGCATGCATTGTTGGATATTCTTTGTTGTAGCATGTTGTTTTACATGCTTCATTTGTTAAATTTGCCTTTTTATTACATGCCTCTCGTCTTATTTCACTTTTTCTTACTTATACACCTTATTTGTTACTTTTTTTTTTTGTGAGTTTTTAAGCTGTGATAAATTTTCTGTACATATTTTATGTTTTCATGTTTCTAATTATTGATTCAGACCATATTTTTTGTTTTCAATCCATTTTCAGTACTTTTTCCTATATCATTCCACCTGTCATCTTTTAATAATTTTTTGATAATGTTATCCGTGAATCATTTTAGGAGTAAGAAAACTTGTAATGTGAAGTTTTCAAATAAACCTTTCTTTCTGTAAATTTTTGTAAACTAGCTCCCATACATATGATCATTTTTAACACTGCAGAAGTTACTACTGCATTAAGGATAAAAAACTTTTTAGGTAAAGTTCGATTATCTTATGATTGCTTTATCTATTATATTCAGTTTTTTTCCATGAACATTTGGAATCTGACCATACCTTATTTGTGCCTTTCGCTGTTTTTGTTGTGTTCAATAAAATTGAATAATAATTCAGTTTATTTATTATCCATTTTGAAAAATCATTATTTATGATTTTCCACAGATTTCTTACTCTTCGTTTTGTCTCAAAATATACTTCTTTTTTATTCGATATTGTAAACAAAACTATGCATATATTTTAAACTGCACAATTAATATGGATATTTTATTTGCGTAAATAAATAATAAATTGGGAAGATTTTTTCATGAAAATATAAAATGAAACTTTTTGTAATATAGGCTTAAATTTCTCCTTTTAGGAATTTCTTGACTTTTTTCTATTCATTTTCACAGATTTACTAGTGCACTGTTAAACGCGAAAAATTTTAATTTGATTAAAATTTTTGATTTTTATTGTCAGTTAGCATTAATATGAAATCTGCTAGAATGAATAGTTGGTAGACAATTTTTTTGGCTTCGGATCTTTATTCCGAAATACATATATTTATATATTTTTTTGAATGTTGGACTAATAAAATCTCTTATTATATACACTTTTAAAACAGTCGGAAAATATTATATCAATTGAATACTTCATATGCATTCTGAGAACATTTTAAAGGAAGGATTAACTTTAATCAATGTAAGTGATTACATCATCTATTATGAGGAATAATTTAAGAACTGAACGTGGATAGGGATTAGGCTCACAAGTTTGCTTGATAACTGAATAGATTGCGAGAAGTTAAATTAAATAGTCATAAGGAAATATGCTGAAATTGATTTCAATCAAGCTAATTAGTGCCAGTTTTATTTCTACATCTGTGCCGATGAAAGCAAATCTCTTCATTTAGTGAGAAGAATCTTTTTTAGCTTTTATTATATCCGGAGACTTGAATTAAATGTTATATGTCGATTTATGGTTTTGAATTAAATTTCCAAAATATAAATTTTTGCCTAATTTTTAAATAACTAACTATCTTTGTCGCCTTTCATAGATTTTTAAAAAATTTTTTACATGCGATAAAAATTCGAAAGATTTCTGATTCCTACATTTCTTGCTACTGTTTTAGCAGTAAAATATTAAAATTTTGGATTACAATTTTCGTATTTTACATTTCATTTTATATGTCACGAATAGATGAACAAGCAGTAATTCTGCAAATTTCATTTACGCAAGATTTAATCCACAACTCTTAGAGCTGGAAGGTCAAGTGATATCGAAAGTGATCTTTTTACAAATACTTCTGAAATATGTATAGTATATCTATCTTTGCTTAACAGAGATATTCTTTGTACAAATATCTCGATATCTATCATAAATTGAAGGCAATTGAAGAAACGATGCCTCAACGGCAATTAAATTAACGAAGTAACGAAGCGCATCTAACTCAATTGGAAAGTGAATCTCGAAGTAAATTCTATTACAAATATATGCATGCCAATGTTACAGCCATACAATTCAATCAGATAACTAAATCAACTCAGGCAAGAATGAAGTGATGAACTTGCAGACGATAATGATGACAAGAAAAAGGAGGAGTTAAGAAGCATTGTAGCCATTTGAGGCTAACCTTTGTAAATTTAACCTGAACAATTTTAGAATGCTTTTTTAGATGCAAGTAAGAAGGCTATCTCGTATTTCCGAGCGGAAATAAGGATTGAAAATTTTTTTTGGCAGGTTATTTTCTAAACTATATAAATAAAAATGTAAATGTTCGTTGTGGTTTTGGAAAATTTTGCATTTTTTTTCCGATCGCTTTGAAATTTTGACACAACGTTGCATTCAAATAGGCGCGTGTTTCTATACAGATATACTTACTTTTTTTTTTTTTACCTCTCCGTAAGGACAAACATGTTTCCCGCCAAAACGCTCCGATTAACAGATAAGCAAAATGAGATCAACCAATCATTGATTCACTGCTACATAATAGTCGACAAATAATCTATTTATTTAAATAAAAATGTAAATGTCGTTATGGCTTTTCACAAAATATTCCAAGTTCTTCATCGATTGACTTGAAAATTCGAAACAACGTTGCATTCGAATAGGCGCGTGTTTTATATAGATATATCTACTTTTTACTTATCACAGATAATAGGTAAAAATAAGTGTGCGGACATTTTTATTTTTCCAGACTAGCTGGACCGGTAATGCGGCGACCGGTTACATCTAGTACTATTTATAATACAATTCATTTCTGTTATCATCGTTGTTGATTAATGTTAATTAGGAAGAGAGGAAAACATATATTGGTAAAGTTGCATTTCTTTCCACATGAAATTTATAATTCACTAAGACAGCAATGGAAGGATAATTTTTGGATTATAAAATACACTAATACCTATATAAGTTATCCCATAAACAAATTCATTAATTGTAATTAAAGTACTACACTAATACTTACGAGATGGCATAGATTATTCTAGAAACATCAGATTATTCCAGATGTAAATTCATTACCTGTAATTAAAATAATTCTAGTTTATGAATTACCTATAATCTTGTATCTTTAATTACCTTGTATCTTGTGTAGAGTTAAATTATCTTGAATTACTTGTAATCAGAATCAATGAAATTTTGTGCTTTTTACAGATTTCTACTGTAGAAACAATATAGGTAGCTATATATATAGATTGCCTAAAAATGTTAGATCGAAATTAAAATCTAATTTTCAATAATCCTGAAGTGGAACTGATATGTTCTTGCATTTCTTCGAATTTTATGATGCAAATAAAGTTTGTATTGAAAAACTTATATTTTTAGAGCTTTAAATACAATGTTTTCCGGTTACGCATTTAGCGCTGCAGCAGCTTCCACAACTTGGCCAGCCTTATTGCCACCATTTCAACCTATTTCATCGCATAGTCTTGCTCGAAATAATGCAGGTGAACGAATTTTTTCAATCTTGTTGTAAAAATTCATTTGATTTTAAATTTTGAATAAACAGATTAGGAATTTTGAATCAATCTAAATATTCTGCAATTTTCCCAGTCTATTCAAATGCTGATTGATTGTAGATTACATTTTTTGATGAAATAATAACTTGAGCAACCTCTTAATCTTAGTAACAAATATAATTAAACCAATTAAAAAATACTAAATATGATAGAATTGCATTAATAGTATATTTGATGAAAATTAGTTTTAATTTATTGTGTTTTTCTGCGAGCTAAAAAGCATTCACAATAGCAGATGAAGTGACACAATTAATATAAGCATCAGGACAAAAAATAGGTCAATGTACAGTACAATAAATAATCATTTGAAATTAGTTGAAATTTCATAAATCTATTTTACATGAAAATCTTTTAACTATTTATAATGAGTCTTTTGTTAAAATTGCCTTTTAAATTGTTTCATATTCGCATCCAATTTTCTTATTCTGTCAAAATTTTATCTTTTATATAAAAGTTTTTAGGTCTTGATTGTACAAATACTCGAAAAATTTACGAGCACAATTATTCCGCCTATTTAGCACCATATTCCGGTGGTGCTGTTAATGATAGATACAAACGGAAGCAACGTCGTAATCGAACAACATTCAATCAGCAACAAGTTAGGCTTTTATCAATTTTGGAATGTTTGACGATTAATTTAAATTACTTTAAATTATTTAGTGTTCCTTTTCATTTTTATCTTTATGTAAAACTACCAAATAATGAAGTTTCAATTACCGCTAAAAAGGGTTTTGGTGGACAAAATTTGTTTCTTTTAAAATAATCCTTAAATTAAATATTTCAATTCAAATGTTTTATTGTGCATAAAGAATGAATTTATCGCAAATTCAGTAAAATTGTCAATTTAATTTGAAACAAATCAACTCCTCTCCAATAAAGAAGTTTAATTTAAACTCCAATTAATAAATCATTATCAATGACACTATAAATTCAAAGATTACAACTGGAAATAGTTGCTTTTTTTTTGTGTTTGAAACGAAGCGAATAATTTTATTGATAATATTTTTCTCGAAAAAATACTGTTAATATATCATTGATAATATCTGATAATGACTGATCGAGCAGATTTTGATACGTGCTTGTGTTAGAAGTGATTGATTTTATGTTCAACAATCGTATAAATAAATAACTTTAGTGGGTTCTGTTTCGTTCTGGATCAACCTAGCATCTAGCATTGTTCTTACTTATTTTGCTTATTTCATCTACATAAAATGTTAGTTTCACGGATTTTCGAGCAATTTTTGAATAAGATCATTAAAGTTCTACAATCAAGCAATCTGAAGCTAATAGGATCTATTTGAGATCTTATTTCGGCAATGACAAGATGACGGATAAGTCGAGAAAGAAGAAATTATATTAAGTTAATGCAATTTTGTTCTCATGAAGGCGAACGAAATGCGACAAATAAACTAATTTTATCATGACCGGAAATAGCAATTCAATTTGGCTCATTCTGAACAAAATTTAATTATGTTCCGAAAATCCTTTAAATAAATTTGCGATCCTTCATTGAAAAAATTTTTCCTAATTTTCCCATCATTTACAATTGGAAGTTTTAAAATTTTTGCTCAGTATTAAAATGAGTCAATACAAATAATTTTTTCGATCTCTGCAATGCATTATTTTCTTCGTTCCTACAATCCGATTATAAAACAACCTTTTCATACAAGAAATTGAAAGCAAGGAAGACTGTATATAGTAATAATACAATTCTCAAGAAAAACATTCAATTAAAATGCCAAGATTTTTGACCTCTCAATTTAGCAAATGTTAATTATTGGCGTAAATCATCAATATTTGTACAGTTTACAATTATTATGTTATTAAAACTTAAAAACATAATTCTGAATAGTAATGCTCAACATTAGAAAAAGATTACATATATTAGCATAATTTTTTTTTTTTTTTTATTTCATATATTTAGAAAGTTTCAGCGGAGCGAGAAGAAAGCAGTAATAATAGATTTGTTTCAACATTTAAAAACAGAATATTGAAAATATAACATTTAATAATATTGAAAGCTGGAGATGATGGTAGGCATTACTGTAGTTGATTACGTTGAAAAATATTTGAAAAATAGTAACAAATTTAGTTGGATTAATAATAGCATGAATTTCATCTCAAATTAGATAAAAATCGATTCTAATAAAATTTCTTTTACTTGGAGCTTCATGTATTGATGGGAAATCAGATAATTTGGGGAGAGACGATGTCTTTTCACAAATATATGTTTCGTATTTCAGACTGTATCTAATCTTAATCAGTCCATCTTTCGTAATATAAATGTTTCATATTTAAATCGAATCTTTTTATTATTCCGACTTTTCAAGAAAAATTTTTTTTAGCTAAGTGAACTTGAAGCAGCTTTTCGCAAATCGCACTATCCTGATGTGTTCGCACGCGAAGAGCTTGCTACGAAAATAAATTTACCCGAAGCTAGAGTACAGGTAACCCTTTAAGTGGAAGTTAGTACCATTATGTGTATTATTTTTGTTGAACGCGAAAATTTGAATTAGACAATTGTTTTGCAAATATTTAAGTATGATAGAATCAATCTTTATGAATGTGCAAAAAATAAGAATAAATCATCTCCAGGTATGGTTTCAAAATCGTCGAGCGAAATGGCGAAAAACAAAGCGTGATGATCAGAAATTAGATCATTGCAATAATCAACACGAAACTGTTGTATCTGATGTACAGTTTAGCGACCTAAATCTAATCCCGCCATTGTCTCCTACTTCATTATCAACAGCTCTAAGCCAGTTTTGTTCCATCAGAACATTAACACGACCGTAGATCTAATACAATTTTGTCCAATGAATTGTTTAATTATTCTTAAATTCTTAATCATTATATGAATCTAGATGAATACACTAAAAGCTGTCTGCATCGTTTGTTTTTGTCTAAGAAACAACATTATCAAAGATCTTTGATACGGCAGCATATAAACTGAGTGCTGATGTTATGATATTATAAATGTTACATATAGTTATATTAAATTCGTGTAATTATTGTATTGTTTTATTCAACCTGTTTCGTGTAATTACTGTATTGTTTTATTCAACCTGTTTGATTCAGGCGCAGAAGTAAAACTGTTTTCGTGATGCTGATTCTTAAGGCACATCTACTAGAATAAGAAAGAATATTGTTACTTTAACATCAGAAATCTAAATAATTAGTGCAAAAAATGAAACAAAACATTTAACATATAAGCTACAAAGGATACTTCTAACTTCAAAACACGGGTTCGAAAAAAAGACACTATCAATTAGCCTATTATAAATACGAAAATTTCCAAAATTAGTTGAAGTAAAATGGCAAAAAATTAAGAAAAAAATATTATCACGAAATAGAAATAGTCAAACAAACTGGAAAAATTTACAAGAACAACAAAATTTTGGTTTCAAATGAAAAAACAAAAAAAAAGATCGAACGAACAATGCAAGAAATGACAAAGGACAACAGAAGAAGTTCTGGAAATGAGCATCATCAACGCAGATATGATTAATTTAGAAATCCCGCATTCTTAAAATAGTTAATTATCAATTTAAAATCCTCCATGAACAGAAAATGATGAAATACAGATCCATCACCAAGTTAAATTGCCATCCCAAATCAATCAGCATCTTGAATCTATCCGAATTTCAGAAGACATCACAGACAATAAAAGCAACGACGAAAATTCAGAAAAATCTAAATAAAGAATACCTAAACTTTATTTTTAAAAAAAAAAGATTTTTTTTGGAAAAAAAAAATGGAAGGACAGAAAAAAACAATTAGTTTAATTTTTTTAACAATAATATAAAATAATAAAAAATATATATTTATTCATCAGAAATAATCTATATATTTTTTTGCATATATATAACATAACCAAACCAAACAAAAAAAAAAAAAAGAAGTTTTTGTGAACTATAAATTTGCCTGTTTAAAAAAAAAACAAAAAAAAGGAAAAAGTGTTTGATAGTGATTAAACAACCAGAGACTTTCCATTTTTTTTTCTTTTAAAATGGCAAAAATTATAGGATTTTACTCTGACCATATGTTAAGTAACTACAAGGAACATTTTGAAAATAGAACAAGATAAGATGTAAATTCGGAAAAATTTTTAGAAACAAAATATCTTTTATGATAGCAATAACACCAAGGATAATTCAGCTGGTAATTTAGGTGTGAATTAAAATACCTCGAAGCTCAGATATATCGAAGAAAAAAAAACCCCCAAAGAAGCAATAATTTTGTATATACAATAACCGGCGCAATTCATAAGATGACTCTTGCATAATTTTTGAATTGCTATTGGGATAAATGAGAATAATCTTTCTATTATCAAAAATAATTACTGAAAAATTTTTAATTAATTAATTAGAAAAAGAAATTTGAATTCGATCAATTATAATGCTGGCCTTAAACATTTTTGAAGTAGATACTAACAACTTCGTGAATCGTTTTTCCACTCTTTATTGTCTATCAATTTCTATTCAAACCGAAAAACCAACTAAACCTACCAATCGAAATTATGACAATGAGGCCGCCCCTGCAATGCGGGAATATTTACCGGAAATAAAATCGCCTCTATTTTCGCCTCTTCCATTATGCACCACCCTGTATGTCTACACCTTGTAATAGCACGATACTTTTATTTCTCTTACTTCCCTGGTCTGCTGTTATGTAGTGTACAGCATAATATTTTCATCTCTACCTCTTCTTCAATTCCCATCATCTATTACACTTTTCCTTTCCTCAAATGTTATCATTCTGCATTTTAACTTCAATTTGGGAAGAGACATTTTTAGATAATTTTGAACTTTTAAATTCCTTTTTCGTCGTACGTAAAATAATTTCTGTCGTATACCGTATTTCAGTTGCTACAACAATAAGCCGTGAATGGGAGAGGAAAAATTACTTTACTGCTACAATAAAGGATGCGGTATAAAGTTTGATCCTGACGACAATAAGAACGGTAAGCATTTATCTCTTTCTACTTCTCTTTCTGCTCTTTTTATAATCATTCATTGAATTTCACGAATTTAAATCATTATTTATTCTGAAGACAATATGCATTACTGATTGTAATGCTTATCTGTTATACAACATCATTGCAATAGTTTATGTTTCAGGAAGCAAAAATCTATGCACATATACGTCTCGTATTATATAAACTTACAATATCAACAGCCAACTCTATTTTTCCGTACTTTTACACCAAATGCTCTTTTTTTTTTAACCATATATGAAGCAGCCATTAGCAGCAAAAATAGTCATAATAGAATGCATATTTTTTTTTTTCAGATTCATGTTTGTATCATCCTGGTGCGCCATATTTTCATGATGCTTATAAAATCTGGAGTTGTTGCAATCGGAAAAGTACAGACTTCAGTACATGGTTAAGTTTGAAAGGTTGCACGCGTGGACAACACAGTAATCAAAAAACAGTAGTAGAAACGAAACCCGAGAAATCGGAAACAAAAATCAAATCACAGACACCGGAAGAGGTTTGTTTAAGCTGCATATTGTTATCCAAAAAGAAACTTCGTAGATTACAAATTCATAAAGAGTTTTAATTAGAATTTTATTATTGTTTCGAGCACGAATGAGAAAGACAAAAATCCATACGATTGGTCATTGTTTTGATATTCTCAAATAGTGCGCTATACTATGTTGTAATGTTGAATGGATTTAGGTTATTTGAATTGGAACTCAGATTTTACGCAGTCACAAAAGCATGTCACTGACATATTGAATCAAGCAAAGAAAATAGCAAATTATATATACATCTGAGAGGCGCGAATGCTTATGAATTATAAAATGAAAGAGATTAACAAACTTTATCAAATAAATCCGAAATAATATCTTTTTGGACTTCCTATATAGTTTTAAGTACAATTTGGTCAAGATTGATATACTTAGGCAGCTTTTTTGTTATAGTTTGTTATGATCAAAGCATTAGAGAGATTTTCCACAATTGTTCAATAACGATAGGGCACCTAGCAGGCACCTAGCAAATCTTATTTTTTTTCTTATTTTATCTTATTTTTATTTTTTTTTCTTGAGAAATTTTACAGCTGCACAGAGAAATACTAGTCTTCTGAAGGCTTTTATTGTAATTCGTTTGATCATTTAACCTTTTCTTAACAATATTCTCTGTTTTTTCAATTCATTCTTTTGAAGCAAAGTTTGCATAAAAAAGAAACTTTCTTTAGCCAATATTTAGAGATCTAGATGCAGTAACTTAACTTGTGTTTCATTTCAGATAATTGTCTGGAATGGTTTAAATAAACCTGCAGATAGACACAGTTCTTTGGAAATAATGAGAGGAATAAAGTTTGAAGTAACTGACGGCGCCTTAAATGCCATTGAAAAATTCAAATCAGAAGTAAAGGAAGAAGCTGAATCAGTTGTTCATGTCGGTGTATCATGTAAAAATCCTGGTTGCGAAAAGGTTTGTTTGATAAATAACCGCTAAAACTAATGAGTTTGAGATACTTAGTCACATTTATCTTTTAATATGCCAATAACATGCATATTTTTATACTAGAAATTTAATTTTATTTCTAATGGCAACTATTAAGGAAATGGAGCAAATTCAAGTTAGTTAATCATAATCATTATATGTAGAAGAAAATGTTATTGTTACAGAAAAACTTTATTATAAAGTGAGAAAGAAAAACTAATTCGTGAAATGAATCGTTCTTGCTCATGAAACTTAGAAGTGATGAGTTTTCAGATTTATGAAGGCGAGAAAAGCAAGAATGAAAAATGTATATATCACAGTGGTGTAGCAGTTTTTCACGAAGGAATGAAATACTGGTCATGCTGTGAAAAGAAAACTTCCGATTTCAGCACATTTCTTGAACAGAAAGGCTGCACAGAAGGAAAGCATTGTTGGACGAAGGTAAGAGCTATATACAGATTATGTATTTATACTTCTTGAAGTTTCTTTTTTTCGTAATAAATAAGTTTCAACCGAAATATGTAGGCAGAAACATATTTATATTTCGAGAACTCGAAATTGAGTCAAAAGACATTATACTTTTTTTCGTTCAGTAGCTTATCAAAACTTATATCATTTACGTATTCAGGCAGAACGGGTTGATAAAATTCGTGAGGACTGGTTTAGCGGAGGTGGCTTCATTCATTTGAATGTTTACTGTAAAGGAGCCATACCGGAATCATGCAAAGTGGAAAGTAATGGTCTTATATTGCAAATACAAGTTGTACATGGTTTCGGTGCAAAGGAGACGCAGCTAAATTATGAACTTTTTGGTAGAATCAATGTAGATGCATCAAAGGTGACTTTTTCCATTTTCCTATCTGTTTTTTCTTATTCTCCGTTTCGGTTATTTAATAAAATTGAAAGCTTTTTTATAAATCCGAAAGGAAATCGATGGATTTCATCAATATCTTTGCAGGTAATAATTGGCGAAAGAAAACTAGAATTAATATTAAAACAAGAAGATATAGCAAGTTGGCCACGATTAACGTATGATCCAAAAATGATTGAAACAGAGACTAATTGATTGTCTTTTTTTAATGCTATAAATGTTATTATAATACGAGAAGTTAATTGTTCTGATAATTTATGATAATCATTTAAACGAATCGAAGTAAGATTCGAATCGTAAGCTATCGCGTACGTTCCATATCGCATTTCCATGCTAATGCGTTTTACCATTCTGCATTCTTATTTTCTATCTCAATTTTATAAATTTAATGTCTGATTTTTAGATTGTTGAGAAGTTTATAGTATGCAGCAATTTTTATCGAATAATTGAGAATTATTTTTTCATTGAAAAGGCTTTTTGTTAAAAGGAGCAAAAAAAATGAATGTTTAGAAAGTTATTAAAAAATGATAGTAATTGTTTCTTTGTTATGAATAATTTTAGTGTTTGTTTTTGGTGAAAATAAATGTTTGAAGACAATTACATTTTTATATGTTGTAGAGGATTTTGAAAATATCAGTTGATATTTTTCTGGAATTGCTTTTCATGAATTTTTTTTTTGGCTGATTTGGTTCTATTTGTTTCCTTTCCCAATATGAGCGATTTTGTTATATTGTTTCGGATGTTTTTTGCTGCAATACTTTCTGGAAGAAAATATACTTTGATTTTATAGGAAGAATGAAGAATCAATTAAATAGTATAGGATTATTTCATTCTGTCGAAGCAATTTATACAGGTGGAGCGATCCAGTGGAGTTTGGATGGAAGAACATTGTTTTCAGCTTGCGGTAATTATATTAAGGCATCGAATCTTAATGATGGGAAACTGAGGTTATTGAACTTGTCATTCATCTTTTATTTAAATAAAAATTTTTAGTTTAAGGTTTATTTGTGAAATATATGGGAAATATAAGTGTATAATGTGCTTAAAGATATTATCGAAAACTAATAGGAAAGTGAACGGTAGAGGCAAGAGTACGGAGTAATGAATTAGCAGATCACTAGCCAGATAATAGAAATAGCAGATGTGCTCGATTTTACAAAAACTTTTGTAGAGAAAATTTTTTGAATTTTCTATCCAGGCTAATTTGATTTGGACCGATTATGAGTTAACATTTTATATTTTATTAGTATTATAAAGAAGAAACTTTATTGTTTTGTTGTAGTTACAAGATTGGAAGCGAAGAGGAGTCATTACGAATATCAACTTTCTTGTTGAACGAGAATTGTAGTTCCGTTGTAGTAGCTTATACAAATGGTCTTTTACGAAATTATCGATTACCTTCGTTAGAAAGCGGATCTGAAGTGGTGAATCCTGAAATAATCCGTCAATGGAAATCAACTAATGCGGGGCCAATTTTGGTCATGAAATTTTCTAAAGATGACATATTACTTGCTACTGGATCAGCCGATTTTGTTGTTAAGGTTTGAATTTTCATATGATTATGTCATTATATAAGTATTTAAATGACAGCAGATATATCGACTGTAATATGCTAAAAAAAATATTATGTTAACTGATATTGTGATGCTTGTTCCGAAATTGATTGATGGTTGACATTTACTTGATTTGTTACTATTTAGAAAGTTTTTAGGTTTGGAATCTTGAAGAACGCAGCTGCATTGGCTCATTAAAAAATACAAGTGCTGTAAGTGCTATCGAATTTCTTGATAAATCTCGTGTAGTGGTTGGATGCACTGATGGCAGCTCATCATTATTCTGTTTAGAAAATCCGAAGAAATTGATTTTTCGGTGGACTAATCACACAAGGTTAGATAGATGCAAGCTTGCCATATTTATAACCACAGAATTATCAGTTTTTTTATATGAATTTAATAATATTTTTTTAAAAATTTCTGAAGTTGATTTGTCATGGTTTTTTATGTCTATTTTTTTTTTCGGTATTTCAGCCAGATTGTAAGTATAATTATTGAACGACTGCCGGAAGTTGTTTTTGTGAGTCGTGATCAAACGCTGTCAATCGTTAACGTAGACAGCTATGAAAAAATAAAAGTGCTTCCTTTGTTTGAGCCAATCGAAGCATCAGTTCTTGCATCTGGATCATTGTTCACAGTAGGAGAAGAAGGTGTTTTGAAGAGTTGGAATCTGGAAAATGCAAAATTGTTAAGATCTGCAAATATATATGGGTTAGTTTATTTTAATCTTTGGTATCGCAATTAAGGCTAAATCAACATTTGTGCATAATCTGTCATGTCATATGAAACTCTATCGATTTCATTTTATTTAATATGATTTTTAATTTTTGAATATGCCCAAAGATTGAAGCTTAAAATAATTTTGTTAGATCAATTCTAATCTTATTATATTCACCTTTTTATCTTTTCTTGTCTGTTCTCATCACTTTCTTAGTTGCTCATGATTGAACAGAATGTTTCGCTTGGCAAGCTTTATTTTGTATAATTTCCAGGTCACGTATTAATTCTATTATATACAATCAAGTTTGCAAGAAGTTTTTGTTAGCTACCTCGGATTTCAATGTTTTTTGGGTCGATGAGGAAACTTTCAAAATTGAGCGACAGTTTGCTGGTTTCAATGATGAGATTTTTGATATCTGTTTTTTTGGACCAAAATTGGAATATTTGATTGCTGCCACAAACAGTTCTGAATTACGTTTTTATGATACAAATACCTGGTCTTGTCATCTTATTACTGGTATGTTTATTAACAACAAATGATAGATTGCACAATTCGCTGCATATTTAACATAAGCTCTTTTCTTTTCATTTCCTTGAAAAAATTTTTGTTCTTCTGAAATATTTCTATGCAGTTAAATATTATAAATTGTTTGATTTAATTTCTTTTTTTATCATTAATTCTAAACATTATTATTAATACAAAAAAAATATTTCAATCTTCTAATATACGGATCATAACTGAATAAAATATGAAAGATGTTTAGTATCTGAAGCATTTTATAGGCAGTAAAATTTGTACAACAATATATCCATCTAATAAAATATGATAAGTGATCTTATGTTTTGATTTTGTTCATGAAATTGCAGGACATACTGACAGTGTGCTCTCACTTTCAACTGCATCATGGGATCCAATGCTTTTTGCCAGTTCTTCCAAAGACAATACTTTTATTATTTGGAATGTAGACTTCAATGATGATGAAGAAATGAAAGTGGAAAAAGTAATTGATTTATTTGGATTAATTCATTTTTATTCTTTTATGTCCTTCTACTGACAATACATTTAATTTTTAGGCAGCTTTAGCTACTGGACATACTAATAATGTCACGTGTGTTCGGTTTTCCAATAGCTCCAAGCATCGTTTTATCGTTTCGGTATCAAATGATACTACTATTAAATTATGGCCGTTAAAAAATCTCAGGGAAAAAACTGAAAGGTATATTGCAAGTATTATTTATCATTTCTTTTAATTTTTGGTCTCAGCGTTAAACAACAGTATATGTTGTTAATTTGATCGGAATGGAGTATTATTATTGTTTAACATTTATTTCCAAAATTCTTTTCAAGAACATAATTTATTAGAATTTTAACACTTCTCACTTTACTTCTGAAAATAGTTATTTTTAGTGAGTCTTTCTTTTTCATTGCTTGTAATGTTTCTGAATTAATATATCAGCTGTTTTCAGTTTGAAACTTCAATCGTCAGCAACATTAGTTGCTCATGCAAAGGATATAACTTGCTTGGATATTAGCTTGAATGATCGCTTATGTGTTACTGGCTCCATGGATAAGACAGCGAAATTGTGGCATATTGAAACTGATAAAATGCATTTTACTATAGGTGGCATGTTGAATGGTCATCGCCGCGGAGTTTGGGATGCTCGTTTTTCACCAAGCACTCAGGTTGTGTTTTTTATTAACTATTCTTGTTGAACTCATTTCAATATGTCGATGATAATTTGAGGCATTTTATTGAATTAGTGTGTAGTTTCAAAACATTTTATTTGTGATTTTTTAGTACGACTTTAAGTTGCTTGGTAATTTTATAAATTTTTAATAATTAATTTATTCAGGCTGTGGTAACATGTAGTGGTGATTGTATGATCAGGGTATTTTCGCTACCAAGTCGAGACTGCATCGCCACATTAGCTGGACATCCTTCTGCCGTACTTAATGTAAATCTTTTTTTTTTCCATATTTTTACTCTAGATAGAAATTTATTTTAAGATCTTTTTGCTAGTAATATTTTTTGATTTATCATTTTTCAGGGAGTCATAGTGAACAGCGGAAAACAAATAATATCTGCGGATAGTGGTGGTTTACTTAAAATATGGGATATTGCAGCTAATGAATGCATTACTACAGTAGAAGCTCATGATGAGAAAATATGGGCATTACAAATAGCAAATGACGAAAGCCGACTTGCTACGGGTATCCTTCTAATAATTTTAGCACATTTTCATGTTCAGTAGTCAATATTATATTCATCCTTTTCTATTTGTAAAAATTTTGCTTGATCAGTGGATAATTTTCACTGGATTTCGATCGATTTCCTTGATTTTTTAGTAGCTTTTTTCAGAAAATAATGTCAGAGATTTCATTTCAGCAGGTAGCGATGGACGAATAAGAATTTGGGAAGATATTTCTGAAAAAAAACGCGAAGAAGAAGAACGTAGTCGAGCAGAAAAAGCACATAATGAGCAAATTCTGACTAATCTTATGCAGCAGAATCATTATGCAGAAGCTTTGTCGTTTTCATTGACACTAGTAAGACCGTACAGGTATTTAGAATTTATAATCTATGCAAATTAGTTCTTTAATTGAGTCAGGAACTACACTGTCTTCTCTTTTATTAAATGTTTTAACTGAAATATAAATAAATGTCTTTTGTAGAAACTTTACAAGCAAGGGGTAATTAATCTTGCTCAGTCTTGATTGAATATTTCGCTTAATTAGGACATTTTTTGCGCCTCCACTGTTCTCTTATAAAATGAAATTAATGCGAACTTTTTTATTGCTTTTATAGAAAACATGGGGATATAAGTTTCAAAGAGGTAGGTTTGTGGAATTCGAAAAGTAAGGATTCCCGAAATTGAATATACTTCAAGTATTCAAAATTAGATTAATCCGAGTTATGTTAGTGTAAAATGTCAAATTATTGTATCATGCTAATTTAATATGGCTTAGTGGTTTATCCTATTTTTTGTAGTTGCTTGAAAATAGTGCAGGCAATGATGGAGCTGGAATCGGATGAATTACATAACGCGGTCAAAAAATTGCGGGAAGAAGAATTGGTGGTGCTATTGAACTTTGCCAGCCAATGGAATACAAACAGTCGAACAGCAGATGTAAGTTCTTTAATCAGTTTGAGTTTTACAAATTATTCAATTTTCCTTTACATTTCGTGCATCTTTTTTTGAATTTTTCAGATAATATTACCAATTTAATAGTGAAATAAATATTTCTTCTAGAAAAATATAAAATAACAGGCTTTATAAATTATTTCTTTTGATGTATGTACCGATTAAAATTAAAATCATTGCTTGTCTGATCTACGAATCGTAACGTACAATGCTTTTTTTCTTACAATTATAAATAAGTTCAACATAAGCAAGCATCTTCAAGTAAAACAATTCTTAATTTTATTTTTAGGTTGCACAGTTAGTGCTCTATTGCGTTTTACATTCGTTCCCTCCCGAAGCATTATTAAAAGTGCCCAATTTTGCTTCAGTAATAGAAGCATATATTCCATATACAATCAGGTATGTTATGCGATTTTAGTCCAATTTCTTTTTCATAAAAACTTTGGAAGATTTAAATTATAAATAATTTTAGTTTCACTTTAAAAAGATTAATAGGGAAATTTTGCAGACACTTCGATCGATTGTCAAGAGCCCGACAAAATGCTGCATTTTTGAATTATACTTTGGCGCAAATGTCACTTTCGAATTTGTAAATGATTTTTGTTACATTCTCGATAATGGTAATAGAGTTTAATTGTTGAAAATGCTTTTATTGTTTATTTTCATTACATTGATTCATTTGAACTTTTCATGTTACATTCATTAATTGTATATTGTTATTGTTGTTGATTTGTTAAAAGAATTGAACCGGTGTTCATATTCAATAAAATTTCATTGCATATATTATTATTTGGCATTATTATGTGTCATTTGATACATTTATTACTATACTTTTATTAATTTCATTTGCATCATTTTCAAGACAATTTTTTGAAAAAGCATTAATAAATCATTCATCAGTGATTATAAAAGAATATAAGCTAAATGTGAAGTTTGAAGTTTCAAAATAAACTTCTATTGTTTGTGTTTCAAGCTGGTTATGGAGGAAACGGAAGCTGATTTGCCGATAGAGGCAATCGGAGATGATGAAATGCCGGACTTGGTAGAAACAGTTCCTATACATTTTGCTACCTTACCTTCCCAGATGCAAAATGAAGATATCAATCCATCGACGGAAAAGGAATTTAGCGTGGTGAGTTTGCTTTATTGATGAATTTGAAATATTGCTATCAAGATTTATAATATGGTCCATGTATTTCTAAGTTCAATAAGGTTTTTGGATGGAATATTATGAAGTTTTCTTGAGAAAATTCTTTAGACTTGAATTATTCAATTGAAATAATTGATATAAACTATATAGGTATTGCAATAATTGTTCCATTTATTGATATGTTGCATGGTGTATAATCGTGCATTTTGTTTTCTGACAGGTTTCCCCTCTATAGATCCAACCAGTATTGTTCGAAAATAGTCAGCGAATATGTATCTCGAAACATGCCCTTTGCTTTGTTTTTTTAAGCAAGATTTTTATGACTTTAGTTTAATATTTATAAAGTAATCCCAAGAGATATTTAAATGGAGATATATTATTAAAAGCATTAATTTAGAAAAATAGAAGACAAGAGAAATTCAATGCAAAATACATTATTAGAAAAATATATCAAAAGAAGTTAATTGGAATATTTTCTTTTATCTTTCTTGTGGTGTATTAGAAATTTAAAAATTCCAACAATTATTAACATTCTAAATAAGAGCAACATGATGACACAATATGTCAAAAGAACGAAAAGGATGGTCCCCACTGCACACTGTTTAAGATTGAGCACCCACTTTTGAAATGTTCATTTTTTCATTTTTTACCAAAGTGCACTTTCCGCAACACAGAACAAAGTGTTATGGTGATACACGCAACTGTTGCGTTTTATCGCCAACAGTCGCATAAAAATGCATTGGTTAAATTTTATTGCTTCTGGTATATTTTTGCAATTGATTTAAAAAAAAAAAAAAAAACAGAACATAGGGAAGGAAGACCTACCGCATTGAAACATTAGACACAAATTTTAATGGCATTCATATATAATATTCTTTCTTTCATTTTCTTTCTCTTCCTCTCTTTCGTTCAATATAAGCGGATAAATAACAAAAATGCTATTAAAGAATTTTTTTTTTTTCTAGTCAAACAGTCGGTAGCTTTTGATTATGTTCTTTATTTAATATCTATATGTAATATGTCTATGTATATATGTTGTATTTTATAGCAAAAAAAAAAAAAAAAAAGGTGAGACCTATTGTGATTGAAGACCGCACGCAACGACTTAATAATATTTGCAATAAATTAGGATTGCTTTAAAGAGAGAAGAGAGACGAGATCAAAGAGGTGAAAAAGTGAGGTGGATAGAAATTAATTTCAACTTTTTGCTATTGACTGATTGCAATAAATTTCATTCCGTCTGGTTGACTAATAATTTTTTGTCAATTCATTTTTCTACTCCTTAATTTACATATGGAAATGATCAGATGTGAATGAGTGATATCTTCTCATCAAATTATTACCTGCTTAGGTATTCCTTTATCCTACCACTAGTATATTCTTCCTTTTAATCAGCTCATTGATTGATAATTAGTATCTTTTTTCGAACAAGTCAATTTTTTCAAGTTAAGAGATCTGCTTTCAGATAGCCGACAATGTTTGATTTGTGAAATCCCTTCTATTCTTCTTTTCCCTATTAGGAGTGCTAAGAAATTTTCCATTGTTTTATGCAAGAAAATTACATTGATTTCCAACAATTACTACTTGACAACGCTAATTTCTACATAAATAATTCGATGGGATAATAACTAATTAGGCAATGGATTATGCATATGAGAAATAGGAAAACCAGTTTCAATTAAAAAATTATTATGCAATCGTGACTGTCCTATCATTTTATTCCAATTTAATTTCATTGAATATATCGATTAGATAATAGAACGATTATTAGTATTTTGTCGAGAGTTAGTTTTATTTGCAAAGTTACATCCAGAATTTCTACAAACCGAGTAGATTTCATGACTATTTCTTTCATTGTTCCTGTTTAGGTGCAAAGAAGGAAAAGAAATCGTGAGGATGTTGCAATGGTATCAGAAGAACCTGAAATTAATGTTGCAGAACAAACACATCACAAAAAACATAAGAGGATAACAAATGCTGAAGTACGTAAAGTTCCAGTACCACCACATCGTTACTCGCCACTAAAAGAACATTGGACAAAAATTGTTTTACCAGTCGTGAAGCAGTTACATTTGCAAATAAGGTATCTTCATATCTTTGTTAATAATTCTTTTGCTTAATTTCAAATTACATTAAATGAATGTTTTTTAAAAGCCACTTATTTTATATTCTAGGCAAAAATAGAAGCTGCTTATTTTATATTCCATTATTTTGCTGATTGTAATTAATCATAACAACTTTCCCATATCTGTTATTTACATGACAAGCATATTGCATTAAAAATTCCTGCATTCTTTGCTCTTTTAACACAATTTCTTTTGTTTTTTGAAGTTTTCGTTTTAATCTAGTTTGCAACATGAATATAGGAATTGGAATTTAAATCGGAATGTAATTTTGTTTGAATACATTCATCATTTTAATTAGAATTGATCGATTGACGGAAAAATGCAAAATTTTTTTTATAGATTCAATTTGAAATCGCGAAATGTGGAAATACGTACATCAGAAGAAACTGATGATCTTACACATTTGCAAAAGGTTCGCTGCTTTTACTTAAAAAATATGTTATGTTGAAAAGTTGCTTCTTTTTTTTCCGAAAGATAAAAATTCCATGTATTTATATTTTATTTATTCATATTTTTAGGCTGAGGATTTCGTCCGTGCTTTCGTTTTGGGTTTCGATGTTGATGATGCGCTTGCACTAATTAGGCTGGATCATTTATTCCTGGAAAGTTTCGAAATTAATGATGTTAAGCCATTGAAGGGAGAACATTTATCACGCGCTATCGGACGAATTGCTGGAAAAGATGGGCGAACAAAATTTACCATTGAAAACATAACTAAGGTTATAATGATTTTAATAAGATGTATAAGTAGTAATAAATTATTGCAATAATTTAAATAGTGATTTGAATGTCTGAACAGAAGTTCGCTAATTTAGTTTCATCATTATTTTTAATTCATTTTTCATATAGCTTTGTTTCTATTTGTAATTTAAGTTAAATAATATTGCAGACTCGTATTGTACTTGCCAACAGCAAAATTCATCTGCTTGGTGCTTACCAAAATATTCGGATAGCCAGGAATGCAATCTCTTCTTTGATTATGGGTATTTCCTTTTCTTTTTTTTTTTTTCGAAACGTTTACGTTCTGATGATATTGTAAAATATTTGAAATGCTAAACCTCTGTATTTATTTTGATTATGTATAGCAGCTGATAAATGTTCAACAAAGGAATTCCTTTAAATCAAGAACTGTCAAGAAGAGATTTTTTCGAAAAATTTTCTTAATCTGCAAAATTTTAAATAAATACTTTACGATAAATTATTTTTTAGGTAGTCCACCATCAAAAGTATACGGTAATTTACGAAATCTTGCAAGTCGAGCTAGCGAACGATTGTGATTTCTGTATCATTGTTGTTTTGATATCTTTCGATTTGTCGTAATGAAAGTTTATTGAACTGGATTGATTAAAAAAGTTAAGAAACTGAATTTCTGAATTCTGAAATGGTGAACAGGGAATGACATCATCAACAAAGAATCAGTAACGAACAAAATGATTAATATATTATAAATACTAGAACGAACACATCAGACGAAAAAAAAGTATGAAGTACCTTTACCAATTTTATATTTATACACTTATAATCTCAAGCGAGATGCCCAGATGCTTTTTTTTTTTTTTTTTTTTTTTTTTTAAGGATAAATGAATTCAGGAAATCAGATTTTTAAAATCTTACTAATTGACATGAAAAGCATTTAGGGCAACTTGCTTTTGTTCATTGGCCTGAAATGAGGCCAGTTTAACCCGATTTTTTTGCGAAAGCAATTCAGTAGAAGGAGAGATAGACTTGGTAGATTTTTTAGGTGATAGGAAATTTGTTATAAATTTTAATTTTAAATAAAAGAAGTTTTATTGCCTATTCTTCTTCATGGTGAAAAGAAATCACAAATAAAACGAGAAAACCAATAAATATTGATGAAAAAGATACAATAATGAGGAAAAATTTATCGTTCATGTTTATGTATATGTATATTTTATATATATATAGTATAGAATACACATTAATACTCATTTTTATATTAATAATTTTTAAAATTTAAATTCAATAATAGAGACAACACGAAGTTTTCTTTTTATAATGCTGACAGAAACGGTAATGTTGGTGCGTACGGTAACATGGGAGTAAATTGGAACGGTAGCGGATTCATCATATGATGATAGTTTAGTGACATAAAACGTAAATCAATATTATCCATTGGTGAAATAAACCTGAAAAATCCGGAAATAGATAAGATTTAATGATATTGGATGATTTTATTTAAACGCTGCTGTAAAATAGTGCAAAAATAGATGATCTCCGTGAAATATTTTATAAATAGATTTTTTGATTTAAAAAAATATTGATTAGATTTAATCAGAAGATCGTTATCATTTCTGATACTTTCAAATAGATAAGCCAGATTAAGATGTGCTACAGCTAATTGAATTAAAATTCAATTACACAATAGCTATGTATACCGTTTAAATGCTTTTTTAGTTGAAAAAAAAAAAAGATGACAAATTTGTTCAAATATCTAACGTTACATTTTATTAGATGATGATAAATCATTCTTCCTTTTCTATGCTATCTTTTTGTGATAAAAAAAACTTTGATTTGTTGCAAGTTGAAAAATTTTTTGAACTTACATTGGTGCTGTAGGTAAAATTGGAGTTGGTTGAAAAATTATCGGAACCGATGGTCTAGGTTCCATTATATGTGGTTTTGGTATTACTGGTAGAAGTGGTGGTACACGTACCGGTTCTTCTATTTTTGTATTATTCTTTAGTATTGTAAATTGCTCTGAAAAGAAATATCGATTAATTACAATATTAGTAAATATGAAATATATTAAATTCAAAATTTAAACATCAAATTGAATCCATATATGTTGAAAAGGTCTAATTGCAATATTTTAGATTTAATCTTTTCTTGTAATTGATTGATGATAAATCAATAAAAAACCTTGTTCAATTTCTGAATTTGATTGTTCCATGATTGAACTGTTTGTAGCGACATTCGTTGTCGTCGCAAATGTAGCAGCGGCGTTAGCAGCATTAAGTTGAGCTTTTCGTTGTTTCTGTTGATCTCGACGTAGTTTTATTTGTCGAGCCATCAATGTTCGTCGATTTTCAACCAAACCGCACTAAAATTATTTCGGAATAATTTCCAATTTTCATCATTTTCTGGTTTAAAAAAATTTAAATCCCCATGTTAAACGATAAATAATAATTCTAAATTTAAAATAATTTTAAAATATTTCCACATTTCAAATTTATATGTTAGATATGTAAATAATGATTTGGAATTTAAAATATACAGGGAAAAAAGCAAAAATTTGATAGGAAAATTGACAAAATTTTATTACTGTATCTTGTGATCAATAACATGGCATCCTACTAGAAATTTAAATTAAACTTTAAATCTTTTCCATATTACCAATTTCAAAAAAAAAAAAAAATTTTGAAATTTATTTTCATTTTCAATTTAAATTTATTAAAATGAAGAAGTTTAAAATCAATTTAATTAACGATTGAATTGGATAAGCTGTTTTAATCATCTTCATTGAAAATGAAACAAAAAAAAAATTCGTAATTCTTACGAATTTTCTCACTAATTTTTATTGCTTTTTTTTTTTCACTGATTGTTTTCAACCATTTTTTTTTTCATCAAGCAAATAATATAAGAAATGATCGAATTGGATGATAGAATTGATGAACGAACCAGATGACATCCACATTTCAAAAATGGACATTGTGCTTTCTTGTGACCTCTCAATGGTTGTTTATTGCCATGTGCCGAGCATAATGCACATTTTGGATCGCGAATTTTTTTACCCGTTGTTGAACGATTTGTTGTATGATTGGGATCTAATCGTCGCAAACTTAACATATTATTCAATCGTCGTCGCTCTTCTACCATACGACAATCGGCACATTCACAATTCGCATATCTTAAATGCGAATTTTTTTTTTTTTACTTTAAAAAAGAAATTACTTTTTCAAAAAAAAAAAAAAAATATTGCCATTTCATTAAAATCCAAGAATTTTTTTATGGCAAAGATATTATACAACGATGAGTGAAAACAATTCATGATCGAATTATAATAAAGAAGGATTATTTTATTTTATATATGATAATTAGAATGATATGATATGATAAGATGTAGCATTAGGATAATGTGAATAGAGTGTATGATATTAGGAATGATGTGATATGATACAGTAACAAAGTGTGTGATATGGTGTGATATCAGGATGATGTGGATATTAAGTTGATATGATAAGGTATAGTATCAAGATGATATGAAAAAGTAATACGGTATTAGGCTGACATGATATGGTATAGTAACAAGATTTCTTCAGGATGATTTGATATGATATATCATCAAAATAATGTGATACGATATGATATCAGAATGATATGATATAGTATAGTAACAAGATTTTCTCAAAATGATATGATACGATATGCAATCAAGATAATATGATATGATATAATATTGGAATGATGTGATACGGTATGATATCAATGATGATATTAATAGTGATAAATGAAACTATGCGCAATAGTTTCTATAATGAAATAAAGCTATTTAAAATTTTCCCGCTTAAAAATAATTGTAATTTTTGGAAACTTTTTGAAAGTTAAATTTTGGAATGAAATTCATTCATGTCAAAAACAAAAAATACTGAAACATGAACAAAATTTTTACATTCATCAATATGTACGAATGATTTCATGATAAATTTAGAGCAAAAAAAAAAAAAAAAAAAAAAAATCTTGGATGAAATGCAATGGATTAAATTATTTCGAAAGATTAGAAAAAAAAATTTTTTCGGCTTTTTTCAGTTTTATTCTTTTCATACTAATTTTTCTTTTGGGAAAACAAAAAAAGTTAAAAAAGTAAAAAAATAAGAAAATAAACGTTAAAAAAACGTGCTGGCAAAAAGGTTTATGGCCTTTTCGAGGATGTTCTTGAGCATGATTTAAGCATCGTTGACAAAAATATCGCTTTTGATCATCGTCATTTATTACGGGTTTTGGACATGGCGTAAATGCGACAACATCAACTTCTTCCGGTGTGCTACATGACGAATAACAACCACCGGAACTACTATTTCGGCTACTTCCAGGTGAAATACCTAAAAATTTAAGTGTTAAAAAAATGAAAAAGCAAATTTGAAAAAAAATTCTTTTTTTCAGTAAAATTTAAATAAAATGTATGGGAATGTTCCTGAAATTCAAGTTCAAATTTGATTTCCACTTTTTTTTTTTGATAAGTTGAAAAATTATTTAAAACTATCAAATTTTTAAATGTTAGCTTGAAATATTCATTTCAAATGTAAGAAAATATTGCTAAATCTGAATTGTTATATGATTTTGTGTTAATGAAAATTAATAAAATGTTTAATGGAACAAAAAAAAGAAAAAAAGAAAAAGGAAATTCCAAATAGTCAGAAGGTAGTTAAATTTAAGCAAATCAATTTTCATTTCCATTTTAGATTTTACTTTTAATTTTTGAATTTAAAAAATAACAAAAAAAAAAATTATACCCTGTTTATTTTTTGCCATCAAAATTAGTCATGAAACAGGTCTTTTTTTCCAGTTTACAGGCAAAATGAAACAAGAGATGAAAAATAATCAGATAGGTACCATCAAAATTGCTCCATCTATCGGCTTGGATGATATGTTATTAAATTTTATTTAAAAAAAAAAAAAAAAAAAAAAATTTCTTTTTCATTTTTTCTCGATAACTCAAACAATCGCTACAATTGAGATGCGTTTCATTTTTTAGTTTATTCAGCTATTTTTGTGATTAAAAAATTTCTTTTTCAATATTTTTCCATTTACTGTTGAAAGAATTGGAAAAAAAGAATTCATTTCTATTTTTTTTTTTTTTTTTAATGAACAATTAAAAAATATAGCAATGATCGAAAAATTGTATATGTCATTTCTTTTATCAGTTATCAACAAAATTAATGGGAAAAATTTTTAGATTGTTTTAAATTTAATGAAAATTTTATCAAATATAAAACTTTTTCTATATCGAAAAAGTATTCCGTTGAAAAAAAAAAATAGCATAAAATATTCGTAAATTTCAAATATACTATAATATGACAATCGTATGAAATAAACCTTTTTTTTTTTCATTTTTGCTTACCTCGAGAATCTCGAGGCCTTCCTTTTTTTTTTTTAGTAATTAAAACTGAATAAAGAGAAATAAAAGAAGAAAAAAATTGTTATTGGAAAAAAAGAAAAAAGTGAAATTTGTTGTGACAGGTGAAAATTAACTTTGTCTTAGACTAGCCAAATTATAAATTCTAACCACAAAATCCTTTTGATATTTATGATTTCAACTTATGTTTAACTAGAAAAAGCAAAAATTCATCCAGCTATAGTATTCTTCGATGTGAAAATAATTTAAACATGAGCAAAAATTTTTTTTTAAAAAATCGTTAATAAAAAATTTTACTAATCTGGAAAAAAAAAGAAAAAAAAAAAGAAAAAACCTTACTGCACTTGCAGGTGAAATAGAAAACGATAAAACTTCCAATTAACTTTTTTTTTTTTCCTTTCCTAAATATTCACGATTAATTGATGTCAGAATAATGTGAAATATGAAAAACTTTATGTTTTCAATTTTATGAAAAGCTAAGTTTTATTAAACTGAAAATCATTATTTTCTACTGAAATTTTATGAATTTTAAAAAGAAAGGCAAGTATATTTTTTAGGCAGAATATATTATTTAAAATTGCCAGGCTTCTTAGGCTACTTTTTTTTTTAGAAATCATTATTGAAATAAATGGATGATAATAAAAACAAATTACTTGTAAAATTAAGTATGTAATTTTACGGTAAGATGGAAAGATTTTATTTCACATTTTCCCTTGAGAAAGTTCATTTTTATTTTTTTATTTTTTTAAAATTTGCTTTGAAAATCTTTAAAACGCATAGTTTTGCAATTAGAATTTGAAAAAAATTAATCTAAACAAATAGCAGCAACGAGAATAATTAAATCCAAAAAATATTTCAAATTTTTATAATAATTTTGCAAAAGGCTATATTTCTCATACTAAATTCAAAATATTGCTAAATGATTTATTAATTTCGAATTTTTTTTAAACCTAATTGTTTCATTCATTATTTTTAACTTACATGCAAATATTATAACTTATGAAATTTAGAATAAAACTATTTATCATATCGGATTCAGAAAAATGTCAAGTAATATCGATTGATTCGAAATTTTGAAAGATTTATGCTAAATAATATCGATTGTAGTCCTGAATTTTGAAGGAATTATGATAAATAATATCAATACTGATTTTGAATTCTAAAGGAATGATCAAGTAATAGATATTACTTAGCCTTCAGAATCAGAATCAGAATCAGAATCAGAATCAGAATCATTAAAAGCTTCATTATTTATATTAAGAACAAATGATATTATTATAACATATTCAAACTTAACTATTTCAGAGCAATGAAAACTTAATCTTAATTAATTTGTAAAACTAAGATTTGTATTGATGAATTAATAGTAGATGGAAAAATGTCAATCAAAAATATGTTAAAATACATCAATTAAAGTTTTATTATTAATTATAGCAAAAGATTTAAGAATAGCTAAGTTTGCTATGTTAATTGTAAAAAATATTAATATTTTTATTCTTCTAAGGAAAGTTAATTTAAGAAATTTCAATAATTCAAAGAATTAAATTTCTCAATAATTTCTCATTAATTTATTTAACAAATTATCAAGTAGAAATTTATATACTAATAGAAGACAAAATATAAAGTAGCAAACTAAATTTGCATATTTTAAATTTTAATTTTTATTCATTTGCTTGATAACATTGGAAAAAATTTATCAGTAAGAATTAAATCATCGCACATATATTTACATTAACTATTATAGCATAATTTTTATATTTAAAAATACGATACACAAAATTCATGACAAAATTTGATTATTTATATAATTAAAAGGTCAAAATTCATTTAGGCCAAAATGATCGAATTCGTCATATCCAACAAATGATTCATACTTACTTTATGATAATTTGAATAGTTTAAAAAAAGAAATTCAGATTTTACAAAATTTTTTTGCAATTTCAATTTTGCCAACTAACTTTGATTATTTTCCTTTTCGTCCATGATTAGCTGATATTGATTTCGAGAATTTCGTTGGTAACAATTATTCGCCAATTGATACATTCAATATTTGTAAAATGAATGAGAATAAATAATCGAAAATACTATTCGATGTAGCAATTATTCATTAAAATTCAGGAGAAGTAATATTATGAAGATTTTTTTTTTTTTTTGTGAAAATAATTGAATTTTGAAAAAAAAAAAGGAAAAATGATTGAATTTCTGGTTGAGCTTTTTCCGGATTTAACCGTTTCTGGATTTGATAAGCTTTCTCCGGGAATGATAATAATATCAGGGGTATATATCAGAATGCGGGAATGATGATGACAAAGAATGAAATGATTAAAGGAAAGCTATTGAGCTCCGCCTCAAAACAAAAATTGAAACTGGAACGACCACCCCCAAACGGTGTCTTTGAAGTTTTGCTTCGATGCAATTTTCTTGCTCTCTTACAGCAACTCAATCATTTATGATAATAATAATAATGATAAAATAGTGATAATGATAATAATAATAATAATAATAATAATAATAATAATAATAATAATAATAATAATAATAATAATGATAACGAAAACGAAGATGATGATGATGATGATGAGTGATGAAGATGAGAAATGCAACGTTGGAATTTATTGATCAGCACCGGATTTATATAATATCAATAACATGAATATTAGATAAACTAAAAGAAAAATATCAGGTCAAAGATTGAAATATGTTTCTATCTATTTATCTATCTATCTACCTATCAATCTATCTATCGATCTATCTATATAGATGTATTTCTGTTTATAATTTCAATTAGATTTTTACATGTCAAATCTTTTTTTCGTTACAGATGCTTTAGCTCCTATATAATTGCATTAAAGAATAGGCTAATATTTGAAAAAAAAAATTCTGCAAAAAATAATAATTTAATAATTTTAACAAGAAAAAGCCTTAACATTCCTCAACTGAAATTGTTAAATTAATATTCAAATTTTAGCATCATCTAATTTTGCAATGATTTATGTTCATTACCGTATCTTTTATCATAAATTTCAATCAAAAATTTCACATCCAATCGATTGAAATCTATCATTAATTATGGTAAAAAGTATAGCAGAATGGTAAGATAATTTAATAATAGGAATTAAATAATAATAATGAAATGATTAAAAAAAAATTAATAACAATTAAATGTATGCATGGATGAAAGAGAAAAATTTTTGCAACGTTTTATAATTTCAATTTTTTTGATCTAAATTTTTTATGATTTAAATTAAAATTTTTTTTCTTTACAAACAATATTCTTCATTTTTTTATTTTTTTATAATTTAGATTTTCCTTGTCTTATTTTTGCTTAATTTATCGAATAATTTATATGAAATAATTTTGTATGCATAATATTTGCAAAAAATATTCGATATTTTAGTATATCTTAGAGATGATTGAATGAATATTAATATTTTATAGTTTATGATTTTTAAAACTTGCAAAATCAACTATTTGTGCAATTTTATAAATTTTTGCATTTGCAACTGCATTTTTGCATTTCGTCGAAATGATATATATGTTGTTGCATTCGATTTGCAAAATAAGATTGCACAACATGAATGAATATTTATATGTTAGTTAAAGAGTAAATAATATTTTTTGATGTATAAATTATGTTGCAAGTTAATCAGATGCAAGTTATCAGGTACGCTCAATGGAAATGCACGAAAAATGCATGCAAAGTTTACTTGAATTAAAAATACATGCAAAATGAAATGTGTTAAAAATAAGTAATTCAGAATAGATTAATAATAAATCTTCATAAGTTTAGTTGAAATAAGCAAACAAATCAGACAAAATCAATTCTGGACTAAATTTCAAAAATTGTTAATAATTTAGCTTAAATTTGGAGGAAAAATTAAGGAAAATTAGGAAAAATTCTTATCAGTCGGCAAATTTTACAAATTAAGTTTAAAAGAGATGAAAGTAACATCGAACTTCGACATGACAGATGAATCAAATAAAACATAGAAAACCAATCAATATAGTCATAATAAATATTCTCAAAATATTTTCTTTCATTATTCCATTAACATTAATCTCTTTTCCTTCTTTTTTTTGTTTCTAAAAATTTTTTTTTCAATTAACAATATCACATATAACTATTTGTTTTTGTTTTTGTTTTTGTTTTTTTTTTTTTGATTCAATTTTGAAAATCGATTTCTCATCAAAGATTAATCATTCGTTTAATGAAGAATATTTGCTTAATTTAATGTAAAATCTTAATCAATCGCGATATATATATATTTCGAATAATTTCTTTATGATCAGTAGGAACAAATAGAAAATTTAATAAATTACTTGCTTCAAATATACAGAAAAGCAATAATTTTGACAATGGATGAAAAGAAGGATAAGAAAAATTAAGATTTGAAATTTTAATGAAACAAATTGAAAAATTTTTTTTTTGTCAAAAAGCTTAATATTAATTATTCGTATCATTCCTTATATATCAAATCGTCAAAGCATGCCTTTTATCTATTCCGCAAAGTTTTTCAAAAACAAATATATAAATTAGCTTTGCTCTTTCTCTTTCCGTCTCTCACATCATCAGTAATTTCATCTGAATCTTTTTTGTCTTTTTAAATTCTCAATTTTATATAAAATTACACTAATCTTATGATAGAATCGAACTTACCCAAATGACTCTAAAATCAGAAATTTAGCAATTTAAAAAAAGAAAAAAAAGGCTAAGGAATTTGAAAAAAAAAAAGTTGCAAAAATTTGCTATACACTTTATTTCATTATGCTTAGCTCTGATGAATTGTAAATAAAATTATTTTTTCTTTTAATTCAATTCGTCATGAAAAAAAATGAATCGTTTCGTATGATTAATGAAATGAATGTATTTCTTTAATCGACAAGTATTTTTCTAGAAAATGTAATCGCATTGCTAAAATGTTCCAAAATTATTACGAATAAAATTTTTTAGCTTTGAATTAATGAAATGATATAAATTTAAAATGTTTGAAACATTTTTGAGCGAAAATATCACGAAGATCATATATGATATCAAAATATCCTTTAATTCAAATTCTTTCAAAATTTTCATTAGCCAGTATTCAGCGGAAGATGAGAAGAATCTATCATTATCTTCTGATAATCATCCTAACTGCTGATTTAGTTACTTCTTCTTCATCTCTATAAACATTCTTGAGAATTCCTGAGAATTCTTGAAAATAAACGATTATAATCTATAAAAATGATCTTTTATATTGTGGTAAAAGGTGTTTTTTTTTTTTTTTAATTAACTGTAAAGTCTTAAGTAAGTGAAAAAATACTGTTAAGATAACTTAACTATAGCATTTTAAATCTTTCCAATTACTGTAGTTTAAAAGATGAATAATTTGATATGAATATATTGGATAATTTTCGATATTTCATTCAATAATTTACAATTTTCGATACTTTTAAATAATTATCAATTTTTAGAATGCTATTCGAAAATCAATTTTTAGGTGTGTTTTATCCGATAATAGCATATCAGCTAATTACAAATTTGATTATCTTTGAGACAAATTTTTGATCATGAAACAAAAAATTCCCATTTTTGGAAGACAATTAACACCTTTTCTTCCTCTCTCTCTCTCTCTTTCTCTTTTTTTGCTTAAATGCAAATGAAATGATTTGGAAGAGAAAATTAACACCTTTTCGTTCTTTCTTTCTTTCTTTCTCTCTCTCTCTCTCCTTCTTTCTTTGCTTAAATGCAAATGAAATGATTCGTGAAATTTTAGAGGGAAAAGAAGCTTTAACTAAATTTTTTTTTTTCTTCTTTAAATTTATAACATATGAATGTGTGTGGCCTTCAAAAAGGCCCGTTTTCATTTCTTTTGTTTCTTTTAGTTCCATTTATCGGCAATGAAAATGGTAATTTTCAAAAAAGGTTCACTTTCATATATCCTTCATTCTTTCGTTTCTCTCTCTCCCTCTCTCTCTCTCTCTCTCTCTCTCTTTTATTTATTACATTTATCTTTTCGATTTGCCCTGTGATTTTGTTTGCCTTCTTTAAAAAATTTGTTCATTTCTAATCGAAAAATGTATATATCTTTTTTTTTTTTTTTTTTTCTTTTTGTCGATACATCCAACAACAATTCGTTTTCTATTTATGTATGCAAGACTTTTTTTTTTCTTTTTCTCTTTCTTTTTTTTTTTTTTTTTCAAAAAATGTTCCAAATGAATGTCGAAGGCCCCACACGACGTCCGACATTAATGATGATGATGATGATGATGATGGTGACAATAATCATATCAAATTTACCTACCTGCATTTGCCTATTTTCCTTATCTGTCTACCTACCTACCCACCCACCTACTTATCAACCTATCTATCTAACTATCATTTCAAGGTATTTCACATGAATTTGTAATTAATCAAAAATCTCTCTCACAGGTATTAATTAATCATATATCACGTTCAACTAACAATTGAAAAAAGGAACAAAATCGGATGAAATGAAAGAGATTCATTCAAGTCATAAAAATTTTGCTTAATTATCTTTTGATTTTGAAAATAATAAAATCAATAATTTTTTCATCGAAATTTTCTTCCAAATTCTTAATTTCTTAACTAAAAATCAACTGAAATTTTAGCTTTAAATTGATATAATCAAAAGAATTTGAAAATCAGTTCTTCTTTTTTTTTTTTTTTTTTTTGTGAAGTTAAATATACTTTTTCGGAAGTTTTATCTGTTAATTAATTCGTTTGTGCAATACTTTGCTTCAGATAACAAGCAACTGAATTGAAAATTCATTTAAATATTTTTTTTCAAATGCATAATGTTCCTGAAGCCATATAAGAGATTAAACTTTATTTCAAATTCTGAAATTTTATATTTAACATTTACAATTACTTCTTTTGCATTGCAACAAACTTTGACACATTAGCTAATATTAAAATGACAATTAAAAATTTGAAATCTGAAAAATTATATTTTATTGGTTACAACAAAAGAATACATTGATATATTTTATTTCTCATACAAATTTTTCTTTAAAAAAAAAAAAAAAAAATAGAAAAAAAAATAAAACTGCTTGTCAAAAATGTACACACAAATATTTGATAATTGAATCAGAAATTTTTCTTTTTTCAAGTTAACAAAAACACCTCATTACGTCATTACAAGTTTATTATACGTCATCATAAGTTCATTTTTTATCCAAATAGAAATTAGGCTCAATTTAGAATATTGCATTGCGTTTTTCTTGCTTTTTTTTTTGGCCAAAAATTTCCGCGAATTGATTTTGTGAAACTTTTAAGCAACAAAAATATATTGCATCATTTTTTTTTCTTTTTTTTGATCGAAAAAATTCACGTCATTACTAAAATATTTCGTTAACAGTTTCTAATCAAACTGGAAATTATATTTAAAATAAAAAAAAAAAAGAAAAAAAAGCATTCATAGCCTATAATCAACTTTTATCTACAAAGAAGATTCTTCGGCAATAATTTTCAAAAGCAGGTTACATTCTTCTGATTTTCTGTTTCAATTCATTCAAAAATGAATACTTAAAATTCAAAAAAAAAAAAGAAAAGAAATTTAAAACACCTTTGCATTTTTAGTAATTTATATTAGCTAATATTTTGCGCATCTAACAAACTTTGTTCCTGCACACAATTTATTTCTTTTTTTTTTTTTTTTAAATAAAGTTTGAAGAAAAAGCGTTGCGTGAATAGCATGACGAATATATTCTCCTGAAAAATAAAAGTATTCAGAATTAAGTCATAAACAAAAAAAATGGTATTAATGTGTTCGAAAAAAAAAATCTTAACAAAACTTTGGAAAATGCTAAATCTAAAAAAATCTTCAAATATTATAGCCAAAATAATTTTAGAAACGATTCGAATTATCAAAAAAGTTTAATAACCTTAAATGGGACATTTTAATGATTAATGTTTTAAAAAATTTTTTCGTTTATTAAAATCATTTTACTTTTATTACTTCTTTCAAGCAAAAATGTTTATTTCATAATTGAACAATTTTCCAACATTTTTCTGCTATGATGAAAATTATTGTTAAACATTTCTGAGAAAATTTGATACATTACTTACGGGGTTATTCCTCAAAATTTACATATTTCTCGAAAATCAAAAAAAAAAAAAAAAAAGAGAAAGTCTTCAAGAGAACATGCTTTTGTTTTATAGCAACCATTTCTCTATTTAAAATTATTAGAAAAAATTATGCAAAGAAAAAAAAGAAAATTTCATTTTTCTATTCTTTTTTTTCCCGCTTTTTTAGAGAGAGAGAAAAAAAAGGCGCAATTATTTGTGCAAGTAAAATATGGGAAAATTAAGGATGCAAAAAAATTTACGTCTCAAAAAAGAAAAGTTAGAAAAAAAAAATGTCTGGAAAAATATTTTTTAAAGGAAAGGAACGATTTTTCCAAAACGAACGAGAAAATGATGACGGGAAAAAATTAAGAAAGGAAAGTATTGAATAGGAAAGGAAGGACCACACACGAACATTATATACCAACCAGTTCTTGTCCCTCACCGATTTTCTTTCTTCTCCATCCCATTCCGTTCCGTTTGTCATTTTTTGTCGATCGAAGCAATTTGGCTTATGGAGGGCCGTAAAAAAAGTGAATTTTGTAAGAGGAAAAAATGATAGAAATTAGTAATTATTGAATTTTTACTTAAATTTAATTTCAAAAATTGACTAAAATTTTCCGATGAAGAAAGATAGCTTTTCTTTTTTAGTTTAATGCCTCTCACACTTTTTAATTATTTCAAAAAAAAAAAAAAAAAAAGAAAATTAAAGTGAAAATAATTAATGAATAAAATATGAATGAAAAAAAAATTGAAAAAGAAAATTTATGATTGATATACATTTAAAACTTTTTGTTCGGATATTTCATCCAATCATCCATTCGTATATGTGATCGAAATTATAAACTGCAATATTAATTATCCAGAAAATTTCACCTAAATTTGCCATTTGTTATCAAAAATGAATTAACATTTCCCTTTTTTTTTTTTTTTTTTTTTTTTTATTACGAAACTTATTTGAAAATAATTTTTGCAAAAATTGTCACACATAGCAAATATAAATTGTTCTTATAATAGCTTTGAATAAAATAGGAATTAGTAATGTCATTTAAGTGCCTCATTTTCATATAATAGAATTATTATATTTCAATTGCACAATAATAATTTTATGATAGAAAAAATTAGCCTAATTTATGCCTTTTATTTTTTGGTACAAATTTTTGGTATATTTGCAAATCTAAAATGATTTTTGTAAAAATGTCGCAATTAAGATAAAATTTATTAATGGCGAAAATCAAGCATGAAGTATATTTCAAAAAAAAAAAAA